>CM066032.1:1061380025-1061699576 GCA_033557465.1 Ichthyophis bannanicus
CCACCAACACTCAAAGTAAGAGACGCGGAACTTCCAATCAAATCCAACATAC
The DNA here is from genome assembly GCA_033557465.1 of Ichthyophis bannanicus. Taxonomy (NCBI): domain Eukaryota; kingdom Metazoa; phylum Chordata; class Amphibia; order Gymnophiona; family Ichthyophiidae; genus Ichthyophis; species Ichthyophis bannanicus. Next base: position 1,061,380,078 of record CM066032.1, read on the forward strand.
GTTATCTCGGGGTAATACTTGATCAACAACTCAACTTCAAGGAACATATCAAACGTACTGTCAAGACCATCTACTTCAAGATAAAAACCCTACGGCATCTTAGACCCATGATGGAATCCGCGGATTTCCGCACCATCTTCCAGGCACTAGTTACACCGCACTTCGATTATGCCAACATAGTTCTGCATGGCCTTCCAAAGAGCTCCCTCAAACCATTACAGCTAGCCATGAATGCGGCAGCCCGTGTGCTCTACGGAACCTCAAGGGTCGACCACATCTCCCCCATTCTAAAGGAACTACACTGGCTTCCCATAAGCAGTAGAATCCTTTACAAAACCCTCCTCATAACCTTCAAGGCCTTCAACATGATAGCTCCTCCATCCATTTCCGACCTCATAGCGCATTCTCCAGACAACCGATCCAGGAGATCCCAGGCCACCAACATGCTACTCATACCAATTGAATCCACAAAACTCAACCAGATCACCACCAATAGGGCCTTCAGGAACTATGCCCCCGTATGCTGGAACAAACTCCCCTCACACATTAGAGCTATTAGAGACCTTACTCAATTTAGAAGAACCCTCAAACATCACCTTTTTATCTTACATTACACCCACCCTGATACCCCATTATCTCCCCCACCCCACTATATCATACAGCCACCACCTGACGTAAAACACTGCAATCATACCTAATATGTAATACAACCAATTTGTACATAGTTTCCTAAGTTTGCTACAAGCTTGAACGTAAATAGTTCCCCAAGTTCTCCTCCATGTTAACTCCCCGTTTCATGTAAACGACGGCCAATCTCTGGTCAAGTGTTCTATTGTTTTGATGTAAACCGCGCTGATGACAAATAGCGCGGTATATAAGAAATGTTAAATAAAAAAATAAATAAATAAATAAAGGCGTGCGGCATGCAGCAGACGCTGAGGCACCTGTTACACTTGCAGGCGGTGGCCCCGGTTCCCACGGAGCAGTGTGGTACAGGTCAGTACTCTATTTATTTCATAGTATCAAAGAAGGAAGGATCTTTTTGACCCATTCTCGCTCTCAAGCAGGTAAACCGGTGTCTCCGAGTTCCACGTTATCATATGGAAACTCTTCGGTCAGTGATGATGGCCGTGCGAGAAGGGGAGTTCTTGACCTCTCTATACCTCACGGAAGCATACCTGCATGTTCCAATTCATCCAGATCATCACCAGTTTCTTCGCTTTGCAGTGCCCATGGGTCACTTTCAGTTTCAGGCATTACCATTCGGTCTCGCAACAGCCCCGCGGATGTTCACCAAGGTGATGGTCATGGTAGCAGCCACCTTGCATCGTGAAGGCATACTGGTACATTCCTATTTGGACGATTGGTTCATTCGAGCAAAGTCCGAGGAGGAAAGTGCTCAGGTAACAGGGTGGGTGGTCTGTTTCTTGAGCAAGTTAGGCTGGATCATCAATGTCGACAAGAGTCACTTGACCCCTTCACAGGATCTTGAGTACCTCGGGGTGCGGTTCGACACTCTCAGGGCTCGGGTGTTCCTCCCTCAAAGGAGGGTTGTGGCTCTGCAGGTGCTGGTGCAGCAGTTTCTAGGCATGGCGGAGCCAACTGCATGGCATTATCTTCAACTATTGGGTACCATGGCGGCAGTGACGATCGATCTGGTTTCCTGGGCGCGTGCTCACATGAGGCCATTGCAGAGAGCTCTCTGGTCTCATCAGCATCAGCCACTAACACGCAGGTTGGTCTGTTCGCGAGAGGTTCAGAAAGCCCTCAGGTGGTGGCTGAGTGAAAAGAACCTCATGCCGGGAGTCCCATTAGAATCGCCGTGCTGGCTTCCCTGACGATGGATGCAAATCTTACAGGATGGGGAGCCCATTGCGAGGGGGGAGTGGCACAGGGTTGGTGGACCGTGGAAGAATGGACTTGGTCCATCAATCGACTGAAGATGAGAGCCGTTTGCTTCGCCCTATGGGAGTTTCTCCCAAGGGTTCGCACTCGGGCGATTTGGGTCTTCTCCAACAATACTACCACGGTAGCATATATCAGTTGACAAGGCAGCACGGGCAGTGCTAGGCTGGAGAATGAGGCAGAGCTCTTGGTGGCTTGGGCAAAGGTCCACTTGCAAGCAATCTCAGCAGTGCATGGCGCTTGGATCCAGGGGAATGGCAACTGAACCGGGAGGTTTTCGAGCAGATCGTGCACTGGTGGGGAAAGCCGGTCATGGATCTGATGGTGACGTTCACGTCAGCCAAGGCCAGTCGTTTTTACAGTCATCAAAGAGAAAGAATGTCCAAGGGCGTAGTGGAATTTGGTTTCGCCAGAAGACATTTGTCGGGCGGCCACTTAGTCGTCGTTGCATACCTTTGTGAAGCACTATTGATTGGCTGTGCAAGCGAGGGACGATGCGAAGTTCGGTTCAGCAGGCCGGGCTCGCGGGACCCTTCCGTGTTTAGGGGGCTCTGTTACATCCCTGAGGTGCAGGACTGGACTGGAGGGATGATAAGGAAGGTGAAATTAGACCTTACCTGCTAATTAGCTTTCCTTGAGGAACTCTAGTCCAGTCCCGGAACCCTCCCTTCTATAGTTCTGCGTGCTTAGGCGATCCTGGGCCGGAAGAAGTTCAACTGCAGTGAGTTAGCCAGGGACAAAGGGTGCCATCGGTTGTTACGTAAAGAGCACGCAGATTTTTGGGGATGTTTTCTAGGTAGATTACCTTCCCTACCGCCGGGGAGGGGTGGGAAAGGTGTTGAATTACCGGGTAGTCTCTCTTGGGTGATCGGATCCCATCTTAGGGGTGGGTCAGGAAGGGGGCTGCCTGTAGGAAGTGAAGTTCCTGGGATATTCCTTATAGTTGTTAGAATTGTTATTTTCTTAAGATATTAACTTCTTATTTGTTGCTCCTGTGAGTCTGCTTTGTCAATAGGTTACCGGGAGGCTGGGGGTGGTGCCGGCTGCCTAAGTATCCTGATGTCATCAAAGTTGTGTCATCAAAGTTGTGACATGCTCAGTCTCCAAGCTGCTGGAAGAGGTGCATTACCCTGAGGTGCGGAACTGGACTGGAGTTCCTCAGGGAAAGCTAATTAGCAGGTAAGGTCTAATTTCACGATTGTTCAGTCCAGTCCAGTGCCGCATCTGTGGGTAATGTCACCTCACCAGCAGCTTGGAGACTGAGCATATCACTTTTGATGACATCAGGACATACATGCTGATGGCACCTCCCACCACAACCAGTATCTCAGTCTCCAAGCAGCTGGGGAGAGGTGATCCCTTAGGTGGATTCACTAAAGGAACAAATAAGGAGAAATAGGTCAAAAAGATTAATTTGGATAGAGTCAGTCACCAGGGCAGCAGGCTGCATTGCCTCATTGTCCCTTGAGGTATCTGTAGTCAGTAAATTAATTCTGAAAAAAAAGCTGGATTTGAACTGGCAGACTACTGGGGCCAGACGTTTTGAGCGGGCACTCCTAGACTGAGAGAGGGGATTACTCCAAAACCTCCTTCCATTGATCTTCTTCAGCCACGGAGAATCAAGTAAAGGAAGAGAGCAGGCCTCAGCATCATTGCACTCCCAATGACACCGAAGCTCTTCAGGAAGCTGAGCATCAGGTCAGGAGTGCCTGGGGGCAGTCATAGAATATGCGGTAAGTGTCGGCAAGCCGGCGGCGTAGAGGGCTGGTTGTGAGGCAGCACCAGTTTCAGTGCCGTCTGGTTTCCCACGTAACGAGGGAGTGGTGGCCATTTTAGGAAGCCCGTGTGGATTTTTCCTTTTGTTTTGTCCTTTTGCAGTTTCTCCTTCATTTCATGATTTTGGGCTGTATTTTGTATGCGGTTTAGGCTTAGATGGACACAGGGAATGGCAATTGCGTTTTTTTGTTTTGTTCAAGGCTGTCTGGCCATATAGAAGGGAAGTATTTAAGAATATAAAAGACTGTCAGGACCAGAAGGGTAAGTCACTGGGGCTTTGGGGGCTGACTATTGCTGGGGATTTCTCTTTTGGTACCACAGGTGTATTAAAAAAAATGATACCCAAGTCCACCTGCCTGGTGTATGGTTCATGGTGGGAATCCATGTCCAGTGCTGGGTTTTGCTGCGCTTGTGAGGCAAACGCTAGGTCTACAGAAGTAGGCTTCCTTGGGGGGAACGACAGTATGCCAGGTCCCTCAGGGAGCACCAGCTCTTTGCACTCTCTGGATGAACAAGCGGTGCCCTTCCCTGCAGCACAGGTTGAGGCGGGGAAGGGGGGTCCCATGTCTCACTGCCACACATGCAGGGCAATAAAAAGAAGCAGGGCAAGTCTGCTAAGTCCTCTAAAAGCCCGCCAGGAAGGGTCCTGGGAGGGCGTTCTCAAGGAGGTTTTTCCCCAGAGTTTGTTCTCCTGCACAAGGCCTTCTGCTTGAGGCAACAGACGGAGCAGCCAGGGTGTTCTCAGAGCAAAGGGCCAAAAAAGGCTTCTCAGGAGGCGCTCTCTGAGGATAGAGCACAGAGTGAGCCGACCCCAAGTCGGCAACGAAGGGAAGAGGACATTTGGGGTGAAGAGGTTTCCTTCCAGTCCGAGGAGGAAGAAGAAGGCAAAGTGACACACCAAAGTCATGAATCTGAGGAAGGAGAGATCCCGCATGAGGAGGAGTTGCGCCTAGCGCGTGTCTTTCGGAGGGAAGAGCTGTTGGCTCTGATTATGCAATCATTGAAGGTCCTGAACATGGGGACAGAGGCCCCGTTGAAGGAGATGCCGCTGGAGGATCTAGGCCATCCGGAAAACACAGAAGGTGTTCCCGATGCACTGGGTGATTAAGCAGATGATCCAAAATGAGTGGGATGTGCCAGAGGCTGCTCTGAAGGGGACGTGCACGATGGCATGGCTGTACCTGCTTCCAGATAAAGATAAGGAGCTGCTGTGCTCACCGAGGGTCGATACAGTGATGTCAGTGGTGACAAAGAAGACTACTATTGCAGTGGAAGATAGTTCAACACTTAAGGATGTCCAAGATAGGAAAGTGGAAACCCTCCTAAAACAGGGCTTCAATATCAATGCCCTCTCATTGCAGACGTCAGTCGGTGGGGCTTATGTGGCTCACGTTTGTTTGTGTTGGACGCAAGGTTATTGCGTTTTTTGGGATGTATCAACCACAACCAATAGAGGCGGCCAAATTAGAGTGGTGGGCAGCTTATTTAGCCGATTCCTTTTATTACTTGATCAGAGGGTTGTCTAAGGGGTGGCAACTGCCGTTGCGGCATGTTGTTATCTTTGACTGAGAAATTGGTCAGCAGATGTCTCTTCTAAGTCCCACCTTGGTAGGTTACCATTTCGAGGGGAGCTGTTGTTTGGAGAAGACTTGGAGAAAATGGTGAAGGATTTAGGAGAATCCAAAGGCGGTTGATGTCCAGAAGTCAGGTAAAAAACAGTGAGGACCGCTGTTCCTCAGAGAGGACAATCCTTGAACTCTCGACAATTCCAAGCAGTACGATTTGCACCCTATCAGAGGGGCATATTTCCATCCCAAGGATGGTCCTTTTGAGGGTTCAGGGGAACGGGCAGGGGGTTCGTCTTTTCCACCTCTGGTGTCCCTAAAAAGTCACGATGAAGTGAGGCTCGCCCCCGCAGGAGTGGTACCTGTAGGGGGTTGGCTGCAGGATTTATATCCTGTATGGACAAAGATTAGTCCGACCAGAGGGTGTTGGAAGTCATCAGAGAGAACTACACTTTGCAGTTGAAATGCCCTCTCAGGGATGCCTTGGAATGGAAGTACCTTCTCGAGGATGCCTTCGTCCTCTTGCTGTGCAAGGCCTCTCGGAAGTGAAAGGCAGTGGAGGAGACATTACAAAGGCTCCCAGACATTCGAGCAGTCCACTGGGTACCAGTTGACCAATGCGGGTTTGGTCGATACGCAATCTATTTTGTAGTTTCCAAAAAAGAGGGTGCCTTCAGACCCATCCTGGATCTCAAATGCGTCAACCGGTGCTTACGGGTGCCATGGTTCCACATGGAGACACTGCACTCGGTAATTGTGGTAGTCGGGGATGGGGAATTTTTGACCTCCCTTGACCTCACGGAAGCCTATTTGCACATCCCGATTCGGGAGGAGCATCAGCAGTTCCTATGGTTTGCAGTGCCCATGGGACACCTTCAGTTCCAGGCGCTGCCTTTCGGGTAGCCACCACGCTACACACATTTACAAAAGTCTTGGTGGTGGTCATGGCAGGGCTGCGGCAGGTAAGGATCCTCGTACATCCATACATGGACAATTGGCTCATCTGGGCAAAGTCAAGGAGTGAAAGCGAACGTGTCACGGCGAGGGTGATGGTGGTTCTACAGACCCTCGGATGGGTTATAAACCTAGTAAAGAGTCAGCTGAAACCCTTGCAGGACTTGGTATATCTGGGGGCCAATTTTCAAACAGCGACAGGTCAAGTGTCCTTGCCGAAGACTCAGGTGAGAACATTGCAGGCACAGATCAAAAGGTTTTACAACATACAGACTTCCACGGCTTGGCACTTTCTGCAGGTATTGGGTTCGATGGTGGCAACCATTGAGCTCGTGCCTTGGGCATGAGCACACATGCAGTCATTCCAGAGGAGCCTATTGAGAAGGTGGTCCATGCAGAGCCATCCACTCTTGCTCCCGCTGCCTTGTCCAGCGAACACCCGCAGATCACTCAAGTGGTGGCTACAGGGTGACAACTTGCAGGTGGATATGCCTCTGGAATGTCCCTGCTGGATTCCCTTAATGATGGATGCCAGTCTGATGGGCTAGGGAACTCACTGTGATGGTCACATCGCACAGAGGCGTTGGTCGGCACAGGAGATGGCTAGTTTGATCAACTGTCTTGAATTGAGGGTGGTGTTCTTGGCACTGTAACAGTTTGGTCCTCTCCTTCAGCGCAGGGCAATGTGAGTGTTCTCGGACAATGCCACAGCAGTAGCATATGTCAATCGCCAAGGCGGAACAAGCAGTGTGAACTTAGTAGGCGAAGTGGGTCCGTGGAAGGCCTGGGCAGAGGCGAATCTGCAGGCCTTATCGGCAGCATATGTAGCAGGCAAGGAGAATGTAACTGCCGATTATCTCAGTCGGGTTCGTGTGGACATGGGGGAATGGACCCTACACGACACAGTTTTTGCTCTCCTGGTCCGACGCTAGGGCCAACCGATTATGGACATGATGGTGATGTTTAAATCATCCAAGGGGGTCGGATTTTACAGCAGATGCCGCGAAAGAGTGTCTGAGGAGCTGGATGCCCTGGTTCAGAGGTGGCCCACGGAAGGGGTCCTTTATGTGTTTCCTCCACGGGCACTCATAGGTTGCATTGTATAGCAAATAGAGGCACATCAGGGCATCATTGTATTGATAGTGTCCGATTGGCCTCGGTGCCCATGGTACGTTGATTTAGTGCACTTGACAGTAGACTGTCTGTGGAGGCTTGTTTCAGGCCCCATTCTGATGCCGTAGGTGGATCAATTCTTGCTTACAGCTTGGCTATTGAGAGGGCACAGTTGCTCCATAGAGGCTACTCTTCCCAGGTAATTGCCATGTTTCTGAAGGCTAGGCAGCGTTCAACGTCGCTAGCTTATGTGAGAGTGTGGTGACTGTTTGAGGACTGGTGTGCTAGTCTCCACTGTTGACCGCTGGCCGCTTCAGTGCTGGAAGTGTTGGCAGGTTTTGAAAAGGGACTGTCCTATAGCACTGTCCGGGTGCAGATAGCAGCTGTTTCCTGCTACAGGGGGAGCGTGCAGAGAGGTTCCCTAGTGACACATTTGGATGTTTTCAAGTTTCTCCGAGTGGTAAAACAAGAACATCCGCTGTGGAGGACAGTAAGTCCTCCTTGTGACCTTAATTTGGTGTTGTCAGTTTTAACAGAGCCACCTTTTGAACCGTTGAAAACGGTGTTCCTGGTAGTGATATGTTCTGCGAGATGGATCTCGGAGCTGCAGGTATTGTCATGCAGAGAGCCCTTCCTGACTTTGGCTAAGGAGAAATTGGTGCTGAGGCCGGTTCCCTTTTTTTTGCCTAAAGTTCTCTCAGTTTTTGATGTGAATCAGTTGGTAACATTCCCGGTGTTTCCGGGAGCAGGTGGTACAGAGCAAGATCCGCTACTTCATTGGTTGGATGTACATTGAGTGTTACGGAGGTACTTGAAGAAAATGAGTCCTTTTGAAAATCGGATCAGTTGTTCCTGTTTGGGGGTGCATGCAAAGGAGAAGCATCTTTGAAGGCCTCCATTTCCCTTTGGGTGAGGAAGGCCATATCTCGGCTTATCTGCTACAGTGCCAGCAGTTGCCGGTTGGTCTGAGAGCACATTCGACATGGGTGCAGGCCACGTCATGGGCAGAGTTGCGGTTGGCACGCCAGTGGACATATGTAGGGCAGCAACCTGATCATTGTTCCATATGTTTGTTAAGCATTATAGGCTAGATGTTCAAGTGGCATGGGACACATGATTTGGAGTAGCGGTTCTTTAGGCAGGTCTTGTGGGTCCCTCCGAGGTTTAATATTGCTATTGTAGATCCTACAGGTGCGGGACTGGACTGGAGAAATGTTAAGGAAGGTGAAATTAGGCCTTAGTTGTTAATTGATGTTCCTTGAGTGAGTCCAGTTTCAGTCCCAATCCCACCCGGGATATTCTGTTTTTTCTCATCTCCATAGATGTATCCGGTCCTGAAGAACGTCAGCACATAGAAAGGGCCAGAGGTGCAGTCATGGAGTGGAAGCGTTTAAGTTAGACAAAGGAGCAGCTTGTGGAGTTTGACTCGGTATCGCTTGATGTCCTGTTCCTCAGGGGCGAGGTCCTCCAAGGCCAGTGCCTCCGGCTCCAAGCGGGCCTCGGCCTCTGGACAGGGCAACCAGCCTGACTCTGATCTCTTGGGCTGGAAGTCAGATGGGGATACCTCCCCAGAGACCCGAGCCACAGGGACCTTCCTTCGGACCCGCTGTCATCCACTTCCCAGAGACGTTCGCCTCCCGAGGACACCTCCTTTCTGATGTCCATGCGGGACATGGCGCGGGCCCTCAATCTGCCTATGCAGACTGAGGAGGAACCGAGGGCGGAGGAACTTGACATCTTACAGTATGAGTCTCCACGTCGGGAGTCTCTTACGGTCCCATTGCCTCACATTCTGTCCCTGGCTGCTCCTCCGCATGTGGGAGGCACCTGCCTCGGATCCCATTGTGAGCAAAAGGCTCAATGCCATCTATAGGGTCCAGCGCAGCCCGGGGTTCCAGAAGACCCAACTTCCGCACACCTCCCCATGGTAGTGGAATCGGCGATGCAGAAGCAAAAGAGCCCAAAGTCACATTCTTTGGTCCCGCCTGGCAGGGAATCCAGAGCCCTCAACGCCCTTGGGTGCAAGGCCTATCAGGGATCCATGCTAGCATGCTGCATCCAGGCCTACCAACTGTACATGGGCGTGTTCCTGCACGACCTTGCCAAAGAGCTCGGAGGTTTTTCCGTAGGCCTCGAGGGCGAACACCTTCTCAGGTTTCAGACCCTCCTGAGGTCCATCACAGATCACTTGAAGTATCTCTCCTGCTTCGCGTATGATGGGTTTGAGTCCTCCACCCGGGTGACAGCGGCCAGCATCGGAGCCCGGCGTCAGGCGTGGCTCCAGTCTTCGGACCTGGAACAGTAGGTCCAGGAGAAGCTCTTGGATGTCACCTGCCTCGCCAAACAATTGTTCGGCAAGCCCATGGAGGATAAGGCAGCCGAGATCGAGACGGAATTCGTAACTCGAACCCGCCTCTCGCGTAAGACCTCTTCTCTCCCACGGAAGAAACAGCACACGAAGAAGCCATTCTGTCCCTTTTCACCCCCCAATGGGAGTCTATCACATCGGACACCTGGGTACTCCGGGTGGTCTGGGATGATTATCGTCTTCATCTGGACAGGCTCCCTCCTCCCTTCTCCCCAGCGGAGCCTTCTCAGCTTCCCTCGCACCAGGCTTGCTTGCTGAACATCCTTCTCGGTCAGTGGGTGGTCGAAAAGGTACCGTCGCACCTTAGAGGCTGGGGGTTCTACTCCCGATACTTCCTCGTTCCGAAGAGGATGGGGGGCCTACGCTCCATCCTCGATCTCAGGAACCTGAACAAGTTTCTGGTACGGGAGAAGTTCAAAATGCTATTGCTTGGTGTCTTGCTGCTCTTCCTCCAGCAGGGTGATTGGCTGTGCTCCTTGGACCTCAGGGACGCTTACGCTCACATCCTGGTCCACCCCAGGCACAGGCATTACCTACACTTCAGCGTACAGGGGGAGCACTACCAATACAGGGTGCTCTTCACCAAGTGCCTATCCGCCTACCTCTGGCGGAAAGGCATACCCGTCTTTCCCTACCTAGATGACTGGCTCATCACGGGGGCATAGCTGAGGAAGCTTGCCTTTCGGCATCGCGCAGGTCCTCCTCCTCAAACGCCTCGGGTTCCTGGTCAATTACTCCAAGTCCCACCTCGAATCGGTGCAGACCCTGGAGTTAATCGGCACCCTCCTTGACATGGAACGGGCAACTGCCTTCCACCCTGGGACCATGCAGACAATCTCCGTGCCCTGGCGGCCAAGGTCCAAGGCAGGGCTCGGATTCCAGCGTGAGCCATGTTGCACCTCCTCGGGCACATGGCCTCAACTGTCCATGTTGTTCCCCATGCCTGCATGCACATGCGGACGGCTCAGTGGTGCCTCAGAGCACAATGGAGCCAGGCCTCTGGGACCCCTTCCAAGTCTCCCGCAGCCTATGCAGCTACCTGGATTGGTGACAGGATCCCTGAAGCCTCCTTTGGGGCATGCCCTTCCAGGCCCCACAGAATGAGCTTGTCTTGATGACGTATGCCTCCCTACTGGGCTGGGGAGCCCACTGCTGTGACCTACGCACCCAGGGACAATGGTTGGCCGAAGAATCCCAGCAGCATATCAACTTGCTCGAGCTTCAGATGGTCCGGTGAGCCCTGAAGGCCTTCGAGTACTATCTGAGGGGACAGTCAGTACTCGTGCAGACCGATAACAGGGAAGTGATGTTCTACATAAACAAGGAGGGGGGAACGGGTTCCCACCTCCTCTGCCAGGAGGCGGTCCTCCTCTGCTCCTTTGCCGTACACCAGGGCATGACCCTCAGAGCAGTCTATCTCATGGGCCAAGAGAATGTCCTCGTGGACAGACTCAGCAGGATCCTCCGCTCACACGAGTGGCGCCTGGATCTGGAGGTGGCCAGCCTCTTGTTCCATCGGTGGGTGGCTGTGTCCATTGACCTTTTTACCAACCTGGTGAATGCGCAGCTGCCCCGCTTCTCTGGACCAGTTCTGTACCTGAGCAGGCTGGCCCCAGTTGCGTTCCTCCTGAACTGGACCTCCAGGCTTCTTTACGCTTTCCCTCCCACTCCTCTCATTGTGAGGACCCTCCACATGGTTCAGTGGGAATGAACTTCAGTGATTCTCTTGGCTCCTTCATGGCCTCGACAGCCCTGGTTCTTGCTCCTGCTCCAGCTCTCGTTTGAGCCTCCAGTCCTCTTGGGCTGCACCCCAGGCCTGCTAACGCAGGAGGAGGGACAGGTGCTTCATCCGAACCTGGCCTCATTGTCCCTTACAGCCTGGTGGCTGAATGGGTCTCCTTAGCCTTGCTGCACCTTCCAGGGGAGGTCGAGGATGTCCTCCTCGCGTCGAGGAAGGACTCGACGAGACCAGTCTATGCCGTTAAGGGGCGGCGCTTCTCAATCTGGTGCTCCGAGTTCCAGATCGATCCATTCTCCTGCTCCACCCGGTGGGTTCTCCAGTACCTCCTCCACCTCTCGCAGGAGGGGCTGAAATCCAACTCGGTCAGGGTGCACCTGAGTGCCATCTTGTCTAACCACTTCCCCCGTTGAGGGTGAACCCCTCTCGGAGCAGCCCCTGGTCTCCCGCTTAATGCGGGGCCTCTTCCTTTCTAAGCCTCCCATCTGGCCTCCACCAGTGGAGTGGAACCTGAACATTGTGCCTGTGCAGCTTACACAACCACCCTTCAAACCGATGGTGATGTGCTCGCTTCGGCACCTCTCCTGGAAGATAGTCTTCCTGGTGACTCTGACCTCGGCTCGGCGAGTCAGCAAACTCCAAGCCCTCATGGCTGAGGCCCCCTACACCAGGTTCTACGGGAACAGGGTAGTCCTCCATACCCACCCCAAGTTCCTATCGAAGGTTGTCTCAGATTTCCATCTCAATCAGGAGATAGTCTTGCTGGCCTTCTTCCCGAGACCTCATGCCGACCGGGCATCGGCAGTCCTACATACACTCGACTGCAAGAGGGCTCTCGCCTTCTACCTGCAGCACACCCAGGGCTATCACAGGTCTGATCGGCTCTTTGTTGCCTATGATCCCAACTGCCTGGGGCAGGCAGTCACCAAGAGCACTCTTTCCATCTGGGTGACAGACTGCATCGCTTTCACCCCGGCAAAGGCTGGGGCCCCGCTGGATCGGCGAGACACCGCACACGGAGTCTGGGCCAAGGCGGCTTCGGTGGCTTTGCTATGCTCAGTGCCTCTGATGGACATTTGCCAGGCTGTGACCTGGCCTTCAGCGAACACTTTCACTTTGTACTACTGCCTGGAGAGGGAGTCCCACTGGGACACCGCCTTCAGCCAGGCTGTACTCCGTAATCTGTTTGGGGTATAAGCAACTCCTGCCCTCCAACTCTTCTTCTGTGGCTACTGAGAGCTTGCCCCAAGGACCCGAGGGCTTGGGCTCCTTCGGGCATCGGCTTCTGCTCACAGCCTCACGGAGGCCTTTTTTGAACTACAGGTTCGGTAGTCTGTAGCTGGGAAGTCCCATAAGTGATGACTGACTTCCTGCTTGTTCCTGGAGAAAGCGTAGTTACTCACCTGTAACAGGTGTTCTCCAAGGACAGCAGGAATCAGTCCTCACTACCCTCCCACCTCCCCTGATGAGTTGCTATTCTTATCCTTCCCTTGCCATCTGCTTAGTAGGGCTCTAGCTATGGGACCTGACTGAGCAAGATGGCACCTTTGGGTGGGAAGAGGACCACGCATGCATGGCAGCAATCCCAAAGGCTTTCTTTGAAAGCTGGGGAATTGCTCCGTGTGGGCTCCGTCAGTGCCGACATCACCCATAAGTGAGGACCGATTCCTGCTGTCCCTGGAGAACACCTGTACAGGTGAGTAACTACGCTTTACCTTTAGGTAAGAAGCACTGTTATAACTGTACCTGGATATGGACTGGTATGTAGAACTTGGGCACAGCTCTTGTTCTAATGGCTTATATGGGCTTTTCCCCTGTGAATCCTCTTTTACATTGTGCCAGATGTGGGACCTGGAACATGAACATATAAGTTGCAAATCCTGATGATAGCCATAAGTCCTTAGTACCTCCGTGTGTAATTTTGTTGAGAAAATGGGCTCTGCTTTTCTTTTTTTTTTTAATTCACTGCCTATTTCTTTCACTCTTTTTCAATTTTTTTTTGTTGAGTGCATCTGGTTTTCTTTTTGGGGGAAATTTTACACTTTACAAAAAGAAAAACAATTCAAGCAAAAAAAGGCATCAAAAGTCTAACCCACGCAAGAGGGGAGAATACCTCATGTCAGAAAATAACCCAAATAAATAGGCAACAAGACTAAACAGACACATTTATTACTTATATCTGAATAGTCCTAAATTAATAACAGAGAAAAACACTAGAAAACAATCCTGTTTTTTCTTTGAAGTCAGAAATTGTTACATTTGAAGTGGATCATAGAAAACATAATCATGTTCTTGAAAGGAAATAAAATACTTAGAGGATACTTCAGGAAGAAGACCCCCCCCCTCCTCCCTCCCCGGCCCAAACTGCACTTGAGATGGAGAAAACTCTTCCTTCTAGCTTGTGTTGTGGTAGAAACACCTGGAAAAATCTATGCAGGATGGCCACATTAGGGCGAGTCCTTCTTTCAAAAAAGAAAAACCTTAAATACCTAAATCATGTCCACCTCTGAAAGAAAAGTCATCAATAAAGTAACCCTGTGCATCAGTTGTCTCCTGAGAAGTCTCAAAAAAATTTGTCAAATATTACTCAGCAAAATGTAAATTCACTTTCTGCACCTTCCTCCTGAGCATCTTTGCAGGCACTTCAAAGTAAATAATACCAATTAAGAAATCTTAATTCATCTGCTTGTGGCACTTTTAAAATTTCCCTTAGTTATTTTAGAAATGAAAATTTTGATGACAGAAAGTGGATAATAAGAAAATTTAACCACCAAATATTCTTAGAATGTAAAGAATTTTCGAAGAATTCAGTTTTATAATCAAGAATTAAGCTATCCTTATGTTACAGTTCCACCTGAAGCTTGGAGTGTAGCCACATGCTTATTCAAAGAAATACAGTAATTTTCCTTTCTATATACTTACTAGCTTCATCCATTTCCTTCATCCGCAGTCAGAATGAGCAGAAAACTGCTACTACTACTGAACATTTATATAGCGCTACAAGATGTACGCAGTGCTGCACAGACATGTAAAAGACAGTCCCTGCTCATCAGAGCTTACAATCTAGTCAAGACAGACAACACAGTAGCTTCTAGACATGGGATACAGCTAGGGAGAATAGTAGGGAAACACAAGGAGATCAGGTGAGTCAAGATCCGAAAGCGGCAGCGAAGAGGTGAGTCTTCAGCCTGGATTTGAAAAAGGTCAGAGAAGGCGCTTGATGTACATACTCAGGTAATTTGTTCCAGGCATAAGGAGCAGCAAGGTGAAAGGAGCAAAGTCTGGAGTTAGCAATAGAAGAGAAGGACTCAGATAGAAGTGATTTGCCAAAAGAGCAGAGTTCCCGAGGAGGGGTTAGGGAGAAATAAGAGAGGAAAGGTAGTGAGGAGCTGCAGAGTGAATCACATATATGTCAGCAGGACAAGTTTGAACTGGATGTGGAAACAGATAGGGATCCAATGAAGTGATTCGAAAAGATGGGTAATATGAGCATGATGATGCTGGTGGAATATTAGCTGTGCAGCAGATTGTTAAACAGATTGAAAGGGAGAGAGATGATTAAGCGGGAGACCAGCAAGGAGTAGATCACGATATTTAAGGCAGGAGGTGATTACGGAGTGGATGAGTGTCTTAGTAGTGTGTTCAGAAAGGAATGGGCAGATTTTGTTGATGTTATAGAGAAAGAAATGGCAGGTCTTAGCTATCAGATGGAGAGAGACGAGTCAAAGTTTGCAGCTTTCGGATCTTGACTCACCTGATCTCCTGAGTAAAGGCCCTTGGATTTTACCAGGAACAGGTGACTGGAGACTTTGGCAAGAGCCGTTTCAGTAGAATGTAATGGATGAAAGCCAGATTGTAGATGATCCAGAAGGGCTTGAGAGGAGAGAAAGTCAAGACAATGGCTGTGAACCGCACATTCAAGTAGTTTAAAATGAAGGGGAGGAGGGAAATGGGTCGATAGAAGGACAGGTAGAGTCTAGTGAGGGTTTCTTAAAGAGAGGAATGACCACAGTATGCTTGAAGGCTGAAGGGAAAGTTGCAAAGGAGAGCGATAGGTTGAGAATATGAGAGATGGAAGGGACTACAGTAGAGGAGATGGAGCTAAGGAAATGGGTTGGAATAGGATCAGAGGAGGAGGTAGTGAGTTTGGATGAGGAAAGGTGAGTGGTTTCCTCCTCAGAGATCATAGAAAAGGAAGAAAGGGTAGCAGAGGTGGGGGGAGGGGGGAAGTTGGGAGTGAAGAGGTGGGAGGAGGGAGAGTAACTGACCTCGTGGGGAATTGGCGTGTGTTCTTGTGGATTTTATTATGGAAGTAGTCAACCAGGCTTTGGGCAGAAAGGGAGGGAGGGATTGGAGGCGGAGGCACCTTGAGGAGAGAGTTGAGAGTTGTGAAGAGAGGGTGAGGGTCAGAGGCAAGAGAGTTAGTCAGGTGGACATAATAGTCTTGTTTGGTGAGAGCTATGGCTGACTGGAAAGAGATAAGCATGAATTTGAGTGTAGAAAGTCTGCAAGGATGCGAGATTTGAGCCAAGCACGCTCAGTTGAGCGGGCGCAGGAATGTAGATAGCAGGTAGCGGAAGATAGCCAGGGTTGAGGTACAGTAACCTCACAGGACAAGGCACTGGCGGAGCAAGAGCATCCAGAGCAGAGGAGAGTGCAGTGTTATAGAAAGCTACTCATCAACAGACTCAGATGACATAGTGGAGGAAAGAGTTGATGAGACAGTGGAGGAGAGAGCCAATGGGTCAATAGCATGAAGATTTCTAAAGAGGTTGGAGGAGAAAGGGTGAGGTTGAGGTGGTGAGTGATGAAGAGTGAAGGTTAGCAGGTGATGGTCTGATAAAGGAAGTAGTGAGGTACAGAGGTTTGAGGGTAAGCAATTAGAGAACTATACACGGTTAAGGCAGTGGTCTTGCTGGTGAGAAGGGGCAGTACAGCAAAGCTGGAGGTTGAATGATGTGGTAAGGGAGAGGTGCTTTAAAGCATAAGAGTCAGAGGGGTTATCAACATGTATATTAAAATCCCTAAGAATAAGGGAGGAGGAAGATGAATCCAAATAAAAGGAAAGCCATTAGTAAAAAGTCAGAGAAAAAGGTAGAGGTGGAATTGTCAGGGCATCGATAAATAACAGCTAATCGGAGAGAGTGGAGGAGTAGAGTGGAGGAGTGGCCTAGTGGTTGGGGCAAGGTACTTCAGGCCGGAAGGTCGGGGGTTCAAATCCCACTAGAGGACAGCCACCTTGGGCCGGAAGGACTGGGGTTTCTAGTCCCACAGGTGCTCCTTGTGGTCTTGGGCAATCCACTTAACCCTCCTTAGCCCATGTTCCCTGTAAAATAGTTATCTCCAAGTTATAATGCCCTGTTCAATGTAATTTCAGTTTGTTCAATGTATACCGCACTGATGCGGTATATAAGAGAATGTAAATAAATAAATAAATAGTGGAGTAAAAAGGCTGGATGGAATGGACTTCAAAGGAGGGAAAGGAGTAAGACTTAGTCAGAAGGAGGGGTTGAAATTTATTTATTTATTTACATTCTCTTATATACCGCGCTATTCTGCATCAGTGCGGTTTACATTGAACAAACTGAAATTACATTGAACAGGGTATTATAACTTGGAGATAACTATTTTACAGGGAACATGGGCTATGGAGGGTTAAGTGGCTTGCCCAAGACCACAAGGAGCACCTGTGGGACTAGAAACCCCAGTCCTTCCGGCCCAAGGTTGCTGTCCTCTAGTGGGATTTGAACCCCCGACCTTCCGGCCTGAAGTACCTTGCCCCAACCACTAGGCTACTCCTCCACTCCGAAATTGACAGGAAGGAGAGAGTAGAAGCCCAACACCTCCACCATGGCCAGTGGGATGAGTTGTGTGGGATGATAGACTCCATGACAGAGAGTAGCGAATGAAGCTGAGTCCTCAGGGAGGAGCCAGGTCTCAGTTAGAGCAAGGAGGTGGAGAGCATTAGAGATAAAGAGATCAAGAGTATAGGTGTTTATTTGAGATGGAGTGTGCATTCCACAAGGCACATGACAAAAGAAGAGAGGAGGGAGATAGGAGAGGGATATGAATAAGATTTGAGCTATTGTGTGAGAATCTGTTCTGGGAGTGTGACAAAAGTCTAGGGGGGGGGGGGCAGGGTTGGGGTTGATATCTCCAGAAGAAAGAAGGAGCAGTAGTAGAAGAATAACATAGTAATATAGTATATGATGGCAGATAAAGACTAGCATGGTACATCTAGTCTTCCCAGCAAGGTGGCAAGAGTAGGTGCACTTGTCACTCTGTGCAGATCACCCCTCCCCATGCCTTTGTTTAGGGATGTACCCACCGTTCCGTGCAGGTCACCCCTATTTGTTGAGATAAGAGATAGTTAAGTTTATTTTTATTTTATCCTGTTGCTATAAAGGAATCCACTGTGTTTGTCCCATGCCATTTTGAATTCTGTCACCGTCTTTGCCCCAACCACTTCCATCGGCAGGGCATTCCAAGCATCCACCACCTTTTCAGTGAAAATGTATTTCCTGACGTTGCCTTTCAGTTTAGCTCCTTGCAGTTTCATATTATGCCCTCTAGTTTTACAGCTTCCTCGTCTTTGAAAAGGGTTTGTTTGTTCATTAAGTATTTAAAGGTCTGTATCATATTTGCCCTGCCCCTCCTCTCCTCTACTGTATACATATTTAGTTCTTCTCATACGTCTTCTGCCATAGACATCATATCATTTTGGTTGCTTTCCTCTGAACCGTTTCCAGTCTTTTGATATCCTTTGTAAGATTTATTATTTTATTTATTTATTAGAAATTTTTATACTGCATTTTCCAGCAGATCAAATGTGGTTTACAGTTAAAACAACCTTTGAAGAATACAAGAAACTGTTACAATTACATGGAACAGTTTAGAACTATATGCAATAACATTATTAAATACAGTCAAAACATAAAACTATATACATGTAAGTTCAATGCAGTAAATAGATTGCATCTATTTAAGATATATTCAAGATATAAAAAGACTGGAAATGGTTCAGAGAAAGGCAATCAAAATGATTTGGAGCCTGTGCCAGAAGACGGATAATGAGTGCGGGGCAGAGAGGAGACAGCATGGCAGTACCGAGGGTGAGGTTTCAGAAAGAGAGGAGATGACTGAATGAGAGGGGAATGTGGTGAACTCAAGAGTTTTTGATAGGGTAGATGACAAGATTGTGGGGGAAGCGAGAATGATATGGGGGGGGGGTGTTTTAAGGTATTGGTAGGAGGAGAGACAATTAGGGAGTATGAGCAATAGGAAAAAAAAGTGTTGAGCCGTAAAGAGAGAGATGGAGAAGAGCACAGAAGTCAGAAGAAGTAAAAAGGATAGGTGGTAGAGATTGCAGAGGTTATGGTGCACCTGTGAGTGATCATGGTAATGAGCACAGGTCAGCTATAAGAGACTATAAGCCAGGGGTGGGTGGGTTATGGGGAGGGAGGGTAGGATAATAAAGAAGAGGAGAGAGACACACACAGCTGAAAACAGAGGGGCAGAGCTGAACAAGAGGGGAGGGGCAAGTGCTGAATGCAAGCAAGTGAAAGCAATGCCCAAAAGAAACCAGATTCTGATCTAGCCGACGTGACACATTTCGGGTACAGAAAATCCTATTTCCCCAGCTTTAGGTTAATCGACATTTGGTCGGTCTCCAGCCTCAAAAGTTGTTTGTAAAAACGCCTTAAATATAGTGGCACTGCAACTTCTCGCACAGCTGATTTCTGCAACTACCAATTAGAGGAAATTTGAACATAGGGTTCAACCAATCAAAAAGAGGGGGAGGTCCCACCAATCAGAGACCCCGTCCTCAATGAAGGGTTGTAGTATCCCGCTTGACCTTAGATAATTGTATACCAATCCAACTGATTCTTTTTTGGTGTCTCTTAATGTTCATAAACCGAACATACAATTTATTGCACAAATTGAGACTTCACAAATACAGTTTTTGGATATCACTATATTACTTATGTTTACAGGCTTTGTCACATCTTTGTATTGAAAGGCTGTGCAGTGAAATACTTTGCTGCGATTTGACAGCTTTCATCCACAGGCATTGAAACTAGGTTTACCTTATGGACAATTTTTACGGTTACGGAGGAATTGCTCAACATTGCAGGATTTTCAATTACATGCAGCAGAATTATGCTCGTGATTATTATCTAGAGGTTACCCACTGAGAGTGGTAAAGATGGCATATAAAAGAGCCCGTTTTACACATAGAGAGTGGCTGTTTGAGGCAACAAGCGCACATTACAACAGGATGCTATTACGGGGGCTTCTCCCCTATACTAAAGGAACAGCATCAGTGGCTAAACTTCTTCATCGTTTTTGGCCCATTTTGGGGTTACATTCCTGCTTTCGTGACAAACGTTTGCAGATGGCTTATTCTCGTAAGGCAAACTTGCGTGATTTGGTAATGAAGACCACGACTGCAAGATCGCCCTCCTATTTCACATGAAATAAAAGGATATTACCCTTGTGAGGCTTGCATTTTTTGTGAAAATTCACTTTCTGGCCCTGAATGGAAAGATTTGCACACTTTGAAGACTTATTCCTCTCATTGACAGACCAGTTGTTCTACTACGTTTGTGGTCTATTTGATTGTCTGCTTTTGCCAACTCTACTATGTTGGCCGCACCTCTAGACCATTTCGAATAAGGCTGAGTGAACATGTGTCTCATCTCCGGACAAGGAATTTGACAGCGCCAATGGTGGATCATTGTATAGAAAAAGCACATACCTTTGAGTCTCTCCATTGGAGAGTGTTGGATCATGTACCAGTAGATCCTCGGGGTGGAGATCGCCTGCAAAGTTTGCAGAAGTTGGAACAGTGCTGGATCTTTTGTTTGGATACAGTCCACCCCAAGGGTTTGAATATGCAGTTGGATTGGTATACAATTATCTACGGTCAAGCGGGATACTACAACCCTTCATAGTGGACGGGGTCTCTGATTGGGACCTCCCCCTCTTTTTGATTGGTTGAACCGTATGTTCAAATTTCCTCTAATTGGTAGTTGCAGAAATCAGCTGTGCGAGAAGTTGCAGTGCCACGATATTTAAGGCGTTTTTACAAACAACTTTTGAGGCTGGAGACTGATCGAATGTCGCTTAACCTGAAGCAGGGGAAAAAGGATTTTCTGTACCCGAAACATGTCATGTCGGCTAGATCAGAATCTGGTTTCTTTTGGGCGTTGCTTTGTTTGGTTCTGATAAGGGTTCTGTCGTTTCTGAGCAAGTGAAAGCAGGTAGAGTCTACATGAAGTGCCCTAGTAAAACTCAGGCAAGGTATAAAAAAACTGAAGACTTTGAATACCTGTAAGAGAGGCCTTGTAGAGGAATAGGGAGAAGGAGAGAAAAAAGCACACCTAAATGCACATTCAGATAGTAATAGTCAGAGAACAGAGTCAATACAGTGTTGAGAAGAAAGATACAGCACTGTGGAGGGCAGGACAGTTCTGCAGAATGAAGGGAGGAAATCACCTTCCGGAGGAACGAAGACCAGACCAAACAAGGAGTGGAGGGCACAAAGCCATGGCACAAAACCCGTCCCCTCCTCCCCTTCCTCCCCCTCCCTCTTTTCTTCTTCCTTTTTTCTTCTTCTTCTTTCTCCTTTTTTCTTTCCTTTCCCCTTTCTCTCGTTTATATATTCATGTATTTTATCAGAATCTGTGTATGTACATTTATTTTTTTTATCTGTCCCCTTAGATTGAAAGAGTGATTTAGCACCGTCCTTCAGGATGCATGTTCTGTTACGTTCTTTTGCTAATGTATTTTAGATTTTAAGTTTTTTAAGATTTCTTTGTTTTTATTGTGATGTTTTAACATTTTAATTTTTTTATAATTTAACTTTATCTATTTGTGTGTCCATGTTTAGACCCCTGATGAAATCTTAATGCCAAAACTTTTTAAGTTGGGTCCTCAATAAATAAAATACCTCCTGTTAACCTTACATAGTGTGGCCGTGGTTTTGTGCCCTCTGCTAAAGGACAGTTTTGGACATAACTTTCCAAATACAGAACTACAGACTGGTGAGCCTAATGCCAGTGCCAGGCAAAATAGCGGAAACCATTTTTAAGAACAAAATTACAGAGACATGGTTTAATGGGACAAAGTCAACATCAATTTTGCCAGGGGAAGTCTTTCCTCATCAATCTGCTCCATTTCTTTGAAGGCATGAATAGACATGTTGATAAAATTGAGCCCATTGATGGAGTGTATTTAGACTTTCAGGAAACATTTGACAAAGTCCCACATCAGAGACTCTTGAGGAAGTTAAAAAGACATAGTAGGCAATGCTCTATTATGGAATGGAAACTGGCTGAGAGATAGAAAAGAGAGAGTAGGGATAAATGGTCAATTTTCCGAGTGGAGGAAGGTGAATAGTGAATATTGAGACTAGTATCTTTTTAACATATTTCTAAGGGATCTTAAATTGAATACAAGTGGGGTGATTAAATTTGCAGATGATACCAAATTATTCAGAGATGTTAAATCGCATGTTGATGAAAATCTGTAGAGGACCTTGAGAAACTGGGAGACTAGAAATCCAAATAGCAGATGAAATTTAGTGTGGAGAAGTGCAAAGTGATGCATTTACTACTGTTAATCATTTCTATAGCGCTACAGGGTGTACGCAGTGCTGTACAACACATATAGAAGACAGTCCCTGTCCATAGAGCTTTCAATCTAGTTAAGACAGACAACACAATACAAGAGAAATAAGGGGTTCAATAGGGAGAGGAGTCACAAGGGGAACAGGAGATTAGGATCCAAAAGTGGCCTCAGAGAGGTAAGCCTTTAGCATAGTTGTGAAGAGGGAGAGAGATGAGACTTGACATAAAGATACAGGAAGTTTGTTACAGTCATAAGGATCAGCAAGATGAAAAGATGGAAGTCTGGAGTTGGCAGTAGAAAAAAAGGACATAGAGAGAATAAAACTAGAGGAGGAGCAGAGTTCACGAGGAGGGGTGTATGGAGAGAGGAAAGGTAATGAAGGGCAGTTGAGTGAATGCATTTATAGTTTAGAAGGAGAAGTTTGAAATGGATATGGAAATGAAAGGGGAGCCAGTAGAGTGATTTCAGAAGAGGGGTTATATGAGTGTATCGGGTCTAGCAGAGGATTAGCCATGAAGCAGAGTTCTGAATAGACTGAAGAGGAGAGAAATGACTCTGAGGGAGACCAACAAGGAGGAGGTTGTAATAGTCAAGACAGAAGGTAACTAAAAAGTGAACAAGAGTTTTAGTAGTGTGTTCAGAGAGGAAGGGGCACATTTTCTTAATGTTATAGTGAAAGAAATGACAGGTTTTAGCAATCTGTTGAATTTGTGTGGAGAAGGAAAGGGAGGAGTCAAGGATGACCCCAAGGTTGCATGTTGAGAAAACAGGAAGAAGAAGAGTATTGTCAACAGTGATAGAGAAGGGGGGGGGGGGGTTATGGGAAAGATAAGAAGTTTGGTTTTAGCCATGTTCAATTTCAGACAGTGGTGAGATATCCAGGCGATGTCAGATAAGCAGGTAGAGATTCGAGCTTGGAGTGTAAGAGAAATGTCAGGTGAAGATAGATTTGAGAGTCAACATAAAAATGATACTGAAAGCCATGGGAAGAGAGGAGGGCACCAAGGGTCTGGATGTAGAGAAAGAAAAGGAGAGGGTCTAGAACAGATCCTTGGGGTATACCAACTCAAAGAGGGATGGCAGTAGAAGAGGAACCATCAGAAACCATCAGAAAAAAACACTGAAAGAATGATTGGAGAGAGAAGAAAAGAACCAAGACAGTACAAGGCCTCTAAAACCAAAAGAGGATAATGTGCCGAGGAGGAGGAGGTGGTTAGCAGAAAGTTCAAGAAAAATGAGAACTGAGTAAAGACCTTTGGCTTAGCCAGGAGCAGGTCACTGGAGACTTTGGCAAGAGCCATTTCAGTAAAATGAAAGGAATGAAAACCTGACTGGAGTAGATCAAGGAGGGCATGAGAGGAGAGAAATTTGAGGCACTGGCGGAGAACTGCATGTTCAAGAAGTTTGGAAATGAATGCGAGAAGGGAGATGGGTCAGTAATTAGAAGGACAAGAAGGGTCAAGTGAAGGTTTTTTGAGGAGAAGAGTGATCACAGCATGCTTGAAGGCTGCAGGGAAGGTTGCAGTGGAGAGTGAAAGGTTGAGAATATGTGAGATGGAAGGGATGACAGAGGAGGAGATGGAGTTGAGATAGGTGGGGATAGGATCAGAAGAACAGGTAGTTTAGAGGAGGAAAGAAGAAGAGAGTTTTCCTCTTCAGAGATTTTATAAAAGGATGAAAGGGTGGTAGAAGTTGAGGAGAAAAGTTGGTATTGCAGAGGAGGAAGAGGGGGTGAAGAAGATTTAGTAGGGAATTGAAGAGTAATCTTACGGACTTTGACATGGAAATAACTAGGGTTTGGGCAGAGAGAGCAAGAGGGATTGGAGGCGGTGTTGCCGTAAGAAGAGAGTAGAGAAGAGACGGCAGGGGTTAGAGGCAAGACAGATGGATACAATAGTTTTGCTTAGCAAGTGCAACGGTGGACTGGAAAGAAATAAGCATGAATTTAAAGTGAAGGAAGTCAGAAAGGGAGCAGGATTTGAACCAAGTGTGTTAAGCTGAGTGGGCACAAGAGCATAGGTAGAGGGTAGGTGAAGACAACCAGGACTGAGGTGACATGCTCCTCACAGGACGTGCGATGGGTGGAGCAAGTGTATCCAGAGTAGAGGAGAGAGTGGTGGTATAGAAAATGATGGCCTCATCAACAGACTTAGAAGACATATAGAGAAGACTAACCCAAACTATAAATACACAATGCTAGGATATACATTAGGAGTTGCCACTCAAGAAAAGGATTTGGGTGTGATCATAGACAATACATTCATATCTTCTGTTTAGTGTGCAGAAGTGGCCAAACAAGGAAATAGAATGTTAGGAATTATTATGAATGGAACAGAAAATAAAACAAAGGATATCATAATGTTTCTGTATCGCTCCATGATGCAATGGCACCTTGAGTAGTATCTGTAATTCTGGTCTCCTCATCTCAAAAAAGATATGGCGGCATTAGAAAAGGTACAGAGAAGGGCAACCAAAATGGTAAAGGGAAAGAAAATGACTCTCCTATGAGGAAAGACTAAAGAAGTTACGGCTCTTCAGCTTGGAGAAGAGACAGCTGAGGGGAGATATGCAGGGCTGACACAAAGGGATGAGGCACCCTAGGCAAACCTCATCCCTTGCACCACCCTCCGGCACCCACTGCCACTGCTGCTGCCCCTTTAGATTTTGGTGCTGTAGGGCTATTTGCTGCCACCTCCCTCTCTGACGCTTGATGCTGAGTTCTTGTTTGCTTCAAAAAATCAGGCGTTCAATATAACAAAAATGGGAAATACATCCAAAAGCAATCGCTTGTTTGAGCAAAAAATATAGTTAAATAAACTATATCTAACAACTACCGGGTGGTCTCAGAACTTCATAGCTTCTATCCCAAAGACTCAAAAAGGTCAAACTCAAGGGAACAGAAGCTAAATAAAACATCAACGACCCCCATTGGTAGCTAGCAGTGATATAGTTAAATAATCTGCCCCATATGCATCAATACAACTCTCTTCTTCACTAATGATAGCACTGGACCAGGTATATAGCGTTCTTCTTCACAATAACCTTAAGACTGTATCGCACAATACTGTATCTGTTTATACTGAATGATAGGTAACGATAGGACTGTATCGCACAATACTGTATCTGTTTATACTGAGTGATAAGGAACGTTAGGACTGTATCCCTATTTTGTTAAAGTAATAAGAAATGCTGTACCCCAACCCATCTATCCCTGCTAGACTGTTGGTACCCAACAACTATCTTGCCGGCCTACACTAACTCATCTCTAGGCCAGCTGCCTTGACTTCACCCCACACTGCGCCACTCGAATCTACCAGCAGAGGACCAGCTATTGCCATCAGTGCTCAAAAACTAGCATGGTTACAGGCCTTGGACCTAGAGCAATGGGTCCAAGACAAACTGGGTAACATCCCCTACACTGGGGAAAATCTCTTCGGTAAAAACTGGAGAGCTTGAAACTGATGACACCACTCTGAAGAGGCTCTCCAGAAAGACTGCTGACCCTTCAAAAATGAAACCAGCAACAAAGAAACCCTTCTATCCTAAAAAGAAGAGGTTTTACCTTTCTTATTCACAACCCTCTTACCAGCCTCAAGGCAAGCAACAGGGGCCTAAACCTGCTAAGACAGCCAGAACTGCAAAGCAACAAGCCAGCAGCTCAGCCACAAGCGACACCCAGCTTTTGACTCAGTCCTGGGGAGCATGTTCATCTTATCCCTGCAAAGACCCAATCCAACAAAATAGCAGTTTGACTTTGTTTCTTTGCTAGCCGTTGGCAAATGATCTCCTCAGAACAGTGGGCCCTAAGCAACATTCAGGAGGGGTACCAACTAAAATTCATACAGCCTCCTCTGCCTCACTTCAGAGGCCAGTATCTTCTCCAACTTATCCTCAGGGCACTACTCAAAGAAGAAATCTCCAACTTGCTCACCCAAGGTGCTGTAGAGGAGGTTCCACAACAAGAACTTCACAAGGGCTTCTACTCTCCTTACTTCCTCATACCGAAGAAGTCAGGAGATACAGGCCTATCCTCGACCTCTGAAATCTCAACAAATTCCTGGTCAGGGAGAAGTTCGGAATAATTTCCCTCAGAACCCTCCTACCCTACTTGCAGGAACAAGACTGACTATGTTCCTAGATCTCAAAGATGCATATACCCATATACTGATACATCCAGGACACAGGAAATATCTTTGCTTTGCCTTTTAGGGGACTTTCTACCAGTACAGAGTTCTCCCCTTTGGACTAGCATCTGCTCCCAGGGTGTTCACAAAATGCATGTCAGTGGTGGCAGCCCACCTGTGAGGCAGTGGAATCTTCATCTTCCCTTACTTATACGACTGGTTGATAAAGGCAGACTCTCCAGGAGAGCTCTGCACATCTCTCAAAACCACTGTTGCAATGTTGCAACACCTGGGATTTGTAGTAAACTTCCCAAAGTCCCATCTAACCCAAACCCAAAGATTGGAATTCATAGGGGCAGTGCTAGACACTCAACTATTCAGAGCCTTTCTGACACTAGACCATATGGACTGACTAGTCACCCACATGTGCCAACAGACAAGCTCAACAGCTCGAGACTTCCTTTGTCTCAAAGGCCACATGGCATCCACAGTGCACATAGTGCCATATGCAAGACTATATATGTGCCTAGTGCAATGGACTCTAGCATCCCAATGGACACAATCCACAGGACACCTATGGGACATCATTCAGATCACCAACCCTCTAGTCCAAGCTCTCCTATGGAGGGGTACCCCAGCCAACCTGCTGGTAGGGTCACCTTTTTGGATGCCTCAACCTCAACACACCCTAACCATGGATGTGTCCAAACTGGTTTGAGGAGCCCACCTGTCCACACAAGGCCTGTGGACAACTCGGGGGTCATCCTTACAGATCAACTTGTTGGAACTTCGGGCAATCACGAATACCCTGCAAGTGTTTCAACACTACCTCTCGAACAGCCAGGTGCTCGTCAGGACAGACAACCAAGTGGCAATGTTCTATGTGAACAAGCAAGGCAGGACAGGTTCACATCCCCTCTGCGAAGAGGCCTGCCACCTGTGGAACTTCGCCATCTCTCACCACATACACCTTTGTCTAGTGTATAGTCCTGGTGATCAGAATCACCTTGCGGACAGGCTCAGTTGCATCTCCCCCCAAATAAATGGAGTCTAGAACCTCGCTCAGTGGCACAGATCTTCAAAGCCTGGGGAACTCCAGTCATCGACCTCTGCCACTCCACAGAACAGCAAACTCCCGCAGTTCTGTTCCAAAGTTCCCTCTAAGCCAAGCCAAGCAAACAATGCTTTTTACCTACATTGGGGTCAGGGACTGCTTTATGCATTTCCCCCCCATACCCCTCATATCAAAGATCCTCTTCAAACTCCAGCTCGACAGAGGCACTATGATTCTCATAGCCCCCTTCTGGCCCTGTCAACCCTGGTTTCCCCTTCTACTTTGGCTACAAGAGATGCAACCAATCTATCCGGGCTGCAATCCAGATCTTCTATCCCAGGACGACGGAACAATCCTACATCCTAATCTGTGATCTCTCCATCTGACTTCATGGCTGCCAAAGGAGTGAAGCTTCAGCATCTCCACCTTCCACAGGAAGTAAAGGACATTCTCCTGGCTTCCAGAAAACCCTCCACAAGACAGGCCTATGCTTTCAAATGGCGCAGATTTGGATCATGATGCTCATGAGATAACCTCAATCCCTTTGACGCACCAGTGCCTGCATTTCTGTAATATCGATTGCACTTGTCCTCTTCAGGACTAAAGACCAATTCAGTTTGAGTTCACCTCATTGCCATTGTGACTTTTTACAAACCAATTGATGGTCATTCCATCTCTAGGCATCCCCTAGTGGCATGTTTCATGAGAGGCATCCTCCTCTCTAAGCCACCCATTCGACCACCTCCAGTGGCATGGAATCTTAACATGGTCTTGGCTCAGCTTCTCAAACCCTCGTTTGAATCCCTAGCTACCACTCACCTGCGGTACTTGTTTGGAAGATCATATTTCTAGTTGCACTGACCTTGGCCAGGCACATCAGTGAATTACAAGCTGTGGTGGCCCATCCACCATCCACCAGATTCCATCATGACAAAGTCATCCTATGGACACACCCACTTTCTATCAAAAGTGGTATCGCCCTTCCACATCAATCAGTTGGTAATACTTTCGGTCTTCTTCCCAAGACCGAACTCTTCCGTGCAGAAGCAACCCTGCAAACAAGCCCTGGCCTTCTATCTGCAGAGGACTCAGGATCTCCACAAGTCCTCACAATTATTCTTTTCCTTTGACTCCACTCACTTGGGACTTTCTGTAACAAAGCGTACACTCTCCAGATGGGATAGTGGACTTCATAGCTTTTGCTTATAATAAAGCAAGACTCTCCCTCACAGGGCACATCACTGCTCACAATGTCCGAGCTGTGGCAACTTCTGTAGCCAACCTATGCTTGGTAGCTATTGACGAAATATGCGGGTCAGCAACCTGGTCCTCCATCCACATTTTTGCCACCCACTACTGCTTGGACAAGGAATCCCGCTGGAATGTGGCCTTCGGCCAGGCGGTCTTCCAATATCTCTTTGGAACATAGTTACAACTCCTCCCCCTGCCCACACTATTTATTCCAGATCTCCTTGGAGGGATGTCTTTCCAACTGAATACAGCTGACCTTTCTGATCTGGTTTCCAAGTTTTCTGAAGATCTGGGAGCTAGGGAGTCCCATATGTGAAGATTACACTCCTGCTGGTTCCTGGAGATAGCATAGTTACTCACCTGTAACAAGTGATCTCCGGAAACAGCAGGAATTTAGTCTTCACAACCCACCCTCCTCCCCATGGAGTTGTAGGGTTATTTTTACTCTTCCTTCTCAGCTACAAACCCAACTGAGAAGAGAGAGTCAGAAGAACTGGAAGAGGATCATGCAGGCAAAGTGGAATACTCCCAAAGGCTTTCCTATAGGACACTAAGGAGCATTCCTGTGTGGGCTCCATCGCTGCCAACTTCACCCATATGTGAAGACTAAATTCCTGCTGTTCCCAGAGATCACCTGTTACAGGTGAGTAACTATGCTTAGTGCCCCATAGCCTCAAAGATAGAGGTTTTGGGCATTTTTAAAGTTCCTGGTTTTTTTCTGCATCGCTGCTGTAGGCTACATTTAGGCCTTAGGCCATCAACCAGGAGATTTTTTCAACTTCGAGTTATTTGTTTTCATTGCAGTTATTTTTCCAGATGACACATCCCAGAAAATTTTCAGAATGTTTAAGAGGTGCTCCCAGTACAACAGGACCATGTCAGTTATGGGCACCCATAACTGGTATTTGCAGTGCCTGAGGGCCAACCATGAACCCTCTCATTGTCTTTTATGTTTGCAGGTAACCAAGAGAGGCCTCAAAGGTCAAGAGGAATACTGCAAAAGGATTTTGTGGTAGATAAGTCTGGTTTATCCACTTCGGCAAGGAGCTGCACCGAATGCTGGAGGTGCATTGGCATTGGGAGGACATTGACACCACTCAACATTGAGCATTGATAGAGTGTTCAGAGAGTGGCCATTTATTGATTCCTTCCTGAAGAAGATGAAATATTTATTTAAGACTTCATTGACATCAAGGACTTGGGACACCAAGCACCACATGGCAGACAAGGTGCATCAGTGATACAATTCATCATGAGCATTGAGGCACTGGAAAGATCTGGTATCCTTGAAGCAGCCTTGATGTGAGGACTGCTTATCCTCCTTGATACCTGAGGTGCCACAACAGTCTCCATGGGGCCAGAGTCAGTCAGCCAATACTTTCCCACAGATTTCTTAGATATTGGCCAGATCTGATGTAGCTCTTTCACCTTTGTCAATGGTAGCCACAAGGAGTACTTTCTGAAGAGATGTGATGACTGAATGGAGGTCTTCTTTGCATGGTGTGAGGCAGCTGCTTCAACTGCATTGAGGTCTATGCATTCACTGACATTGAGACATCGAAAGGCCTTGACACCAGTGCTTGCCCGAACAGTGTCCATATCCAGTGCATCAGGGAATGATTACTTCATGAGGGAATGGAGAGTATGAGTGCATCAATACTCTGAACACAAACTAACACCCAAAGAGGAGAGAAGGTCAGCCAGTTCATGACTCAGACATCTCCATAGTACTTTTCTGAGTCAGATTCAGAGGGCTGCTGTGATTTGCAGTATTTCTTGGCGGAGATGTTGCCTGAGTGGCCCTCGGACCCCTCACCTCCTCATGAGAGATGAAAATCACCTCTGCAGGAACTGTTTTTATTGAATTTATATACAAAATGGCTAAATCCAGTCCATTCGAGTTAGAAATGGAGCTTAGAGCTGAAGCACCGGAAATCCTCTACTGAGCATTTTTATAAAGCGCTGCCAGACGCACGCAGTGCTGTACAAAAAAAAGACAAAAATAGACAGTCCCTGCCCAAAAGAGCTTACAATCTAAAAAGACAAAACAAAGAAGGTGAAGGACGAGAAAAGAACAAAGGCAAAGGAAGGATAACAGGAGAAACAAGACAAGAGAACAAGGTGAGAACAAGGGAAAAGAAAAGGAACAGTTGAAAACAAGACAAGGGAAGAGGAGGAGTACAGGAAAGTCATGAACCAAAGGCAGAAGCAAAGAGGTGAGCTTTCAACCTGGATTTGAAGAGGGTCAGAGAAGATGCCTGACGTATAGACAGAGGAAGTCTCTTCCATGCGTAGGGTGCTGAAAGGTGAAAAGAGCGAAGCCTGGAGTTAGCAACAGAGGAGAAAGGCATAGCAAGAAGCAGTTGGCTAGAAGAGCGGAGTTCATGAGGGGGGATATAAGGAGAAATGAGAGAAGAAAGAAAAAGAGGAGCTGCAGAATGAATGCATTTATAGGTCAGTAGGAGAAGAGAAAGACATCATGCTTGGCAAGATAGAAGGTCAACGCAAAAGAGGAAGGCCAGCAATGAGATGGATCGATACAATAACAGCAGCTATGGGTACCGGTCTGTCAACAATGAGCCGCCAGACTGAAGACTGAACACAATTTAGGATAGCTATCCAGAGGGTCACCATGAGTCGACTCCGACTCGACGGCACTTAACAACAACAGGAGAAGTTTAAACTGGATGCGGAAACGGTTAGGGAGCCAGTGAAGAGACCTGAGGAGAGGAGTGATATGGGCAAAATGAGGTTGGCTGAAGATCAAACGAGCAGCAGAGTGCTGAATAGACTGAAGGGGTGAAAGATGACTCAGTGGAAGACCAGCAAGGAGCAGGTTACAGTAATCAAGGTGAGAGGTGATAAGTGAATGGATGAGCGTTTTAGTAGTATGTTCTGAAAGAAAAGGGCGGATTTTGCCAATATTAAAGAGAAAGAAGTGGCAAGTCTTGGCGACAAGGTGAATATGTGTGGAGAATGAGAGTGAAGAGTCAAAAATAACCCCTAAATTGCGAGCTGAGGGAACAGGGTAGAGAACAGAGCCATTCACAGAGACTGAAAAAGGAGGAAGAGGAAGGGAAATTTTAGGGGAAAAGATGAGAAGTTCGGTCTTGGCCATGTTCAATTTCAAGCAGCAATGGAACATCCAATCAGCAGTAGCAGAAAGGCAATTAGAGATCCGGGTCTGGATTGAAGAAAAGAGATCAGGAGTAGAGAGGTAGACTAGTGGGAAGAATCATAGCTACACCTCCCAAGGGCGGAAAGAGCCAGCTGCTACCAAATCAGTGGCTCCAAAATGGGCCAACTCACGTGCTTGGAGGTCCAAGCAATAATGTCTGGCTAAGATCTACAATGACGACCAGGTCGCTGCCCACCAAATGTCACTCAAAGCAACCCGAGAGCGTTCTGCCCAAAAGCTGCCTGCGCTTGCATGGAATGAGCTTTAAGACCTGCAGGAACAGATTTACCCTGTAAGATATAAGTCGACTCAATGGTTTGCTTGATCCACAGTGTGATGGTATGCTTAGAAGCATCAGCCCTTTTACGGGGGCCAGAAAAGAGGACAAACAAGTGATCAGAGAGCGAAAAGGAATTAGTAACCGTCAGATAATGGCACAAGAACTATGCGCCATCCAGCAAGCAAAGATCAATAGCTCTTGTAGAAGACTCTCCCCTCCGGAAAGAATGGGAGCAATATGGACTGATTTACATGGACGTCAGACAGAACTTTTGTTAAAAAGGAAGGAACTGTCCTGAGCATCATTCCTTCTGCAGAGAAGGATAAGAAGGGGTCCTGGCAGGAAAGTGCCTGCAGCTCAGAAACACGCCAGGCCGACGGAATGGCTATCAAAAAAAAACAGCCTTGAGGGCCAAGTCCTTCAGAGTGACCCTCTTTAAGGGCTTGAAGGGTAGCTGCTTGTGCACCCAGAGAATCAAGGACAAGTCTCAAGCAGGGACAAGCAGATGAACTGGAGGATGCAAGGCACATAATGCCCATTTTCTGAATGGGAGGCAAGTAACCCCCAATAGAGCCACAAAAACAGATGAGAGCCGCCACTTGCACTTTCAAAGATTTCAAGGTGAGATCCTTGTCAAAACCTTCCTGCAGAAAGGAAAGGAGATCAGATATTGGGCTCACCAAGGTGAAACCGCACGGGCGGAGCACTAGGACATGAATAAACGGCAAACTCGAGCGTAAGCGATGTAGAAGGGTGCTGTGCTTTAAGCAAGGTAGCCACAACTTGAGCTAAGTATCCTTTGCAAGCTATACAGTGTCTTTCAAGAGCCAAGCATAAGTGAATAGGGCACAGAATCGTCCATGCCCTTGACCCAGCAGGCCTCTGTGAGAGCCGAGCTTCAGAGTTTCCACTGCTAGGAGGCAAACCAGATCTGCATACCACAGGCAATGAAGCCAATCCAGTGCCACTAGAATCACCCGACCCAGATATGTCTCTGATCAAGGTCCACTGAGGAAAGCCATAGAGTATCTGCAACGGAAGCCAGGGCTGTACCAGCGTGTCTAGATTTTGGCTCCCTCTGATGAATGAATCCTCTAAATCCTCTAAAGGAGGCTGTGACAGTACCCATTCACATAATCCTGAAGGATGTACAGATGACGCTATGGGAGATCCCTCCCCCCATGAATAAGGAGCTTCAGCTGCTATACCAATCCATGGTCATCAAATCCAATCTCAAAAGAACCAAAAGTTCCAAGACCCACTCTTTGGTGCCCCCAGCTCTTCATGGGCATGCACTTCTGGAACATCATGCGCAGCATACATGGGTCTGCTGACATTCTTCCTCCAGAGGGAGATGAGAAACTCCATTTTCTAGTGAGTAAAGGGAGGAGTTCAGAAAATATATAGTCTGAGCACATTATGATGGTTTTGATATGGCATCGAGAGCCTCCTTCATAAGTACTGTTGTATGGATCAAGGCCTTAGGCTTATAGTTGGATATCCAAGAAAAGCTTGCTAACATCCTGTGCCATGGAGGAATTTCTTTGGAAATAAATACAGGAGGCTGCAACCCTCATCAAAAAGCACAGTGACACTTTTAAGGCACTCCCCAGGCCCATTATGGACCCAGCCTCTGCAACATATGAAAGGTATAAAGGGAAAAGGCATAGGAGTTCCTATTACTTTCCTCTTGCCTCCTCCTCAACTCAGACTAAACTGGGTCCTCACTCTCGTCCTCATCAGCAGAGAGCCCAGATATTTCAGTCTGCTCCCTAGCCAAATCCAGGGCTGCGGTTTTGACTAACTCCTAGAGAACATAGCCAACTTCTTGGTATTTGTTCTAGACAGCCTTTTTGTCATAGCAAGGCTAATTTTCTTCATAGATCCTTGGCCCCTTGTAATGTCCTACAGTCGGGTTCTGAATATCATACGATTCAAGTACAGATTGCACCCATTTGATCTTCCTTCAAATTGCCCTCCAAGAGTTTCAACCTATTACTACTACTACTTCTACTGATAAGAACATAAGAACATAAGATATGCCATACTGGGTCAGACCAAGGTCCATCAAGCCCAGTATTCTGTTTCCAACAGTGGCCAATCTAGGTCATATGTACCTAGCAGTTTCCCCAAGGGACACAGGTTCCACAATGCTTGTATTGGTTCAAGCATTGATATCCTGGGTCCCTTCTTAATAATGGTTTATGGACCTTTCCTCCAGGAACTTGTCCAAACCTTTTTTAAACCCAGCTACACTAACAGCCTTTACTACATCCTCCGGTAACAAATTCCAGAGTTTGATTACACGTTGAGTGAAAAAATATTTTCTTTTATTAGTCTTAAATAGTTTACCCTGTAGCTTCATTGCATGTCCCCTAGTCTTTCTATATTCTGATAAGGTAAACAATCGATCTACGTTTACCCGTTCCACTCCGTTCATTAATTTATAGACTTCTATCATATCTCCCCTCAACCGTCTCCTTTCCAGGTTAAAGAGCCCTAACCTTTTAAGCCTTTCTTCATAGGAGTATCTTTACCATTTTGGTGGCTCTTCTCTGAACCTTTTCTAAAATCGCTATATCCTTTTTAAGATACGGCGACCAGAATTGCACACAATATTCAAGGTGCGATCTCACTATGGAACGATACAGAGGCATTATAATTTCTTTTGTTTTATTTTCCATTCCTTTCCTTATCATACCTAGCATTCTATTTGCTCTCTTGGCCGCCGCTGCACACTGGGCCGAGGGTTTTAACATGGTATCCACAATGACGCCTAAATCTTTTTCCTGGGTGGTGGTTCCTAATGTGGAACCTTGCAACGTGTAACCATAGTTTGGGTTGTTCTTCCCTAGGTGCATAACCTTGCACTTGTCCACATTAAATTTCATCTGCCATTTTGATGCCCAGTCTTCCAATTTATCAAGATCCTCTTGCAGTTTTCCACAATCCTCTTGGGTTTTAACAACTTTAAATAGTTTTGTGTTATCTGCAAATTTGATAACCTCACTCGTTATTCCACTTTCCAGGTCATTTATGAATATGTCAAAAAGCAGCGGACCCAGCACAGATCCCTGGGGTACACCACTATTCACCTTTCTCCATTGGGAAAATTGGCCATTTAGCCCTACCCTCTGCTTTCTATCTTTTAACCAGTTCCTGATCCACAATAGTACACTGCCTCCTATCCCATGACGCTTTAGTTTTGCCAAAAGTCTCTGATGAGGGACCTTGTCAAAGGCTTTCTGAAAATCCAGATACACAATATCAACTGACTCACCTTTGTCCACCTGATTATTCACTCCTTCAAAAAAATATAACAGATTAGTAAGACAAGATCTTCCTTGTCGAAAGCCATGTTGGTTGTCTCCCATTAGGTCATGACTATCTACATGCTGAGTAATTTTATTCTTTATGATGGTTTCTACCATTTTTCCCGGTACTGATGTCAGGCTCACTGGTCTGTAGTTTCCCGGATCACCCCTGGAACCCTTTTTAAAAATTGGTGTTACATTGGCGATCCTCCAATCTTCAGGTATTAGAGATGATTTTAATGATAGTTCACAGATTACTAATAGCAGGTCTGCAACCTCATATTTCAGTTCTTTCAACACTCTTGGATGTATACCATCCAGCCCAGGTGATTTGCTACTCTTCAGTTTATCTAATAGTTGTAATACATCTTCCCGATGTATCGATATTTCCTTCAATTCTTCCGCACCTTTAAATATCACTTCAGTCATGGGTAACATCCCTACATCTTCCTCAGTAAAGACTGAAGCAAAGACTTCATTCAGTCTTTCCACTATCGCCTTGTCGCCTCTTAGTGCTCCTTTAACCCCTTTATCATCTAATGGACCAACTGACTCTCTCACAGGTTTTTTGCTACGAATGTACTTGAAAAGGTCTTTACTTCGCGTTTTTGCTTCCGCAGCAAGCTTCTTCTCAAATTCTCCCTTTGCCTGCCTTATCAATGCCTTGCATTTGACTTGCCAGTGCTTGTGTTGTTTCCAGGTTTCGTCGTTTGGATCTTTTTTCCATTTCCTGAAAGATGCTTTTTTGGCAACAACAGCCTCTCTGACTTCACCTTTAAACCATGCTGATCATTTGTATAAAACTACAGGGCATACGCATATATACACATGTAAAAGACATTCCCTGTTCATCAAAGCTTACAATCTAGTCAAGACAGACAACACAACAGTTGAGGACAAGGATATATCTAGGGGAATGGTAAGGAAACACATAAGACACTAAGCGGATCAGGATCCAAAAGCGGCCAGTTTTCAGCCTGGATTTGAAAAGGGCCAGAGATGAAGTCTGAAGCACAATAAGTTTGTTCCAGGCATAAGGAGCAGCAAAGTAGAAGGATCAAAGTCTGGAGTTGGCAGTAGAATAGGAGGGCACAGCTAGAAGGGGTCTGCTAGACGAGCAGAGTTCCCAGGGCGAGATAAGAGAGAAAAGGTAGTGAGGAGCAGCAGAATGCATGCACTTATAGGTCAGTAGGAGACATTTGAACTAGTTATGGAAACAGATAGGGCGCCAATGGAGCGACTTGAGAAGAGGGGTTATATGAGCATATCTAGGCTGGTGGAAAATTAGCTGCACAGCTGAGTTTTGAACAGATTGAAGGGGAGAGAGTTGATTCAGAGGGAGACCAGCCAAGGAGAAGGTTGCAGTAGTCTAGACGGGAGGTAACTAAAGAGTGGATAAGTGTCTTAGTAGTATGTTTAGAAAGAAAGGGCCACATTTTGCCAATATTATAGAGGAAGAAGCACATTCTCTTTTGGATGTATGCAGAGATAGAGAGAGTAGAAGATGAACCCAAGGTTGTGAGCTGAGGAAACAGGGAGGAGTGTAGTGTTATCCACAGAAATAGAAAAAGGAGGAGGTGGGTTTAGGCGGAAGGATAAGAAGCTCAGTTTTGGCCATGTTCAGTTTCAGACGGCTGTGAGACATCCAGGCAGCAATGTCGGATAAGCAGGCAGAGATCCGGGCCTGGAATTCCTGGAGACATTTCAGGCACAAAAAGGTAGATCTGCGTGTAGTCAACATGAAGATGGTACTGAAAACCATGGGAGGAAATAAATGCACTAAGGGATCGAGTGTAGAGAGAAAAGGTGAGGTCCCAAGACAAAGCCCTGAGCTATACCAATTGAAAGCACAATAGCGGTAGAGGAGGAGCCACCAGAACATATACTAAAAGTGCAATGGAGAGATAAAAAAAAAACCAGGACAGAACAGAGCCTCTAAATCCAAACGAGGAGAAGGTGGTGATCAACAGTGTCAAAGGCAGCAGAAAGATCAAGAAGGATCCATCAACTCTCAGTGTCCTACAGGAGACTGTGTCCTACAGGAGTTCTCTGCCCTATATGCCAATGCAGTTGAACCTGTTCCAGGGAAGAAGGACAGGGATTTTACTCTAGGTATTTCCAGGTCACAAAAAAGATTGAAGGGGGGGAGGTGGGATTCCATCCCATCCTAGATGTGAGGAATCTGAACAGATACCTGGTTAAAGAAAACTTCAGTATGGTTTCCCTCAGCACCCTGATTCCCTATCTTCAAAAGGAAGATTGGCTACGCTCTCTGAGAAAGGATTCACGCAACCATATTCAGATACATCCCTGTCACAGGAAACACAGCTACCAGCACCATGTGCTGCCCTTTGGGCTCACATCAGCTCAGTATGTATTCACCAAGGGGGTCATTCCGAGCCACAAATAGAGGGGATGTATGCCGTGCCTGGATGAACATCTCTGCTATTCGTCCCCCTGCTGATCCCTAAAAGGCTCCCTGTACGAACAGCGGAGTTGTACAGGGAGCCTTAGACGGGGGGGGGGGGGGGGTGGCAGGGGGGGGGAGAAAGGTGGAGTGAGGACAGGATGTGGGTGGGTCATCACCCCCAGACGTACAGGGCCGATTTTGAGGTTGGCCCTGTACGTCTGGGTAAGGCTGGTTGGACGGGGGACCTGTGTGGCAGGAGCATGGCTGTCATGACCCGCAATGCCAGTGATGGTGATGTCATACATGAACTGCAGCACCTGCTCTTCCAGGGGGCTCTGTAGTTTCTGCCATTCAGGTGGAAGCTTTCTGTTAGCTGTCGACTTCTCATTTATACATTGCCATAGTACCCGCCACTTCCTTTTTCAAGTTTTCCACATCGTGGTTGTGATGATTCACAGCATTCACCTTGCAGGCAATCTCCTGCTAGCCATTCTGTTCTGTGCTGGTATTTATTTTATTTATTTATTTAGAAGGATTTAGTATACCGCCTTATCGTTAAATCAAGGCGGTGTGGCACATCAATCAAAATCAATAATAAAGTGTGGTTTGTAGCATGCAATGTGAGAACTGAGAAGTGTAGTGTGTGGTATCCTTAAAGCCAGAGAGGGTGGAGTGCTTCTTCATGATGAGCCCCAGGGCTCTGGAGCTCTCTGAGGGAATGAAATTAGCCTTACGCATTCGTTTTATGGCTGTGTGTGCTGGCTATTGTGCCTGAATGGCTAACCATGAGGGAGACGGAAAGCTAACCGTACAAGGTTCTTAAAATACTCAGTTCTGAGGGTGTACCCTAGAACATGCCCTGCCCAAAAGGATAAGAAAACCCATGTAAAATTCATGCACAGGAAAGTCGAATATCGGTGCTAATGGTGCATGCTGGGAGCCAGCATATTCATGGAAGAGGCTAACTGTGGATATTGATCATTTTCACCAGTTAGCCAAGGTAACCAGTTAAATGGATTATCCTGTTTTCTACACAGTTAACTAACAAAATAGCTGAAGGGGGATATGATAGAGGTCTATAAATTAATAAATGGAGTGGAATGGGTAATTGTAAATTAGTTGTTTACACCATTAAAAGAGGAAGGCCAGCAATGAGATGGATCGAGACAATAACAGAAGCTACGGGTACCAGTCTGTCAACAATGAGCCGCCTGACTCAAGACCAAACACAATTTAGGATAGCTATCCAGAGGGTCGCCATGAGTCGACTCTGACTCGACGGCACTTAACAACAACAACAACACCATCAAAATGTAGAAAGACTAGAGGACACGCAACAAATCTACATTGTAACTCATTTAAGACTAATAAGAGAAAATATTTTTTTACTCTTTCTTTACAGACCAGATAGTACTTGTATCCAAATGGTACTGCCTCAAGATGTACTTTACTGTAAATAGATTGGCCAATATGTAAATAGACTACCAATATTGTAACTGTAAAATGTACATAGTTTCCCCCAGTTCAAATCCATGTTATGTTCCCTGTTATATGTAAACTTAGGACAGATCTGCCACTGTCTGAGAGTCATATTGTTGAATGTAAACCGCACTGATAACAAAGAGTGCGGTATAGAAGAGCTGTTAAATAAATAAAGAAATAAATACTCATTGTGTTATCAAACTCTGGAATTCATTGCCAGAGGATGTAGTAAAAGCTGGTAATATAGCTGAGTTTAAAAAGGGGTTGGACAATTTCCTGGAGGAAAGGTCCATAAAGCATTATTAAAGAGGACTTGGGAAATCCATTGCTTAACCCAGGCCAAGCATTATGGAACTGGCGTGTCTTTTTGGGAAATTGCCAAGTACTTGTGACCTGGATTGGCCACTCTTGGAAACAGTATACTGGGCTTGATGGACCTTGGTCTGACCCGGTTTGGCATTTCTTATGTTCTTAAAAACA
The DNA here is from genome assembly GCA_033557465.1 of Ichthyophis bannanicus. Taxonomy (NCBI): domain Eukaryota; kingdom Metazoa; phylum Chordata; class Amphibia; order Gymnophiona; family Ichthyophiidae; genus Ichthyophis; species Ichthyophis bannanicus. The sequence continues at coordinate 1,061,419,702 of CM066032.1, forward strand.
GGTAAATTGGTTTACTACATGGTTAACGGATAAAACCGGTCAAGTGGACTCTTGGTTATGACACGCTAGATGTCTGTACCCAGATCCTCCATCCAAAGATGCCATCACAGCACGGGTATGCTGAGGTATCAGCTGCTGTGGAATGATCCATGCACCAGGCAGCCAGACCGTGCTCCAGCTGGACAGGTATGGGTGGGTGTATGCTAGCCACTGGGTCAATATAGTGGGAGGAACATACCTGTACCTTATGAGGTATGTGGCTGCTGGATGAGGCACAGGCATGTATGGCTAAAAGTGTGGTCTGGGAGGAGGGCACAGGGAGGCTAATTGGTGTGTGCACTCACAGAGCGATACACAAACTCGAGGGCTGGAGTGCTGTGTGTGGGGGACAGCAATGTGCAGGGTAGCTTTGGTCCTACAGGGAAGGTACATGACATGCCACACAGGTGGCTGACCTGGGAGGCCAGGGAGGCAGCATGAGGGATATTAGCCCATGGCCCCCAACAGTACTACAGAGTCGTGGCAGGAGGCTGCAGAATCAATGTCCCAGAACCTTGGTATATTCGGGAGAGGAGGAAAATCAGAGGTAGAATTGCAGGACTCAGAAGTGCTAGGAACGAACTTGTGGAGAGTGACATTGAAAAACAAAATTGCTAAATAAATTCTTCTGCTCTGTTTTTTACTAAAGAAAATCCTGGAGAAGGACCACCTGCAAAACTGAAAGTGGACAAGGCCATGGGACCGGATGGGATACATCCCAGGATACTGAAAGAGATCAGAGTTTTTCTTGTAGAGCCGTTAAAGGATGTTTTTAACAGTTCCTTGGAAACAGGAGAAGCTCCTCAGGACTGGAGGAGGGCTGATGTGGTACCTCTACACAAAAGTGGTGACAGGGAAGAAGTGACAAACTACAGGCCAGTGAGCCTTACCTCAGTGGCAGGAAAGGTAATGGAGGCACTCGGGAAAGAGCAAATAGTGGACTTTCTCAAAACCAACAGGTTGCATGATCCAAGGCAACATGGTTTTACCAAAGGACAATCTTGCCAAACAAATCTGATTGACTGGGTGACCAGAGAACTAGATTAGGGGCATATGATGGATGTCTTCTACCTGGATTTCAGCAAAGCATTTGAAACTGTTCCTTACAGGAGGCTTATCAGTAAACTCAATAGTTTGGGGATGGGTCCCAAGGTGGTAAACTGGATCAGAAATTGGTTCACTGACACATGACAGAAGGTGATGGTAAATGGAGCTCACTTGAATGAAGAGGGTGATTAGCCGCGTGCCCCAGGGTTCGGTCCTGGGACCGGCACTGTTCAATGTATTTGTGAGTGATATTGCTGAAGGACTGAATGGAAAAGTCTGTCTTTTTGCAGATGACACGAAAATTTGCAACAGAGTGGACTCCCCTGAGGGAGTGGATAACATGAGGAAAGATCTACAAAAGCTGGAAGAATGGTCTAATGCTTGGCAGTTAAGATTTAATGCGAAGACGTGCAGTATCAAGCACTTGGGAAGCAGAAAGCCATGAGAAATGTACGTGATAGGGGGCGAGAGGTTGGTGTACACGGACCAGGAGAAGGACCTTGGTGTGATTATTTCTGTACATCTCAAGGTGGCAAAATGGTACGACAAGGCAGTGGCAAAAGCCAGGAGGATGTTGGGTTGCATACAAAGAGGAATTACCAGCAGAAAAGAAGAGGTACTAATGCCACTGTATAAGTCACTGATGAGGCCTCACTTGGAATACTGTGTTCAGTTTTGGAGACCATATCTTGCAAAAGATGTAAAAAGACTGGAAACGGTTCAGAGGAAGGCGGCCAAAATGATTTGGAGCCTGCGTCAGAAGCCTTATGAGAAGAGACTTGAAGACTTAAATATGTACACTTTGGAGGAGAGGAGGGATAGGGGAGATATGATTCAGTCCTTTAAATACTTAAAGAGAAATAATGAACAAACAAACCTCTTCCAAAGATGGGGAAGCTGTAAAACTAGAGGGCATAACATGAAGCTGCAAGGTGGTAAATTGAAAAGCAATGTCAGGAAATACGTTTTCACTGAAAGGGTGGTGGATGCTTGGAATGCCCTCCCAATGGAAGTGGTGGAGGCAAATACAGTGACAGAATTCAAAATGGCATGGGACAGACACAGTGGATCCCTCTATAGCAACAGGATGAAATAAAATTAAACAACTATCTAATTTCTCAACAAACAGGGGTGCCCTACACGGAGCAGTGTGTTCACCCCTAAAGAAAGACATGGGGAGGGGTGACCTGCACCGAGCGGCAGGTGCACCTACTCTTGCCATCATGCTGGGCAGACTAGATGGACCATACTGGTCTTTATCTGCCGTCATTTACTATGTTACTATGCAGCCAGGTGCCACATGACCTGGACCCCTGCCTCACTACCCATATTACTGCACCTTGTTTCCTGACACATGTGAAGGGGCCTGTCATAGTACTGTGACCACTGTTCCCTCTAAGCTGTGCGCGTGTGCGCGCGCACACACCTCACCGAGTGAGCGCACATACTTTACAACAGAGCACACAAAAATTATGCTTCTGATTCTGATAGAAAACAACACAGATGTCTTAAAATTTAAAAGTTGTGCTTGTCAAGCCTTGAGTTTTTCCGCTTCATAAAGTAATCATCTATTTTCATTTAATTGATTAAAATCAATGTGGTGACATACTGTATTCTGATGTGTAGTGAAATTTTAAAGTATATAACTCCGAGTGTCGTTATGTAGCGCACAAAAATTTAACCTTCCTTCAAAAGCTGCACAGCTGATATTTTATGCGCACACAGCCTACAGAAAATTAGAGGGAACATTGACTGTGACTCCCATCCAGTGGCCATACCCAAGTCCTCCCACAGCCCTGTCACCCAGACAGGGACAGATCCTGTGGTCAGACATCTCTGTCATGCCCCAGCCATGTGCAGGCAGCGATTCTTACCATCAGTAGAGGCCATCTGAAAGTAGCCCCCTGAACTGTACACTGATTGTGCAGTGAGGACACAGACATTGTCTATAGCTGGGCCTAGGTAGGTGTGCCATGATTACTAGCTAGTTTGGCCCACAGCACCAGGAGGCCATTCGACATACATGAGCACCCATGTTGCCCCCCCCCCCCCCCATGCTGTGGGCCTGCTCCCATCCCATTACCTATGGTGTGGATGCTGCAGTATGGTACCACACTGCATACATAGGCATGCATACATATGTTACCTTGGGTCTGGGTCCAGGCTCCAAATGGCACGCTCCATAATCTCAGATGTGTTGTACTACACCCACACCCAAGTATGTGTGTGAAAACGCACCACCCACATGTGCAGGTCCCATCAGCTGGCTTACATCTCACCAGACTGCACCTGCACCCTGGCTTTCAGCATTCTACATTCGCAGACCTTCCCAGCCTGCACTATATGGTGTCCCTCAGCCTTGCTGCTGTGGGACTGCTGGCCTGGCCACCACCTAGGCCTGTGCCCTCAGCATACCATGTTCTCACACTCAGGCCCCAACACTGGCCCTGCAGTACAATAAATGGGCTTTATTATTATTATTTATTTTTTAATTATTTATGCATTTTTAAATTTTACACAAGAAAAATCTTGTTACAGTAAAGAATACAAAATACAGGAAAAAAAATAACATGCAAAGAAAGGGGAGAAAAACCCTTATCTTTACAGTGAGTACAAGTTTAAAGTATTGATTCACTAGCCCACAATTAATGAGAAAGCAAGACACAATTCAATAAGAAAAGTCAAAAGAAATAGACACAACTCTGGCGTGGTATAAACTAAAGCACAGACTACAACTGCTCCCCCCTCCCTAATCCAGGGGAGGGATGGAAACAGCTGAACTGCTAGGCAGAGGAATTTTCTTACTAGCGACAAATTGAGTTAAATGCGCTGACTCAAAAAAGGTATAACTAACTCCCTGATATTTAATTAAAAATCTACACGATATTGTAGAAAAACAGACCACCGAGCTGTAAAACCCGAGGTCTTAAAAAGAGAAATTGCTGCCTACGCTTCTGAGTAGGTTTGGAAACGTCCAGAAACATCCTTATTGTCCCCCCCCCCATAAAGGTCTCATTTCTCGCCTTAAAATAAAGTCTCAAAAGCAAATCCCGGTCTGGCTCTAGGGCCACAGTAAGGAGAAGAGTAGCCCGCGGGATAAACTCAGGATCTGTAGTTTCCAAGAACCCAGTTGGTTCCAAAGAGTCCATCGGCGGTGAATGAACAGGTGAAGAGGCACCATGGGTCTTGCACGTGGCAGTAGGCAGATAATAAATTCTAGCCAAAAGAGGAACAGACTCAGCAGGAAGTTTCAATATAGAAGTAGCATATGAATTGAACAGCTCCTTTGGTGACACAGTAGGCACTCGAGGAAAATTCTATAAATGCAGATTCCTTTTACGAACAGAATTCTCCAACATCTCAATCTTCCCATGGATAGCTATTAAGTCATTAGAAACAGTACCTGACATGGTAGTTACACCCTCCACTTTTTCCTCCAGCTGGGCATCCTTGGTTGAAATAGTGGCTACCTCCTTCCTCTGATGATCAACAGACTGAAGCACAAGAGCTGAAGCACTCTGAAGAACTCCAAACTGAGACAAAAAGGAACATTCCAAGGCCTGAAGACCTTCCCAGAGGGAATCCAAAGTGACTGCTACCGGGCGCTGAAGAACAGACTGTGCCAGTAATGCAGCAATAATTCTGGTAGATGTGGGAGAAGAAACACCTGAGCCAGCATCAGCTTTGACATACAGACTTCCTCCGCTCCCGGCAGGGCTGCCCACAACAGCTGCGAGCTCCGCAGCCCAAACACGGCAGCAACGGAGTTACTCAACATAACAGGAAGTGATGACTCAGTGAGCCTGATTTCTTCGAGATCTCGGAGCTCCATTTCCTCTGCTCCTGTTGCGAGCAATGCAGGCTGAATCGGAGGGGTCCGTACCTCCGGGCTAACAGATACCTGCAGCTCAGAGGGGCGCGGCAAGCCTCCTTCCGCTCCCGATGCCCCCAACGAGCCTGATAACTCCAGACCATTAAACACACCAGCGGGCCTCACGAAAGTATCTAGAGGACCCCTAGAGACCGCCAGTGTTGCCGCAGGTAATATCCAGCTTTTGGCTTTCCTTTTACGCGGCATTGTAGAAAGAGGAGGTAATAAAATGCCGACCCAGACAGCAGCGTCTAGCATGTCAGCCATCTTGCCTCCACCATACGGGCTTTATTATAACAACTTACCAACAACACCCTTCCCATTCCCATTTCTCCTCCTATTATTTATTTATTTATTTACATTCTCTTATATACCACACTATACTGCATCAGTGCGGTTTACATTGAACAAACTGAAATTACATTGAACAGGGCATTATAACTTGGAGATAACTATTTTACAGGGAACATGGACTATGGAGGGTTAAGTGGCTTGCCCAAGACCACAAGGAGCACCTGTCCTTCTGGCCCAAGGTGGCTGTCCTCTAGTGGGATTTGAACCCCCGACCTTCCGGCATGAAGTACCTTGCCCCAACCACTAGGCCACTCCTCCACTCCAACATAGTCCTTCCACAACCTTCTCACACATGCCACCTCCACCCTTCCCCGGATCAGTCTAGGGCCCCAGGGAACCCTGACTGTGATTCTGCAGGGCCTGGGCTGTGATCCATAGCCTTGTGCAAATGGCCCCTACAGACTCCACCACTGCCTCCCTCAGGAGCTGCAGCTCCTACACCAGAGTACCCATAACCATTACCAGCTTCAGAGGTGGGGCAAATGAGGTGCTTGGGGCAGAGTTTATGGGAGGCATAGTTGATGCCTATTGGCGCAGGGGGGCCTTGGTGTCAGCAAAGCTTCCAAACCCATCTTATGCCACCCATGATAGCCTGTGATGGCACGGGGGGGGGGGGGGGTGTAGGGTCTGCTCACGTGCAGAAGGATCTGCTGACATTCCATGCTTTTTTCTGACCTTCCTCCTTGATGGAGTCCAAAGTCCAGCCAAGAAAGCAAAAAACACACTAGCAAAAAACAACCAACCAGTCTAGAATGAGGTGTCAAACAAACCAAATTTTTATTTATTGGACCACAGAGTGAATCACTGGTTACAAACCCAACACGGCCATGTTTCAGCACCACCTTCATCAGGGGTTTGGCCTATATAGAAAACAGAAATTAAAAGTGAAGACAATGATAGCTAATACATTAAAAAATACAGGGGTGTATCAAAAGATTTACAAAATTAAGTAAAACCTTTCTTATAAAAGGAAAACATATAATCAATTTGATAAGACAATAAATAATGTAAGGTAGGAAAGTCATCCTATCATGTGAATATAAACTTAATAATGAGATAAAGATTATGATACAAAACACAAATAAAACTAAAATGTATGTGTATATAAAACGTTAATACAGTTAAATAAATAACATAATACTTAAAAGCATACATGTATATGATAAAAATATATTACATATGTTGAAAAGCTTTAGGGTTATAGATATATAAATATATAAACCTTACTTAAAAAATACAAATAAAACCTCATTTTTTATGCTTTTATATAACCCATGAAGTTTTAAACTGGACACAGGTGAGAAAAAGGGAAGGAAAGAAAGAAACACATGCAGTTTACAGTTACCAATAAGGTCACGCTCTCTGGTTCTATGCGTGAATCAGAAATTGGTTCTCAATGTGTCTAGGAAATATAAGGAAACATAAGGACACTCATACTCCAACTTTAAAATGAAGGCTCTATTATTTAAGAATCTACAATTGCTTTTCTTTTCTAAGTACAAAAGACATTATGGGATTATCATGTTTGAACTCCCTATTTTTTAATTATGCAATTTTGGAGGACTCTTGCATTCATTTTCTTATAAATGTCCTATTTTAATGATACTAATGACTCTATTGTAACCTCTATCCAACGTGGTAACTATTTCTTCTGTGGGAATTACACATAGCCAAAATTTCATAAAAATGCCCAGAATGTCTCAGACTCAATGGCAATCGATGAACCGATATTAAATATATCTAATCAAAGTGCCTTACAGCTATTCAATTCACCTACACTACTGATACTAAGATCATAACATTTTTGGATGTGTCCGTAGAGAAAGGACAGCAAGGTTGGAATACGTCCGTCTACAGGAAGTCTATAGACCGGAATACTTTTCTACACTATAATAGTGCACACCCCTTGAGATTGAAGGAAAGTTTACCATTTTCTCAATTTCTACTTTTTCGAAGAAATTGCTCTGATGTGCAGGAGTTCAAGAAACAATCGCAAACTTTATCGAAGAACTTTAGTGAAAGGGGGTATCCCCATAAGGTGATTCGAAGAGCGTATCGTCGAGCGTTGTTCAACGAGAGATCATGGTTGGTTGGAGTTTCTCAAAACAAAGAGAAAATGATTGATACAGAACATATTAATTTAATAACAAAGTTTTCTCCATTAAATTTTAAAATTCAAAAAATAATATCGAAACATATTAATGTCTTGAGTAATATTACTGGTCTTGAAGGGAAACGCATACGATGTGTATGTCAAAGAGATAAAAATTTAAAAGAACAACTAAGGCCAGCGGTTCTACGGTCCCCAATGGAGGGGAAGAGGAACTTCGAATGAGGGGCCACAGAAAATTTGGCCGCTTTCGAATTTGTGAAATAACTAACAAGGTTCAGGAGTTTACGTATCATGGAAAGGTCTATACTTTGAAAGGTAGCACATCTTGTGATACTGCATCAGTAGAGTACGCAATCAGGTGTCCGTGCAAATTATTATATATCGGGAAAACTACAAGACCTTTTAAAACACGTATGGCTGAACATAAAAGCTGACTTAAATGTGGAATGATAGCGGCACCTCTGGTTCAGCATTGTATGGAACATCATCATCAGTTTGAAGATTTACGTTGTTTTTTTATTGAGAGGGTTTTCTCGGCAATGTATGGAAAGTCACAAGAACAGACATTACTATTGCAGGAACATTGGATTTTCATCTTGGGAAACCTAGTACCGGAGGGTTTAAATTGTTGCATTGATTGGGGGGCATGCTTATGCAAAAGTAGGTGGTGGAGTTCCATGACATTAATTGAGAGAAGCCCATTGGATAGTGACGTCATTGATTGTGAATATAATAGGGAGGCTTTTTGTTCATTCCGCATGCGCGGCATCTTTTTGGAACATTCACTGGCTTAACAAACTTCAAAGAAGACGACGTCTGCAGCATTTATGCCAAAGCTTTTATTGGTATGTGGAACCCTAAGGTAGATTTTGAAGATTTAATGACAGAAGGCGTGGGAAGTTATCACTAAGTTCTAAGGATTTACTTTATTTGTTTTATTTTGTAGACCCCCCTGAAGAAACTCATTTTAGAGTGAAATGCATGGAAGGGCGCCTATGGATGGCGTTGGGGAACACTTCAAGCCAAGCACTATTTGTTTAAATCGAATTTGAAGATTTCATCTGTGGGAGTGTTTATGCAAACAAATATATGCCAGAAAAGTCATTGATGCTATCAGGCACTTTGATTAGATATATTTAATATTGGTTCATCGAGTGCCATTGAGTTTGAGACTTATTGGGCATTTTTATGAAACTTTGGCTATGTGTAATTCCAATAGAAGAAATAGTTACCACGTTGGATAGAGGTTACAATAGAGTAATTAGTATCATTAAAATAGGACATTTATAGGAAAATGAATGCAAGAGTCCTCCAAAATTGCGTAATTAAAAAATAGGGAGTTCAAACATGATAATCCCATAATGTCTTTTGTACTTAGAAAAGAAAAACAATTGTAGATTCTTAAATAATAGAGCCTTCATTTTAAAGTTGGAGTATGAGTGTCCTTATGTTTCCTTATATTTCTTAGACACATTGAGAACCAATCTCTGATTCACGCATACAACCAGAGAGCGTGACCTTATTGGTAACTGTAAATTGCATGTGTTTCTTTCTTTCCTTCCCTTTCTCTCACCTGTGTCCAGTTTAAAACTTTATGGGTTATATAAAAACATAAAAAATGAGGCTTTATTTGTATTTTTTAAGTAAGGTTGTATATATTTATATATCTATAACCCTAAAGCTTTTCAACGTATGTAATATATTTTTATCATATACATGTATGCTTTTAAGTGTTATGTTATTTGTTTATTTAACTGTACTAACGTTTTATATACACATATATTTTAGTTTTATTTGTGTTTTGTATCATAATCTTTATCTCATTATTAAGTTTATATTCACATGATAGGATGGCATTCCTACTTTATTGTCTTATCAAATTGATTATATGTTTTCCTTTTATAAGAAAGATTTTACTTAATTTTGTAAATCTTTTGATACACCCCTGTATTTTTTAATGTATTAGCTATCATTGTCTTCACTTTTAATTTCTGTTTTCTATATAGGCCAAATTCCTGATGAAGGTGGTGCTGAAACATGGCCGTGTTGGGTTTGTAACCAGCGATTCACTCTGTGGTCCAATAAATAAAAATTTGGTTTGTTTGACACCTCATTCTAGACTGGTTGGTTGTTTTTTGCTAGTGTGTTTTTTGCTTTCTTGGCTGGACTTTGGACTCCATCAAGGAGGAAGGTCAGAAAAAGCATGGAATGTCAGCAGATCCTTCTGCACATGAGCAGACCCTACACCCCCCCCTCCCCCCCCCCCCCCCGTGCCATCACAGGCTATCATGGGTGGCATAAGATGGGCTTGGAAGCTTTGCTGACACCAAGGCCCCCCTGCGCCAATAGGCATCAACTATGCCTCCCATAAACTCTGCCCCAAGCACCTCATTTGCCCCACCTCTGAAGCTGGTAGTGGTTATGGGTACTCTGGTGTAGGAGCTGCAGCTCCTGAGGGAGGCAGTGGTGGAGTCTGCAGGGGCCATTTGCCCGAGGCTATGGATCACAGCCCAGGCCCTGCAGAACCACAGTCAGGGTTCCCTGGGGCCCTAGACTGATCCGGGGAAGGGTGGAGGTGGCATGTGTGAGAAGGTTGTGGAAGGACTATGTTGGCAGGGCTAATAGGAGGAGAAATGGGAATGGGAAGGGTGTTGTTGGTAAGTTGTTATAATAAAGCCCGTTTGGCGGAGGCAAGATGGCTGACGTGCTAGACGCTGCTGGCTGGGTCGGCGTTTTATTACCTCCTCTTTCTACAATGCCACGTAAAAGGAAAGCCAAAAGCTGGGTATTTCCTGCAGCAACGCTGGCGGGCTCTAGGGGTCCTCTAGATGCTTTTGTGAGGTCCGCTGGTGTGTTTAATGCTCCGGAGTTATCAGGCTTGTTGGGGGCATCGGGAGCGGAAGGAGGCTTGCCGCGCCTCTCTGAGCTGCAGGTATCTGTTAGCCTGGAGGTACGGACCCCTCTGATTCAGCCTGCATTGCTTGCAACAGGAGCAGAGGAAATGGAGCTCCGAGATCTCGAAGAAATCGCGCTCACTGAGTCATCACTTCCTGTTATGTCGAGTAACTCCGTGGCTGCCATGTTTGGGGCTGCAGAGCTCGCGGATGTTGTGAGCAGCCCTGCCGGGAGCGGAGGAAGTCTATATGTCGAAGCTGATGCTGGCTCCGGTGTTTCTTCTCCCACATCTACCAGAATTATAGCTGCATTACTGGCATAGTCTGTTCTTCAGCACCCGGCAGCAGTCATTTTGGATTCCCTTTGGGAAGGTCTTCAGGCCTTGGAATGTTCCTTTTTGTCTCAGTTTGGAGTTCTTAAGAGTGCTTCAGTCTGCTTCAGTCTGTTGATCATCAGAGGAAGGAGGTAGCCACTATTTCAACCAAGGTTGTCCAGCTGGAGGAAAAAGTGGAGGGTGTAACTACCATGTCAGGTACTGTTTCTAATGACTTAATAGCTATCCATGGGAAGATTGAGATGTTGGAGAATTCTGTTCGTAAAAGGAATCTGCATTTGTTGAATTTTCCTCGAGTGCCTACTGTGTCACCAAAGGAGCTGTTCAATTCATATGCTACTTTTATATTGAAACTTCCTGCTGAGTCTGGCTAGAATTTATTATCTGCCTACTGCCAAGTGCAAGACCCATGGTGCCTCTTCATTCACCGTCGATGGACTCTTTGGACCCCACTGGGTTCTTGGAAACTACAGATCCTGAGATTATCCCGCGGGCTACTCTTTTCCTTACTGTGGCCCTAGAGACAGACCGGGATTTGCTTTTGAGACTTTATTTTAAGGCGAGAATGAGACCTTTATGGGGTGGGGGGGGGACAATAAGGATGTTTCTGGACGTTTCCAAACCTTCTCAGAAGCGTAGGCAGCAATTTCTCTTGTTAAGACCTCGGGTTTTACAGCTCGGTGGTCTGTTTTTCCTACGATATCCGTATAGATGTTTAATTAAATATTGCTCTGAGAGAAGACCAAAATGACTGTTTTAATGATAGACAATGTTTCTTTTTAATATTAAATTCTGGAGCCCGTACCTTATAACAACAGCACGCCATCAAATTCCGCAGCTGCTATTCTGGCGTTTTTTTATATTTCCACTTTTGGCACTAAAAGACCAGGTTTATTATAGGGATGCAAAAATGCATCTTGTCGCTATCAATAAACCAGTATAGATCTGCTGAAATGCTCTTTAGGAATTATCATGTCTTGATCGGTAAATATTTTGGATATAAATTTTTAGCTGCTTCTATTTTTTATAAATCTTCTCCAAATGGCCACTACATTTTTATTGTGGCAGAAGCCTTGTATCACTCTATCTGCTTACAAATCAAAATCAAATAGCTAAGTTAAAAACCGTCAATATTAAGGACCGTCAAGTCAAGGAACGGGGGGGGGGGGGGGTGTACAGCAGGAAAGAGTTTAAACCGGCTTGGTTGCATAAGGGATTCCTTAATTAAAACTGAATAAAACAGTTTAATACATAAAATAGAATGGAGCCAACTTTCATAAAAAGGAATTATTCACCACAGGGATAAAAATATATTTAAATCAAAATTGAAGTAATTAAAAATCAGAAGTATCATAACTAAAATAAAATAATTAAAATCAACTGCCTCAAAAAGCATAAGCCTGCCTCAAGGAAATATTTGCAAATGAGCTCCATAAATCTGTTCATCGCAAGAGTGCTTCTGCTGAATACTAATAAAATAATTGTTTGAGACCACAATACAATTAAGATCTTGTTGTATTACAAAAAATTAATTAAATTCTGCTTGTTGAGAAGAAGGCATTAGAGGGGGCGGGGAGAGAGGGAAGGCTGCATATATGTGTAAATCATCCAGTGAGGGTACCGTATTGACTGTGAGACATGATCATCTTCTGTAGTGTGAGTTAAGAGGTTTTTTTGAAAATAGCTATTAAATGGGGTCAGATGTATGGTGCAACAGTTGTGATCGGATGTTATAAACTTCTTTTGTTTCAGCCATTGGTTCGAATCTGTCTTAATGATTTGGGAAATGTCTTTTATTTTGGACAGGAAGCATTGGAGACCTACAATGTTCACAATTAATAGAAAACACAAAACAATTAAGGGGTATGTTTACTAAAGGGCGCTAAGGGAGAAAGTGCACCTTGCACTCTTAATGCTGTGGAAATGGTCTATAACACTGCAATAATAAGCATTAGAGGGTCCCGCAGCATTAAGGGACAAGGAGGTGGAGAGTTGGCATTGAAAGTGGGCGCTCCCTTAACGCCGGTTGCGCAATCGCACATTAGAGCCCTCAGCGCTGGAAACCCTTAAGCCAAGTCAAAACTCCTGGAAAGGGGCTATTTTGAGGGGAGAGAGTCTATTCCAATGTCTGCAATGTGATCCACACACAAGGGAACCCAAGATAGTGATAATAGTTCTCCATTAGCAGCAACAGCATAGTGGCCAAGTATGAAAGGACACAATGTTGGATGTTGCAAATGGGGCAAAGGAGGTGCCATGTGGGTAATGCAGTGGGGGCTGCTGGTGCACAAGGCTGGCCAGGGGGCACCACTGTGATATTCGTCATGACCCGACAGTGACAGAACACAGACATCCTGCTGCTGTGGAAAAGGTGATGCGCAACCTCGGGGTGGCCCAAGGGTCCCTGGTGCCTGAGGTAGAGACCCTGGCTGGCCTCCCCCCCTGCTTCTGCCGAAGCCACTTTTGGAGGGATAGGCTGGCAGTGGCAGTGTCACTAAAGGGGGCTGCAAAAAGCAGCCACCCTTAAAAATACTGCTGGTGTGGCTGTCCACCTCCCCCTCCCAAGACAGAATCATTGGCAGCTGGGAAGGGGGGAGGCAGCATGGTCGAGCATGTGTGTCACTGCTGCACCCATCTGGACTTGCTGGCCTAGGTGCCTGCCTAACCTGCATAGTAAACGGGCTGGCATTATGCACCACCCCCACTGCCACCATACTGCCATGTCAGCATGGTGTGGGTGTGGCGGCGGTGGGAGCAGTGGTTCCCGCCTATAGTAGACAACAGCACTGTCTGGTCCGGTGTGTCCGGTGCAGCGCAACATTTGCGAAAGTCTGATGGCAAACATTTCAGCAGCAAGGACATTGGAGCACGTCCTGCTCCCTCCCCACTGAGGTTGGACATTGCAGGATGCGTGCCCACATCCCCCAGTGAAGGGGGGCAGGATCGGCAAGGTGTGCACAGATGCAGCGTCAGGGAGGCCGCCTGCAGCACTGCTGGTTGATGTGCCACGATGGTAGGGAGGGATGGCGTGGCCAGCAGGCTGCCTACAATAACCTTTGGCCCATGGCACCGGTCTAGTTAACCATGTGGCGTGCTGCTGTTATAAGGTATGGGCTCCATAATGTAATATTAAAAATAAATATTGTCTACCATTAAAATAGGATATTTATAGGAAAATTAATATGAGTCTTCCAAAATTGCATAATTAAAAAATAGGGAGTTCAAACATGATAATCCCATAATGTCTTTTGTACTTAGAAAAGAAAAGCAATTGTAGATTCTTTTGGGTTTCCATACTTACTATTCAACTGTTTAGTAATTAATGGTTCCTGATCGTGTCTCCGTCTAGTCCCGGAACCTCTGGGTTCCCTATCTTATCCAGCAGCTTGGAGACTGAGAAACACCTTCTTTTGTGACATCATCAGTATATCTCTCCGGAGCCTGCCTGAATCCAGCAGTTACCTCAGTCTCCAAGCAGCTGGATAGTTGGGAGCCCAAGACTCTTGGGCTCACTAGAGAAACAATTGAGCATCTAGTTTTAAACTTTTCTGTTTTTGTAACTTAATTTTTCTTTATTTCTCTTTTTCGTTTTCTAGCTGCCTGTGCCTTTAGAAAAATCTTTGGTTGCAGGTTTGCTGCCCCCTCCCCCCCTCTTCCTTCTTGCACTGCCTGCTTGCGAACTGGGGCTGCTTCAGAGGTTTTGTTACCTGGCTTGGCAGCGCTGCGGTTCTCCGGGGCACATTTGGCTGTTTTCTAAGTGGCTATCATTCTGAGGGGGAAGCCTAATCAGCGCCAAGCAGAGGAGCCTGCCTGCAAGCGCGCTAGAGCCCTTCCCGCCGCCCAGACCTCGGCCTCTGCAACGCTGGGCAGTCACGGGCGGCGCGTCCTGTGTCTCCGGGGGAGGACCTGCGGCTTTTCCGGCCGTTTAAGGGGCACGTCAGTCACTTCTGGTGCACATCCGCAGAAGGTATGAGGTTTTACTTTCGGGCGGCTCTCCGTTCGGGAGCGCCGCGCTTTTGGTGCGTTTTTTGCAGACTGGGCCTAGTCGAGTGGCGGCTGTTCGGCCTTGTGTCGGGGTAGGTAGCGCGCCATTTTCGGCGACACGGGAGTCCCTTCGGGTGCGACGTCCTTGCTACCGGACAACACCGGCTTCGCGTTTTTCTTTTCCTTTTAGTTTTGCTTTTGTTTTTTCTTGAGTGCCCTGTGTTTGGCGTCGGGTTTTTTGACGCGACAGGGGGGGCTTGCCCAGTTACTTATCCCATCTGGGGGGGCCCATTACTGTGCTGTTTGCAGAGGGGAGCAGTTGCTTAACCTTTCTTAAGTTCTCACAATGCCTTCCAAGCCCCTTTGTATGGTGTGTGGGGCCAAGAAGGTTTTCAGTGCAGGGGTCTGTAAGGCCTGTGTGGGTGAGTCGGAAGAGTCGGACCGGTCTTCCGCACAGCCTGACAAGAACCCGGGGAGCATCTTAGAGACCTCTGCGGTGCCCTTGCCTAGCGTGGAGCAAGAAGAGCCGGTGGCTGGTCCGTCTTCAGGCATTAGCCCTCCCTCTTCTCAGATGTTTTTTTCCAAAAGAGCTGTCTGCCATTTTTTCTACACAGTACGTGGCTCTGCTGCAGCAGTCCGCGGCTGGAGCTGTTCTGCAGCAACATGTAGCGGCAAGCTCAGAAGGGGACAGGAAGCGCGCTGCTTCTCCTCAAATTCAGTTCTCCCCCTGTCCCGGTAAGAGGTCTAGGGGCGACAGGGACTTGTCGGATTTTATGGGGGTTTCGGAGGACCCCTTGTCTGATGAGGAGAACCCCAGTGTCGCTATGGAGGAGGACTTAGAAGAAGGAGAGATTTCAGAAAGGGAGGAGCAGGCAAGGGTGGTGAGAGTCTTCCGGAGGGAGGAATTGCCGGCTCTCATTGCAGAGTCACTTAAGGCACTTAACATGCCGGTTCCCGGAGAGACACCGGATGATACGCTGGAGGATCCTTTGTTGCAGGTGTTCCGGCGGACTCGGAGGGCCTTTCCGGTCCATAGGGTGTTTACAGAGATGATTCAAGAAGAGTGGAACGCCCCAGAGGCTCCGTTGAAAGGGTCCCGGATTATGGGTCGTCTGTACCCGTTGCTGGACCAAGACAAGGATGTCTTTAAGTCACCTAGGGTGGACGCGGCTGTCTCGGCCGTGACCAAGAAAACCACCATACCGGTTGAAGGTAGTGCGGCCCTCAAGGACGTACAGGATCAGAAGTTGGACGTGCTCCTGCGACAAATCTTTGACATCAATGCCATCTCCCTGCAGGCGGCCATTTGTGGTGCTTGGGTGGCCAGAGCCTGTCTCCGCTGGTCCCAGCAGGTTCAGGAGGGTCAGCTGTCTCCTTTGGCGGACAAAGCGGCGAGGCTGGAATCTCGCCAACGTGCCTATCTCGCCAACGTGCAGTATGACCTTATGAGAGGCCTCTCCAAAAGTATGGCTTCGGCAGTGGCGGCTCATCAGTACTTATGGTTGAGGAATTGGGCGGCGGATTCTTCCTCTAAGGCAAGGCTGAGTAAGCTTCCCTTTAAAGGCCGCCTCCTCTTCGGCGAGGATTTGGATAACCTAGTTAAGGATCTCGGAGAATCTAAAGGCAGCAGATTGCCGGAGGATCAGCCGAAGTCGACTCGGGGGGCTCGGGGCCCGTTTCGCGATTTTCGCCGGTTTCGGTCTCAAAGGTTCGCTTTGAGCCCGAGGGGACGTTTTCCCCATCGAAGCCAGGGGTTTCGTGGCTTCAGAGGTGCGGGCAGAGGTTTTGGTGCCGCCTCTTCCTCGGCTTCCAGTAGTTTCAAGAAACCGCAATGAAGTGCGGAGGGCCCAGTCATCCCTCCTTCCCGTGGGGGGTCGTCTGCGGGACTTTCTTCCTGCCTGGGCCCAAATCACTTCAGAGCAATGGGTGCTAGAAGTCATTCAGGAGGGTTACGCCCTGGAGTTCTTGCATCCCGTGCGAGCGGCCTTTGTACAGTCTCCCGGACGGTTGGAAGCGAAGTGTGCGGCACTTCGGGAAACGGTGCAAAGGTTGCTGGACTTAAGAGCGATTGCTCCCGTTCCGCCAGACCAGTGCGGCTATGGTCGGTACTCCATTTATTTCATTGTTCCCAAAAAGGACGGAGGCGTCCGGCCCATTCTGGATCTCAAAGGCATCAATCGGTGCCTGCTCGTGTCGCATTTTCACATGGAAATTCTCTGCACCGTTATAGTAGCGGTGCGCTAGGGGGAGTACCTCACCGCTCTGGACTTGTCAGAGGCATATCTACATATTCCGGTATGGTCGGACCATCACCAGTTTCTCCGGTTTGCGGTACCATTCGGTCATTATCAGTTCCGGGCTTTGCCTTTTGGGCTGGCGATTGCCCCGAGGGTTTTCACCAAAGTTATGGTGGTGGTGGCCGCGGCCTTGCGCAAGGAGGGAATCCTTGTGCACCCGTATCTGGACGATTGGTTGATCCGGGCCAAGTCGCGGGCGGAGAGCGTGAGGGTCACAGCTCGAGTGGTGCAGTTCTTGGAAAGCCTCGGGTGGATAGTCAATCAGACCAAGAGCCGCTTGCAGCCCTCTCAGAACTTGGAGTACCTGGGGGCGCGCTTCGACACGAGCATTGGCAGGGTATTTCTCACAGAACACCGCGTGAAGGTCTTGCGGGGCATGGTGGAGCAGTTTCTCCGACTCAGGGCTCCCTCGGCGTGGCGCTACCTGCAGTTATTGGGCACTATGGCAGCCGCAATAGAAAAGGTGCCGTGGGCGAGAGCCCACATGAGACCCTTGCAGAGGGCGTTGCTTCTCCGCTGGTCACATCAGTTGCATCCGTTGTCCCGAAAGCTCGTGTGTCCGGAGGAGACTCGACAGGCCCTGCTCTGGTGGTTGGTTCCCGCCTCGCTGGAGAGGGGGAGGGCCCTGGAGTCGCCCGAGTGGGTCGCCGTGATGACGGACGCCAGCTTGTTGGGCTGGGGAGCACACTGTCAGGGCAGCTTCGCGCAGGGCACCTGGAGTTGGCAGGAGCAGCAGTTGTCGATCAATCACTTGGAGCTGTGAGCGGTGTTTCTAGCTCTGCGGGAGTTTCGACTGACGCTGGCGGGCCGGGCAGTGAGGGTGCTCTCCGACAATGCGACGGCGGTCGCCTTTGTCAACAGGCAAGGGAGCACCACCAGCGCGGCCCTCGAGGCGGAGGCCGGCGCCCAATGCGAATGGGCGGAAGAGCATCTCCTGGATCTGTCGGCAGCTCATGTGGCAGGAGTGGACAATGTGGAGGCCGATTACCTCAGCCGGGTACGGGTCGATCCCGGAGAATGGTCGCTGCATCCTCAGGTGTTCGACATGCTCGCCCGCAGATGGGGAACGCCGGTCATGGATCTCATGGCGACTCTTGCTTTGGCAAAGTGCAGCCGCTTCTTCAGCAGACGCCAGGAGCGAATGTCCGAAGGCTTGGACGCTCTGCTCCAGCCTTGGCCGGAGGGACAGCTGCTTTATGTCTTCCCTCCATGGGTTCTGATAGGCAGGGTCCTGCAAAGAGTGGAAACGTTCAGGGGTCAGGTCCTTCTAATAGCGCCGGATTGGCCGCGGCGGCCCTGGTACGGAGACCTGGTCAGGTTGCTGGTGGCAAAGCCTTGGAGGCTCCCCTGCCGGGCCGACTTATTATCTCAGGGGCCCCTGTTCATGCCGCACGTGGATCGGTTCTCGCTTACGGCCTGGCTCTTGAGCGGGCGCGGCTGAGTTCCCGCGGTTATTCGTTGGCGGTTATCTCTACCTTGCTCAAGTCCCGTCGGCGTTCTACTTCTATGGCCTATGTGTGGGTCTGGAGGATTTTTGAGGCATGGTGTTCGGCTCGATCTCTGGAGGCTCTCAAGGCTACCCTCCCGCAGATCCTGGAGTTCCTGCAGGCTGGTTTCGATAAGGGCCTGGCGGCGGCGGCGTTGCGGGTGCAGGTGGCTGCTCTGTCTTGCTACAGGGGTCGGTTAGCGGGCCGATCGCTCGGGGAGCAGCGTGATGTGAAGAGGTTCCTGAGGGCGGTGGCATTGGCAAGGCCGCCGTCGCGTTCGGTATTTCCCAAATGGCATCTTCCGTTTGTGTTGGAGGCGTTAGAACAGGAGCCGTTTGAACCTCTAATGCGGGCGTCGCTGAAGGATCTTACGTTGAAAGTGTTTTTTCTGGTGGCTGTGGCCTCGGCCAGGCGAGTGTCGGAGCTGCAGGCCCTCTCCTGTCGGGAGCCTTTCCTGTCTTTCATGGCCTCTAAGGTCGTCTTGCGGCCGGTGCCGGCGTTTCTCCCCAAAGTACTTTCGGTGTTTCATGTCAATCAGGAGATTTCCCTACCGTTTTTTTCCGGGAGCACGAATTCTGTTTCGAAACGGCTTCACCTCTTGGATGTCCGCCGGGCGTTAAAGTAGTATCTCAAGCGGACGGCGACTTTTCGGAAATCCGACAGACTTTTTGTTCTCTTCGGGGGGCGCCGCAAGGGGGAGGTGGCGTCCAAGGCTTCCATTGCGCGCTGGATCAAAGAGGCCATTGCGTCGGCCTATGTGTTGCGTGGTAGGGCGGTGCCGGAAGGGTTGCGGGCCCATTCCACGAGAGCGCAGGCAACTTCTTGGGCGGAGTTGCGTTTGGTGTCGCCGGTTGAGATTTGTAGGGCGGCGACATGGTTGTCTTTGAATTCTTTCGTGAAGCACTATCGGTTGGATGTGCAAAGGGAGGAAGAGACTTCTTTTGGTTCCGCAGTCCTGCAAGCGGGTTTGCCGGGACCCTCCCGTATTTAACAATTTCACTGCTCTGGTAATGACCCAGAGGTTCCAGGACTAGACGGGGACACGATCAGGAAAATGAAATTAGACTTACCTGCTAATTGTTGTTCCTGGAGTGGACCCGTCTAGTCCCGGGCCCCTCCCGGAGTCCCTGGGCAAACGAGTCTACGGCTCAGGGTACTGTACTACAGGTAAGCGATCTCTTTTTGTTTTCCGTTAGGGGGAGGTTCCTCCACGGGTACAAAAAAAAAAAAAAGAACAAAATTTCAATGTTAGATAAAGTAAATACCTACTTCCTTCCGGGGGTGGTTTTTCTCGGCAGAAGGCAGTGCAAGGAGCTGTGGATGGGGGCTCTTTGCGGCTGTTCTTGTTTGCGTTTAGAGTCACAGCAAGGTTCCTGCTGGGTTTCTCTTTCGTTACCGTTTACCTTGCAGCATATCATTTCCGTGCTGCATCGCTTAGGTATTCTTTGATTGGATGGATACTTACTTGTTTCTCCGATGAGTCTGCTTTGTCAGTAGGTAACTGCTGGATTCAGGCGGGCTCCGGAGAGATATACTGATGATGTCACAAAAGAAGGTGTTTCTCAGTCTCCAAGCTGCTGGATAAGATAGGGCACCCAGAGGTTCCGGGACTAGACGGGTCCACTCCAGGAACAACAATTAGCAGGCAAGTCTAATTTCATTTTATAAATTCAATGGAACTATGTTTAGCTATTATTGTTATGTCAAAAAGCATTATGTACAGATTTTTTATCTGAGATCTAGTTAGTTTAATAGGTATTTGAAGTTTGCTGATTTTGACGGTATTGGCGGCTCAACATAAAAAGATCACAAAAAATAGTAAATAGCTTATAATGCTGTAATAGCTGCTATTTTGCAAATAAAAGTATTTGTAGACTTTAGAAAATAGGTTTAGATAACTGTAAGTTACTTAGTGTCAGAGTTATAGCTGCGTATATCGGCCTTGTATGTTTTTCATATGCTGGGCTAATATGCTGTCGAAACTAATTGCTGTCAAGCATTCTGTTCTAGGTGTTCCAATGGTGCAATATCGACGCACTGCATCAAAAGTGTTTTCATGTGTATTATATTCTGCCGTCAGAATGGACTGTTGACAAACTATATTATATCATAATAAAGTGTTTTAAATGAAAACTGCAGTTTCAATAGTATCATATAGTATGTTTATGTCAATGAATATTGGAACTGAATTCTATCTTTTCTGAAGACAGACAATATACTATATTGGACCAGTGTATGAAAAACATACACTATGAGAAACTTCTATTTTCTGCAAAGTTTTAATATTTTTTATTATTGCCGGTATTTCATAGTTGTTTGAGTGTAACAAATCTAATAAATCAGAACAGAGAAAGAATAGGCGAGCTGTCCAAAACGGGTTAAATAACAGAGCCTTCATTTTAAAGTTGGAGTATGAATGTCCTTATGTTTCCTAATATTTCCTAGACACATTGAGAACCGATCCTCTGATTCAGTGACCTAACGCATGCCGCTGTCCACAGTGACTGCTATGGGGCATTCCCATTGTTTGCATGTGCACTCTCACAGCCAGGCCTGTGCCAGGTGCTCATTTCTGACCTACTGTTCTGCCCATCTCCCCTTGGAGCTTGACCTCCCATTAGCTACTCATCTCTGCAGGTAGAGCTGGATCCCTCCCAGATGGTGGTGGTTAGATGCAGGTTAGCACTGCGGTGCTCCTGGAGTACAGTACCCCCTCCTATCAAAGGACCATTCTGGATAGGGCCTTGGCCTCTGCAGAGCTAAAGTTGCCTGCTCTCCTTGCCACCATGCTGCTACCGTGTATCTGCCCAGCCAAAGGGGGCTCATACATGTAAAGTATTCATTCACACATGCAGTATCGTAACCGGTTATGAGCTATATGGGGGGCCACCGATACACCTGGCTATGCGCTGGTGGCATATTTTCTATAGTACACGATTATCACACCACTAGCTGGGTATGACAGGATATTGACCTTGCCTGCCTTTCCATCACTGTGCAATTATGGACTTCTCTCTGTACCCTGCGCTTCTTATCCGTGCATTTTGCATTTACTCTACCTTGCACAGGTATGTCAGATATTGGCACTTGCTTCCCATCCACGTACACGGATTTGGCCACTGACAGGGTATTTCCCATAGCTAGCCATTTTCCATCTGTGTCCGGCAGCTAACTCGCGATTCACGCCCTTTTCTGTGTGAGTTTCTTTAGCCGGTTATCGGCGGCTTCTGCACCTCTTGCAATATTGGGCCCTAGGGGCTTTATTAGACATAGTATATAGTACAGGTAGTAGTTAGCAGTAGCAGAGCCAGTACAGGCATATCTTCATTTATATCAAGGGCAGTGCATACATGCAAATGAAAATGTGAGATTTCACGGGGTTTCTGGCTCCTTTCTTTATACCCTTCCCACCAGATACAACTGGGGAGACATAAGGTGTGCTACATAGAGAATGACAGGCGTTAGGACTAGCAAATATTTGCACAGTGTATATATAGATTGGAAAGGCATCTCTAAGCAGTCCACTGGCATATTCTTGACTGGGGCAGTACAAAAGAATTATGATAAGAGCCTGGTTATCTTGCACACACATTTTTTATGTGTCTGCTGAAGCTATTCCCAGATATTAAAACTATGGTGGCAAAACCACACAAAAGGCAGGCCTAAATATAACTTCATATATGTCGTAACCTGCTGCCACCATGTTGCTGAAAATCACTGTTATTTGCAAACTCTGGTCAAGCTCTCAGAACCCCCAGAAATGTCTCACAGTTACCTGTGCATCTACCAGAGTTAGTGGTGATATTTGGTAAGCTGACAAATGAAAATCACACTCATCTGGATATAGCACACTTACATACATATTAAAAAAAAACAACTTCTGCAATAAAATGGTCCCGTTAATAAAACCAATTCCACTCAGTCTGATTATTCTAAGTGGATGCATCATTTGCTATTTGAAAATGAACATCTGTTTCCACTGACAAAGATATTTAATTAGCACACTTGTCCAGATCTATGAGCCTTTTGTCTAGATAATTGCCACCTAAGCTTTTGAATATTGTCCCGTATGTTTCTAAAATTTTCCTTATTACAACTTAATATCACCTATGGTAATGTTAAAGAATTAGTATTAGCATGTGTTACATTTTAAACCCATTTTACTGTCTTCAGTTTCTAGAACTACAGTACTTATGTCCCAGGCTTTTTGTAGCATTTGGTGTTTGTGTACAGAGTAGATTTTTTGGATTTAAATTCTGGATTGGAAACTTCTATTGAAGAGACCATCAACAGGGACATTTTGGTAGCCTCATTTGTGCTCATTTTAAGAAAGATCTTTAATGCATTTTTTGGTATAAGAACAAAATTTTTCTATATCATAGGAAAAAATCCTCTCTGAACAAGTTAAATATTAAAATCTTGTGGAATGTCTCTAACACTTCATGTTAACACAGCCATCAAATAAATGGAAGGAAAAAGACCTCCGTACTAAAATAGCCACATACATTTGCTTAAATGTACTCCTATCATTGGTCATAAAAAACATTCCATCTCTCCCAATATTTCAGTAAGCACTGCAACTTAGGAGAGGATTTTTGTTACTTTGCCCTGGAGCTTTGGTTCCAGGTATGGTTATTTTTAGAAATGTCCCTAGAAATATAATTTTCAATTTAAAGGAAAGTTTAATGTTTTCAATGAGCTTAATCAGTTGCAAGATTTTCTGTGTAGCCAGGAATTGAATATGGTGGATAGATCTAAAGAGGGTGGGGAGGAGGGGTTTTCTGGGCAGTGGACAGCAAATTTTAAGTGGCTTGCTGTTGACGCTTTAAATTTGCCCTGGATTTTCAATGCCAGTGCCATATCCAGGCCCCAGCATTGAATGTTTGGGTTACTCAGATTGCAATTTTGCAATCCGTTCATCGGTGATTGCAAAACCGGCTAAAGTTAGGACAACCATTCAGCTATCCTAATTTTAGCCAGTTAGGATTAACCAGGGAGTGGCTCAATATCGCCGCTACCCGGTTAACCCGTGGTGCCATCCCCACTCCAGGTCTAGAATTCCTTAATGCTAAGCTCTTAGCATCAGGACTTTTAGCGGCCCAACTGGGAATAGTGCCGCTGAATATCCCGGTGAGCAGCATGGTTTGTAGGTCTGTAAACCGCTTAAATGCCTTTGAATATCTTTCCCAGTATTTCTAGTATTACATCTGCTAACAAAATATGAGGGTATTTGAAGTAAAATTGGGCACATATTTGGGATTTTCTGAAATGTATATTTTCCTAGGATTTTTAATCTTGCTCCTCTCCCAAGATTGTGAATTTGAGGGATTTTCTATTTAAATATGGACCAACAGCTCATTAAACACTATGCACTGAACTTTATCTAGTTATGTCATACACTCATGATACTGTACATAGTTAATCCTGTTACCTCCCACTTCTCTCCCTCCCCTGTTTTAGCATTCTTGAATTCTGGTTAAATGTTCTATGAATAATGTTGAGTTGCAATGTAAAAAACGCTTTGCGTGAAGGACAAAGCGGTATAGAAAAATGGTTAAATAAATAAATTTAGTTATATGGAATAATCTGTTTTTGAATTTTTGATTACCTGATGTGTAACTCCTTTGTTTTTATGGATTTTTTATGTTTGCCTATTTTTATTTTGTGTTTGTTTGTCCTTTATTGTTGCTTGATGCTTTTGTAAATGTCAAAGAGTAATAAATATTAAATGAGGAGAAAACCTATTGAACACATAGGGGCATGTTTACTAAACATTGATGTGCGTTAATGAAAGTTAATGCATATTAAGTGATGCAACTACCCATTGAAATGAATAGGCAGTAGCAGCAGCACTCAATGCCTTTAGTAAATATGCTCCATAAATAGACATGGTTTAATGGGATAAAGTCAACATGGATTTCGACAAGGGAAGTTTTGCCTTACTGATCTGCTACATTATTTTGAAGGTATAAATAAATATGTGGATAAAGATGAGCCAGTTGATATAATGTATCTGGATTTTCAAAAAGTGTTTGACAAAGTCCCTCATGAGAAACCTCTGAGGACATTAAAAAGTCATGGCATAAGGATTAGTGTCCCGTTGTGGATTGGGAACTGGTTAAAAGATAGAAAACAGAGTATTGTTAAATAATCAATTTTCACAAAGGAGGAAGGTGAATAGTGGAGTATCCCAGGGATGTGTACTGTGACCAATGCTTTTTAATGCATTTATAAATGATCTGGAAATGGGAACAAGTGAGGTGATCAAATCTGTAGAAGACACAAAATTATTCAAAGTAGATAAATCACATGCAGATTGTGAAACATAGCAGGAGGATCTTCTGAAACTGGGAGACTGGGCATCCAAATGGCAAATGAAATTTAATGTGGACAAATGCAAAGTGATACATGTAGAGAAGAATAAATTATAGTTGCATGATGCTATGTTCCACATTAGGAGTCACCACCCAGAGGATCTAGGTGTTGCCGTGGACAATACTGTACATTGAAATCATCTGCTCAGTGTGTGGCAACAGTCAAAAATGCAAACAACATGTTAAAAATTCTTAGAAAAGGAATAGAGAATGAAACAGAGAATATCAGAATGCTTCTATCTCACATTATCTCCTATTCAGGGGTCCATGTTAACTGTATCTAGCACTCTTATGAGATCTTTTACTAATGGGCACTAGTTAGTGGTATATGTTCTGGTGTGCACTGAAGGCATGCTCGGACACGTGTTGCCAGCTGGTACAGGGCCATGACAGTGCAGGATAATTCCTGAGCTAACTGTTCAACCCACATTTCAGATGCATGTGGGCAGGTTAGGGGTGGGCAGTGGTTATGGTGATCTTAGCGCAGTTAGCGCTGTGTTCACATCATATGCTAACTGCATTAGCTCAGGTTCACTTAACGCCTCCTCAGTAAGTGTCATTAGGTGAACCTGCACTAATGCAGCATGCATTGTGGGACAGGGTCAGTGCTGGCCCGTCCACTAGATAAGTTAGGCAGCCGCCTAGGGCAGCCATCCCTTGTGGGTGGAGGTGACACACATGACTGACCGTGCCGCCCCCCCCCCCCCACACAACTGCTGCCGATTCCGTGTGAGAAGGAAGGCAGAAATAGCAATATTTCAAAAAGCGTTGGCTTTTTTCTGTCACGGTGAAGAAAGCAGTGGCAAAAAGCTGACCCCTTTTGAAATATTGCTGCTGCAGCTGCCTCCCCCCCCCAAGATGGAATCGGTGGTGGCAGCTGCGGGAGCAGTGCAGCCAGGGTTTCTGCCTAGGGTGGCAGAAACCCTTGGGCCGACCCTGGACAGAGCTCCATGTTAATTGCCAGGGAAATGCTTTCCACGCTGCCAACAGTTAACGTGCTATGGTTTCGGTGCTATTGGTGTGTTACATACAACACCTTAGTGCCCAGTAGTAAAAGATCCCCTTAAAATTTTCATTAGTTTTGGCAGTCTATATTCTGGTACAATGTAGGTCCATGAACAGGTTTATCATGGCCTATAACTGCACAAATCATGCTTCATCTCCCGAAAGGTCTATATTATCACCTTCTCCATCATTATCTCTAATGTTGAAGCTAAGAGTGAGCACCTTTCTATTCTGGGGGACATGAAGCCAATGTGAATATTTTTTTTCTTTCCTCAGTAGCAGTGATCACCTTACTGAGTTTTGGTACAGTATCTAACTCATTGATCCGCTTGGTGAGTTATGTCTGCCATTTGGTGCTGAATGCATTCCAGTAAACTCTGTCACTTTTCCTGAGAGTTTGCTTTCAGATCTGCCTTCGATCTCCTGATTGGACCAGCAGTAGTCAAGCAGGCTTGACTAACCTATAACGCTTCCTCATTTACACTTGCAATTGGCTGGTAAAGCAAGTCTTTTCAAATCATTTTCTAGACAACTATGTTTGGCCCATTTATCATGTAGGGGCATGTTTACTAAAGTACACTAAACTTTAACATGCATTTTAGCAAGCAGTAACCAGGTAATATGAGCCTGTGGTAACAGCTACTATATTCTAAAAGCAGCTAACATGGTAAAAATCCCATGTTAACTGCATAAGATGCAATGATGAGGTATGGATGGAGAGTGGGCATTGACTGTGCATTGCAATCAGTGCACTTACCATGTACTAACTAGTGGTATTGCATTTAACATGACTGCACTTAATGCCACTTCAATAGGAGGCATTAAGTGCATGCACGCTAACTGTGAATGAAATTAATGCGTGGTCAGGAACCCTTCTGTGCGGTAACTGTAGAGGCATGCTGGCCACATTCCAACTCTTACCACTCTGCCTTTGCATTTAACGTGTGTTAGTTTTTACTTCTAACGTGCAGTAAATGCAAAAACTTACCTTAATAAATATGCTGTTACTGTTTTCAATATGTTCTATTTTCTAGACCCTCTCCACTTCCTATCTGTTCCTGTTCTCTGCCTTATTTGTTCTTTTTCTGTTTTTCATCTGGCATTATGGTTTATTTATTTACTTATTTAGTCACATAGGGCCCAATATTGGAAACAATAAGTGGCGGATAGGCAGGTAAATCCTGGTGAAAGCCAAGTAAAAGTGGGAAATATGGGCAGACTATATATTGAATGACAGATGCATACACAGATATCAATGAAAGCCGCCATGCACTAACCGTGTATGCGTGGG
The DNA here is from genome assembly GCA_033557465.1 of Ichthyophis bannanicus. Taxonomy (NCBI): domain Eukaryota; kingdom Metazoa; phylum Chordata; class Amphibia; order Gymnophiona; family Ichthyophiidae; genus Ichthyophis; species Ichthyophis bannanicus. Next base: position 1,061,446,793 of record CM066032.1, read on the forward strand.
GGCATAACAGGGCAGTGAATGAGCAGGGCGTCAACATCTATGCCAAATGCCAATATTGAGTGATGGCATGCAGCCAGATCAAAGGGTGAAAACCATGCAACTCTAGGCTAGTGTTTTAACCGGTTAAGGGATGGTCCTACGGAAAGCCCACCATTATCGCTACGTGGGCAAGTGACGGCTCTCGGTGCAGTCACACCAGGCAAGCAACAACAGACGGGGCAAGGGATGTGGTGGCTACCCATACAAACCTGAGGTGGAGACATCACAGACAGGCAAGGCAACAGCGCCAACGTAAGCCTCAGCAGGCAGCTGTGGGCTGGGCAGGGAGAAGAAGCTACTGGACACCCTGCGTGCACTGACCAAGGATCGCAGACCTCCAGCTGACCTCGGAAGAGGTGTTCCAATGGTATTGTCTTGAAGCTGCCACCGTTAGAGACCTCTGTGCCATGCTCAGACATGGCTCTGAAGGTGACCACTGCCCTTGACTTCCTCACCACTGGAAACTTCCAGCATGTGGTAGAAGCAACCACGGACATCACACAGTCAGCAACATCACATTGCATTAGGGCATTCACAATTACTTTGCTCAGATGGCTCCATCAATATGTGTGCTTCCCAGCCATAGACAAGCAGGTGCTCCACCTGAACCCTTGCAGTGAAGTTGTGTGAGCAAGTGCTCCCAGCACATGTCCTGGACGGCAACTGAGGGTGTGGGAGGAGACGGCATGTATCAGGCACCATTGCAGCACTAAGTTATCAGGGTTTGCCCCCTGCTGATGACTGTGCAGAAGGGGTAAACAAATGGTGGGAGATGGCACTGTGGACAGGACAGCATCACCAGACAGCCACTCCAGAGCAGTAGCAGGGCACTGGGATGCTGGGGTTGCACAGCATGGTTGCAGAGGATGTCACACATGTATCTGGTGTGTGGGAGTTGTTACCATGGCTGTTGCAGAGACCACAATCCCTTATCTTTGGCTCTAAATGCATTTCTGCCCCCCTCCTCCAACCCGTTTGACTCAGCAGATGATAGGGGTTACCCACTGTATACCTGGCTCATGACATCATTGCACAACCCACAGACATCCCAGGAGAACTGCAACCAAGCACTGGCGCATACAAGGGCTGTGGTGGAGCGGGCATTTGGCCTGCTGAAAAGCAGATTCCGATGTCTTAACAGGAGTGGGGAGAGCTGCTGTACAGCCCAGAACAAGGCTGCCACACCTTTACAGCATGCTGCATCTCCACAACATAGCAATCCAGTGGGGGATTGAGCTGCCACAGGAGGAGATGTGTGTAGATGCGGAACGCTGTAATGAGTGGCTGAAGAATTACCACATTGGAGGGCCACCATGTGACAGCAGTGATGCAGGCAGCAAGGGATAGACTGATCCGGGAGAACTTCTAGTGTGAGTACATCCCTTTATTCACAAAACAAGCAGTACATACCGTATCATCAACACCATCACCGCTGTGCCCTCTTCCATCCTGACTTTCCTCCTGTAACCCCAATACCCTATTCCCAACCTGTGCATTCTGCCATAGTGGTGGTCCTTCAGAGGCATTGCCAGTTGTCTCATCCTTCTCCCTGAGGTTGGAGGCCTCATCAGGCTGTAGCCTGAAGATTCCTGATGCCATGCTGTTGCTCCCCGGGGGGGCGGGGGCGGTATCTGTCTCAGGTGCTCATCTAACAGCTGCTATGTCATCTAGGGAGCGCAGGATGGAGGCCATGTAGGCAGCTCTCTCCCTCAATGGGCATAGCACTGCCTCCTAGTGTCTCTCCTGGTGCTCTGCTATTTCACACATCAACTGTGTTGCATCAGAAACCTCCTGGCTGATACTCTGGAGGCTGTTGAGGATACCCCTTGTCACACCAACCATCTATGTCCCGTTCTGCAGCATTTTTCTGCTCAGCTGCATTGGAACAGGTGTCCATGTGTTGCTCGGTGATAAGTCAGGTCCAGCATATCCAGGGGATGACCCTGTGGCTGAGATGCTTTTGCAATGTCAAGTCCTCATGAAGGCTGGGGAGTGTCCCAGGTACAGTGCTGTGGCCTGCTTCTGCAGGAACACCAGGACGCAGCTGTGTGCTCACTCCAGACTCTTGTGGGAGAGGCAGGTAGATGAAGGTTAGGGCCAGGGGGGGGGGGTGTTCATAGACAAGATAAGGAGGTAGGGAACATGTGGGCTGACACATGCGGATTTCCCCCTCTCCCCATGGAGTGGAAGTGCAGTGAAGGTAGGGCATGGCACAGGGTGGAAATGGAAGGCCTATGCTAGCACAAAGGCACTGTGTTAGGCGTGCATGCAGTACTAATGCTGGCAGACAAGCACTTGGAGAGGTTGAGTGACGGATGAGGGAGGCTGTCCAATCCAAAGCACTGTGAGCCAAGGTAGCATGATGGCAGAGATTTCAGCAGCAAGGCAGAGGCTGTGCAATGGGCAAGGAGTGTAACTTTGTGTGTAGGCAAAAGGGGCGACCATCTATGAGGAAAGCATATGTTAGTCTCAGAACAATACAATGCTGCAGCTGGATGGTGGTGTTGCAGGACAGTTGGGGAATTGCGTGAGCCAACAGGATATGCCCCTTGTGAGTGTTGAGGCAATGGGTCATAGTGAGTGTGCACAGTTGGGCTAATGTGTGGTGAGGAAGTTTGACTGTGTTTGAGTACAAAGCACATGTGTGCTGCGCTAACTATAAATTCCCACATCTCACTGGGGTCACTGTCCCTCAGCAATGGACAGCTGTGACTGGGCAAAAAAAGAAGAACTTGCATGTATTACACAGGAAGGAGAAGGGGGACATCTGACAGACTAAGACCTCACTATGTTTATTGTGGCAATGTAAACTGGAGCCTAGCTTTTCCTCTTCCAAGTTGTAGCTGATGTGCATGGGAACATAGCAAGGCAACTGGGATGGTTCAAAGGTGATTTGCTGCAGAAGTTAGATGAGCAGCTAGGGGACTGGGCACTGAAAGCATGTACATCGGGAGCAGGGTGTTTGCAGGGAAGAGGGGGTCACAAGGAAGGATGTGCACCCCCACATACCTACTGCAGTGCCATGGGGTTGTGGTGTAGGGTTGTTTGGAGAAGTAAAAGCTGTAAGATGGCAACTGGGCCTGCTCACCCTCTGCAGAAGTTGGCGCGGAACTATCCAGGCCAGTCACCCTGGTGATACAGAACTCATCCATACATGCCAGCACCTTCTCCTCCAGGTAATTCAGGGCCTTCCACTGCTCTAGTGGGAATTTGAGGTTAGTAGCCTGCTTCTCCTTAACTCACTGCCGGAGTACACACCACTTCTTCTTAATGTCCTCCACCTCTCTATTATGCTGCTGCACTGTATTCACCTGCCTGGTGATGTCATGCCAGGCCTGCTGTTGGATATGGGTATCCCCAGTCCCAAAGAGGCAGATATGCTCCCTGAGGATGAGGCCAATAGTGAGCTCCACCTTCGGAGGCGAGAAGTTCTGCTTCCTTGTCCTCTTCATGGTCAACATCAGGTGTTTCTGGCCTAACCATGCATATTTGAAGCATAAGTAGTTCTTGCGTGAGCAGGCAGCATCCTAGCCGTGTAATTTGCACTGTTACGCAGGTATACATGGCCACACCCACACACAACTAGCTGCTCCATAGGTGCATTTAAATGAAAACAGTTTAGCAGTCAAAATGGCAGACTGGGCTACGTGCACATTGAGGAGATACGTGGGTAGCAACACTGTCTCCGATATTTGGTAGTGTGCCCATTTATGAAGAGCTACCCGTGCATGTCTGAAATGGCACACTAGAGCATAACTGGTTATGAGGAGTCTTAACAGAAAAATATATGAGGTATGTGCACATCGCTTTTTATGGCTGGGTGCTGTATTGGGCAAGCTGTTGGCATGCCATGCAAATGGAATCACCTGTGTGCTGGTGATTGCTGACCCCAATGTATGCTTTAGCCTTACCTATGCTTGGCCGTCCCCAGAAACCCCTACTCTAGGCAGCTGCCTGAAATTACACATTTGTAGCCAAAACCTCTAATTTCAAAATCTGCTGCTTTAGTCATACTGCCTAGCAATATATACTCTACCGTTGATGCTACAAGGTGCAGGTGTGTGGTATGGTGTCTGTGGGTCAAGTGGAGAGGTGGCTGCAAACCCAGCTGCATGCACCTCTGACAGTCCGTTGGTTCATCTGCATGCTATTGCCACTCACTATGGGGCCTGCAGCACTGCTACTTAGGGGTATACTATGGGAGGAATAAACACATTACACTTTGCAATCATAGGTGTGTTGTGCACTAGGATAACTCATACCATGGACATGACCTGTACTCCATTGAGCACCCATAGAAGGAAAACATGACACTATGCCCCTTGCCCATGCCTAGCTCTATAGTTAGATGTCCTTTGCTCATTCCTATCTCCCACAGCTCCACAAATAACCCAGATTCACAACAGCTGAGATTGTGTGACAAATCTTATCGACTCTATCGGCCCACTCCTCTGCATGTGTCACTTTGTGCAAAGTCTGCATGGGATTGGCATACCTATGTTCTGCATTTCTGGCTGACAATGGCTCAGTGGCAGTCGTAGATAGGGGATACTGAGCCCAAAGATGCTCCTGCAATGTCTTGTGTTACACCTTTTGTGGAGCTCTCATGTTATATATAGATGTTTGCCAGCTCACATGTTAGCCATGCTGATTATTTATTTTTATTTTATTTATTTATTTATTGATTTATCAGTTTCTTCTATACCGCCCCTTCCAGAGATCAAGGGCAGTTTACATTGAACAAGTAACAATTATGTATACATGGGTATACTTTACATGGAACAGTGTTTGAACTATGTACAACAGAGCTACATGGAACAGTAATACAACTATTTGCAACTATTTAAACAAACTATACACAAAAGTCATCAGTAACAGTTTGTTTAAGGTGTTTGCAGTAAAAGTAAATGGGGTTATTAGTAAGAGGTCTGGTGGTGTTAGTCATTCGTTATATCTTGTGTCATGCAGGTGGGTTTTTGTGATTGCTGGGGGGGTGCTCTGCTGGTGGGGGATCTCAAAGTGATTCGTGAAGAGGTAGGTTTTGAGATCTCTTCTGAATTGATGAAGGTCTTTCGTTAAGCGGAGTACTAATGGGAGTTCGTTCCACAGTGTGGGGGCGGCAAAGGAGAAGGCATCTTTCTGATAGTTGTTTCTATGGTGAGGGAGTGCGTAGCGTTTTGTCTGCGCGTTCTTGTAACTAATGGGGTATGTAGTAGAGTAGATAGGTGTGAAGGTGAGATGTCATTGAGGAGTTTGAAGCTTGTTAGTAGGATTTTATACTTTATTCGGCTGTTAATAGGGAGCCAATGCAGTTTTAACAGTATTGGGGTCACGTGGTCTGTTAAATTGGCTTTCATGATTAATTTAGCACATATGTTTTGGGCTCTTTGCAATAAGTTGGTATTTTTTAGTGGGAGACCAATTAGGAGACTATTGCAGTAGTCGAAATGAGGGGTGATGAGTGTACTGACTACTGATCTGAAGTCATGTGTGTCAAGGAGGGGTCTTAGGTGTTGTATTGTTTTGAGTTTGTAGAATATTGTTTTTACTGTCTGTTTTATGTGGGGGATCATGGTGTGTGGTCAATTATTATTCCTAGATATTTTACCTCTTTCTTGATAGGTATGGTTGTTTTGTTTATTGTGATTGATGTTGGGTATGTATTGTCAGGGATGGATTTTCTCGTTATAAACATTGCTTCTATTTTTTTGAAGTTGATGCTGAGGTGGTTGGCTTCAAATCAAGAGGTGGTCTCGTTCATGCATTCCGATAGATTGTTATATTTGGGGTTGCTAGTGTTTATGGGAATGGTGAGCATGATGTCGTCAGCATAAATGAAGTGGTTGATTTTGTGTTTTTTAAATATATTTGTGATGGGTTGTAGGTATAAATTGAAAAGGAGGGCGGAAAGAGATGAGCCTTGTGGGATGCCCTGACCTTGAGGGAAGGTTTCTGATGTATCTTGGCCTATTTGTACACGTATTAATCTGTGTGATATGTATGATTTGAACCATTCGATAACTGTCCCTCCTATTTCTAGGTTTATTAGTCTGCTGATTAGTATGTTGTGATTGATGCTGTCAAATGCAGCGGATATGTCTATAAAGAGGAGTAGGAAACCTTGGTTGATATCATTTGTACCCCTGATAAGGAGATCCATCAGTGCAATAAGGAGAGTTTCAACTCCATGGAAGGGGCGGAAACCGAATTGGTGTGAGTCTAGGGGGGCGTGTTCATCAATGTAATCCTGTAGTTGGAGTTGTATGGTTTTTTCTATTATCTTGGCAATGAATGGTATACTAGCTATGGGCCTGTATGAGTTTGGATCTTTTGGGTCCATTTTATTGTTTTTTATGATGGGACGGATCAAAGTGAGTTTTAAGGCATTAGGCATGATGCCTTGAGCAAGGGATTGGTTAACTATATGTTGAATATTTTCAGCGAGGATGTTTTTTGTGGATTTAATCCATGACACTGGGCATGGGTCGAGTGGAGAGGTTGTGGTATTGATCATAGTTATGATTCTGAGGAGGTGTTTTTGCTCAATGGTGTGGAAGGTTGTCCATTCAGGGTTAGTTTTTGTGTTGGATTTTAGTATTGTGGTTGAGGTAAGAGGTTTTTCCTTTAGTTTTTCGGTGAAGTGTGAAGCTAAGGTTTGTACGTTTATGTTGGACTGTGTAGGTTCCGAGCTTTGTGTTTTTGTTAGTGTTTTCATGATCGCGAAAAGTTCTCTGGGTCGGTTGAGGGATTGGTTTATTACTTTGGAGTGGTAGTCTCTTTTTGATTTGTTAATTGCATTCTTATAGTCGTTGAGTATGTTTGTGTATATGGTTTTGTTTTCGTTTGTTTTTGTTTTTCTCCATCTTTTTTCTTGTTTCCTTAGTTGTTTTTGTAGCAGTACAAGGTCTTTTGTGAACCATTTTTCTGATTTTTTTGTTTGTTTTTGGGTGGTTCTTGTGGGAGCAGCTGCTTCCTGGATTGTTAGGTTCCAATTATTTATAGTCGAATTGATATCTGGTAGTTTTGTAGTTAGTTTAGGTAATACCTTTTCGAGGAAAGTGTTGTTATCAAAGTGTGCATAGACAATCTTTTGCTGCTCTAATCCTCAGGCCACTGAATTACATGGCAACCATCCCTGTGAGTCTGGCACTTGGGAGAATGCACAGGTCTGTGGGTGCTGCCTGCAGCTTCAAGTGTGGGGCCACTGTGGTATGTCACTGTGCATTCACCATACAAGGTGCATGGCAGAGGATGGCCGCATGGATCTTGTGCTGGTGAATACCATAGCCATCAATATGTGAGGCTGCATTATAGGGGATGGGCTCATGGTATACTATGTAAGAAGAATCTTACTTTAGCCTCTGCTGATAAAGTCACCCACTGCAAAAAAAGGACCAGGGGATGTCATTAACTGTGCTTCACTGGATAGGGCCCACATGCCATGAGAGATCTGTCCAAGGTTGGGACTTGAATCTGCGACCTTGCCATGCAAAGGCAACACATATCATGGCTGAGCCATAGCATACACACGGATGTGGGTACCATGATGCTGTAACAGCATGGGCACAGACACTGATGCTTGTGCAAAGCCCCTGAAACCATGAGGTCTGGAGGAGCTATCATGCACCAGCCTACACTCCCATATGCTATGTGCTCAGGTACACCAGGGTGTCCAAGGGGATGCAGCGTTACAACAACCATTGTATTCAGTTGTGGCACACTCATGCAGTACATTAACACTGGGTGGGGGCCTGTCTCAGGAGATCTATAATAAGGCTATACAGCCACCACTGGCAATGCATTGCTCCCCATGGGGATGGGCCATGCGATGTCTGCCTGTTTACCAGGATGGACATGTTGAAAAGCCCCTTGGAGCAGACTTGTGTTAAGGGCTGATATGGCATCTATGTAACTGAGCCCTGCCAGCCATTAGTGGCCTTAGTGGAGCAAAAATTGGTAGGGGATGTAGAGCTTGCAATACAGCTCTTCATGGACTCCTATTTGCAAGTCTGCATGTGCGAAACTCACTGATACTCTGACTTCCACCATACACCAGGCCCACCTGTCATTTACACCACACAGCCTAATACTGGCAAACCTACACTGCTTAGGGAACAGAGCTATACTAAACACAGAAGTATGGAAGTTATTCAGACTTTATCTATAAAAGTTTAAATGGAAAATGTGGATAAGGTAGCATGTAACAGAGGTACATATAAAACGTATTGCTTGATATTTCTGCACATCGCAACACCCATTCCTTCCACCCTCCCAGACTCCCTTCCCCCCCAAACTAATTCCCTCCACCACGATTCCCTGTTAAGTAGGTGCCAGGGTCCCACACTCCCAGTGTGTATCGGGAACAGCAACACTCCCTGTGTGAGCTACTGCCCCCCCCTCTCCTTGGCACCTCAGGCTTAGTGCTGCTGCTGCAGCACAGCATCAGATTAGTGCATATTGCCTCTGCTGCCCCCTACACTGCCTGCCTCATGAGCCACAGCTCATGCGCCACTGCATCCATGGAGCACACAAGCTCATTAGGTTGCCTCAGTCATGGGGTGATAGAGGAGCTGCAGTGGTGGCCATAGGGGGATGCTGTGGCACTCTTTGCCTGCCCATTCCTACATGGGCAGGCCCCGACACTGTGCTTCTGGAGCGCTCTGGCCCTGTGGGTGTGGGATGGTGCAATGGCAGCCATTCTGCTTCGGAGGCCTCCTCAGCCTTCACCTTCACAACTGCTGCCGGCATCATTGCAGCCACATTCACCACTGGTTCTCAAACTATCGGTACTGCAGGCTGCTCTTCCCTTGGCTCCACAGCAGCCACGTCAGGCCCCTCTGCCGTGCCTTCATGTCACTCCCTCATGTCCTTGGCATCTCCTCTGTCCTCCAGTTTCTCATTGGTGTTGGGGCCACTTGGCAATAGTGATCATAGCATGATCGCCTTTGATTTAATTAGTGGAGGAGGGATAGTAAGGAAATCCACAGTACTACCCTTTAACTTTCGAAAGGGAGACTATGATAAAATGAGGAAAACAGTTAAGAAAAAACTAAAAGGAGCAGTTGCTAAGGTTAAAGACGTACATCAAACTTGGATGTTGTTGAAAAATACTATCTTGGAAGCCCAGACCAGCTGTATTCCACGCTTTAAGAAAAGTGGAAGGAAGTCCAAAAAACTGCCAGCATGGTTTAAAGGTGAGGTCAGAAAGGCTGTTGTTGCCAAAAAAGCATCTTTCAGGAAATGGAAAAAAGAGCCAAATGATGAAACCTGGAAACAGCACAAGCACTGGCAAGTCAAATGCAAGGCATTGATAAGGCAGGCAAAGAGAGAATTTGAGAAGAAGCTTGCTGCGGAAGCAAAAACACGAAATAAAGACCTTTTCAAGTACATTCGTAGCAAAAAACCTGTGAGAGAGTCAGTTGGTCCATTAGATGATAAAGGGGTTAAAGGAGCACTAAGACGCGACAAGGCGATAGCGGAGAGACTGAATGAATTCTTTGCTTCGGTCTTTACTGAGGAAGATGTAGGGATGTTACCCATGAATGAAGTGGTATTTAAAGGTGCGGAAGAATTGAAGGAAATATCGATACATCGGGAAGATGTCTTACAACTATTAGATAAACTGAAGAGTAGCAAATCACCTGGGCCGGATGGTATACATCCAAGGGTGTTGAAAGAACTGAAATATGAGATTGCAGACCTGCTATTAGTAATCTGTGAACTATCATTAAAATCATCTCTAATACCTGAAGATTGGAGGATCGCCAATGTAACACCAATTTTTAAAAAGGGTTCCAGGGGTGATCCGGGAAACTACAGACCGGTGAGCCTGACGTCAGTACCGGGAAAAATGGTAGAAACCATCATAAAGAATAAAATTACTCAGCATGTAGATAGTCACGACCTAATGGGAGACAGCCAACATGGCTTTAGACAAGGAAGATCTTGTCTTACTAATCTGTTATGTTTTTTTGAAGGAGTGAATAAACAGGTGGACAAAGGTGAGTCAGTTGATATTGTGTATCTGGACTTTCAGAAAGCCTTTGACAAGGTCCCTCATCAGAGACTTTTGGCAAAACTAAAGAGTCATGGGATAGGAGGCAGTGTACTATTGTGGATCAGGAACTGGTTAAAAGATAGAAAGCAGAGGGTAGGGCTAAATGGCCAATTTTCCCAATGGAGAAAGGTGAATAGTGGTGTACCCCAGGTATCTGTGCTGGGTCCGCTGCTTTTTGACATATTCATAAATGACCTGGAAAGTGGAATAACGAGTGAGGTTATCAAATTTGCAGATGACACAAAACTATTTAAAGTTGTTAAAACCCAAGAGGATTGTGAAAAATTGCAAGAGGATCTGGATAAATTGGAAGACTGGGCATCAAAATGGCAGATGAAATTTAATGTGGAGAAGTGCAAGGTTATGCACCTAGGGAAGAACAACCCAAACTATGGTTACACGATGCAAGGTTCCACATTAGGAACCACCACCCAGGAAAAAGATTTAGGCGTCATTGTGGATACCATGTTAAAACCCTCGGCCCAGTGTGCAGCGGCGGCCAAGAGAGCAAATAGAATGCTAGGTATGATAAGGAAAGGAATGGAAAATAAAACAAAAGATATTATAATGCCTCTATATCGTTCCATGGTGAGACCGCACCTTGAATATTGTGTGCAATTCTGGTCGCCGTATCTTAAAAAGGATATAGCGATTTTAGAAAAGGTTCAGAGAAGAGCCACCAAAATGGTAAAGGGGATGGAAGGATACTCCTATGAGGAAAGGCTAAAAAGGTTAGGGCTCTTTAACCTGGAAAAGAGACGGCTGAGGGGAGATATGATAGAAGTCTATAAATTAATGAACGGAGTGGAACGGTTAAACGTAGATCGATTCTTTACGTTATCAGAATATAGAAAAACTAGGGGACATGCAATGAAGCTACAGGGTAAACTATTTAAGACTAATAAAAGAAAATATTTTTTCACTCAACGTGTAATCAAACTCTGGAATTTGTTACCGGAGGATGTAGTAAAGGCTGTTAGTGTAGCTGGGTTTAAAAAAGGTTTGGACAAGTTCCTGGAGGAAAGGTCCATAAACCATTATTAAGAAGTGACCGAAGATATCAATGCTTGACCCAGTACAAGCATTGTGGAACTTGTGTCTCTTGGGGAAACTGCTAGGTACATATGACCTAGATTGGCCACTGTTGGAAACAGAATACTGGGCTTGATGGACCTTGGTCTGACCCAGTATGGCATATCTTATGTTCTTATTGTCTGCTTCCTCCTGTTCATCCCCTTTGTATTCATCCCCCTGGCCTTTATCCTTCTCTTCCTCTTCCATGTCTCCCTCTTCCGCCGCCACCGCCTCCTCCTTCCTCCTACTCCCCTGCCATGTGCTCTTCCTCCCTTTCATTGTCCCTTTCCTCCTCCTCCTGGCCAATCTCAGAGCCTCCTTCCTGTTCAGACCCCATGCTCTCAGCTGTGGAGGATGTAGCTGTGGTTGTGGTGCTGGTAGAGATGGAGCTGTTCTGCTTCTGCTGTGATGGTGTGCTGGTGAATTCTGCTGCAGAACTGTCCTGTGCAGGTTTGTCCTGAGGGTTTGCAGGACTCTGTGGGACATCGTATTGCCATTCTGCTGAATACACAAAAGTGTGGGATCAGTACATGTTCAGCACATAGGGCCTAAACTGCCATGTCACAGTTAGATGTTGCACAGTCACATAGTAAGGGGGGCACATGCGACTTAGGCTACAATAGCACATTGTCTATGGCTGTGGAGCTCATCCTTGCCCTCCCCATTCCCAGACCCTGGGTTCCCTGATCTCCTTCAGTAGCTTTCAATTCCATGCTAGGAATACCGGCTGCCTGATTTATCTCTAATACACACTATGTAATTCTGAATCCCAGGCTCATTTTTCAGCCAGCTACTACTTGTGATGTCTTCCACTGGCACATCAGTGTATTGTGACCCTTCCTTGCTGACAACCCTACTATGACAGGATTTCGCTATTGAATCCACAGCTGTCTGGAGCTGTCCTCATGTGTCATCTGTCTTCATTCAATCTGGTCAGGATTCCTCTGCAGCTATCATTATCCATCAGCCTCATCACGGTCATCTTACTCCTATCTGTGGCCATTGCTACAACCACTCAGTACAGACCTATATCTACACACCTTGCCGCTGCTCTTGGACTTGACTGCCTATGTGCGTTGGTATCCCTGATGTCATGTCAGGTCTTTTTCCATTCTGGAATACCCTCTGCTGTGGGATCCTACCCTTCTTGTCACCTGCTCTACAAGCAGCTGTTCTGTTGTCTGTCATGCCTAGCTTTGAAGTGCTGAGGAGCAGGGTGTGCAGTTTACAAGTGTGTCCACAGCAGTGTGTGGGCCTTGTCGTACAGAGCATAACAGCAGTAGTTGGGGGTTGCAGCAGTACTGCTGGTGGGGGTGATATGGTACATAGTGAGAAGCAGGTGGCATTGTGACAGCAAGGCTGAGGCCCAGCTGCAGGCAGCTGTCTGCATGTGCTTCACTGTAGTTGGTTTCTGTGACATGGATGACTCTTGACTCACCTGCAGAAAATGCGACCTCCTCACGGAGGCATTGGATGAGATCTGGATTCCTGCGTCTCATGGTCCTGAACTGGCATTTTAGGGACTCCAGGGTCTGCGAAACATTGAAATCCCTGTGGGAGAGATATGTGGCATCATGAGGTGTTCTGTGGGCTTAACACGCCACCTGAGGCCCCTTGCCCCCCTCTCCCCATGTGCACACTGTAACCAATTGCCTCCGCCTTATCTGTTGCTGTCTGTACCTTCTGGACTGCTGTCTTCCATGCCTCCACCACTGCAGTACCCTCTGAAAGCATTTACATCGGTGTTCAGTTTTTGCCCACATACATATATGTTGTAGGCCGACTGGCCCCCAGACTCACTGCGCCCCCTTTCTCCTACTTAAGCACACATATAGCTACCCTGCCTGCACACTCTCATTATCTTCCCCTTGCCCTCACACCATCCTTCACTTTCCCATGGGAATCCCTCTTCAATATTCCCCTCTAGCTCTCTGTGGAACTGCCTTTGCCAAGCACACAATGATATGCTTCAAATCTCACTTTCCTTGCATAGGGCCATGAACTCCAGTGACCAGAAGTATGTTTGTGCTGCCACATAGCAGAGATTATCACTGTTTAAAATTAAAGCTGATAATGTGGACATCTTGCATTCTGTAGTGGTTCATTGCCACTGTGGCAGGCTTGAACCGATGTCCTATTGCTTTTGCTGCTTTTGGATGAGCTATTGTGTCCGCTTTGTAGGTGGTTAGCTGGTTCTGTGCCACAGTGGGAGCCCTGGGCATGCCTATGATGGTCAGGGTTGTGTGAAATTGCAGCCCTAGGTGCACTCTCCTCCCAGTGACTACTCTCCATTGATTGATGACTTGCTCTGGAGAGCCAGGCCTGTGTTGTGGGTTTAAGGCCCTTCACCTCTTGGCCTGCCTACTTTCATGCCCCTCCCCCAGCACCCATGGCTTACTCTCCCGTGCAACTGCAACTGAATGGCCCTCCAGATTCAAGTGCCAAGCTGTAGATTGGCCCTGCAGTGGCCCTGGAGTATAGCACTCCCTCCCACCTCAGCACCATGCATGCTAGGGCCTCTGCCTCCTCCATGCTGAAGTTCTCCTGATGCCTCCGGCTCACCATTTTGTTAGTGAACGCTTTTCGGTGGGGGGGGGGGGGGGGGTCCCCTACTCCTGGAGTTTGCCAGTGGGATCTGAGCTGTGCTCACCTTGCTATTGTAATGTGGGACTTTTGCTACCCATGGTTTATGGGGAAGATGGCAATATTATATGTGTATAGATAGCCATATCCAATGCTACATGGGCATTCCAGTCCGATACTTGCATATGTGTCAGAACCCGCAGGGGCATGGTGTAGTTTGCCGTGCATGTGGCCATTGAACAATACACGGGCAGTTGGCCAGTGGCACCTATATGGGCATTTTTGGCCTTGGCGTGCATTGCCCAGGTTACTCCAATATTGACTCTCGTTGCAGGCCGCATACATGGGTTTGTGCGCACAATCACTATGCCTCATATTCGGTATTTCCCCACATTTAATTTGTCTTAATGATGATTCCTGCCTTTCTTTGAGCATGTGTTTTCCAGCACATTCAGATGCCTTCACTGCCTTTCTCAGTATCGGGCACATAATTATTTGCTAGCCTTGTAAAACTCATAGAAATACAAAATATGAAACATAAAATGCAATGCAATCAATGCGCATAAACAAAAATATTGATTCACAAATCTAAAAACAACAATTTAATGAAAAACAAACAGAGAAAACTGTGCCCTAATGGCATGAACAACATTTTAACATTTCCCAATAAAGACCTGGTAAACTAAATAATCAATTGATCAGACAGGCAGAACTAATGCCACAATGACTAACAGGAAGAAAATATCTCTTTAGAAAGTTAGAGCCAAGTATCATCCCCCAAATTACCAACCCATAATATGTTTACCTATATTGCAATAGAGGCAGTTAGAACATATGATCATGTGGACTTTAACAATACCATAACAACAGAACAGAAGGGCAACAAAACCTAAGCATATGGAACCAAAGACCAATTGATGCTGAATAAAGTCAAAAAGTAAATCCTGGACTACACTCCATCTGAATTGTGAGACTGGGAAATGTATATTCTGATCACTGAGATTCAGCAAGGAATATTTCAGGGAGGGCTCTTGTCATTGCTCTTAATTTGTTTGGCAATGAATCCACTGAATACTTTTACTAGCTTCTTGTGCTTCAGACACACTATCAACGAAAAACATCACATCTACTCTTTGTAGATCATTTAAAGCTTTACAGCTACTGTGCTTGTCACTTAGTCAAAAAGTTCCGAATAGTGAAGAGCTTCTCAATCTCAAGTGACATCAAGATGACATTTGAATTGGACAAATGTGCAAAAGTAACCTTCGTGAAAGAAAAACTGAACAAAACTAAAAACAGTAATTTCTTTGACTGAAGATTATAACATACAAAAACTTGAGCACGAAGATGTATGCATACATCTAGAAGAAGAAGAGAGTGTAGCAATCATGTTTCCAAGTCATACTGCTAGACCAGTCCAGACAAACGGGTTGTGTCCCCCTGCCAGCAGATCTTGGAGACAGAGAATTCTACTAGAGCTCTGATAGGCTGGACTCTGGTGATATGGTCTTACCCCTAGGGGTCTCCCTCAGTATTTCTCTGTCTCCAGCAGATCTGGTTGCTTTTGTTGTTTTTCCCTCAAAATCTTTAAAATTATTTAGAATCCCTTTGGGCACTGATATTTCCACTTGCCTGTTGCTGCCAGTATAGTTTCACTGTGCACCAGGGTGTTTGCAGCTGAGCTCCTGTTTCTGACACAGTAGAGCTCGCTGACAGGAAGAATTCCCAGCATCTGGCCATGAGGGCTTGTTAGCTGGACGAAGGACTCCCCTAAAATCAGGTTTCTCTGTCTCATACGCAGCCGTGGAATCAGAGTTCATCCTTATCTGGACGATTGGCTCATTCGCGCAGACTCTCTCCCCGAGGCTTGCAGCACAGTCTCGGTGGTTGTTGCCTTTCTCGAAATCCTCGGCTGGGTAATCAACCGCGACAAGAGTTGTCTTCAGCCATCCCAGGAGATTGAATTTTTGGGGGCTCGATTCGATACAGCCTTAGGTCGGGTCTTTTTGTCAATGCCTCGATTCCTCAAGTTAACTTCTCAAGTTCGCAGTCTCCTAGCACAGGTCTCACCTCGAGCATGGCGTCAGAGGATTATCAAGTTCGGTTGCCTCTACTACCGGCGGTGAGACTTTGCCTCCGTTGGTGGCTCCGGCCCCGCAATCTCCTTCGAGGGGTTCCCTTGGAGACTCCGCGCTGGGTGTTGGTAACAACAGATGCCAGTCTCTCCGGTTGGGGAGCGCATTGCGGCTCACACTCAGCGCAGGGGATTTGGTCTCCTCGGGAGGCCCGGTAGTCCATCAATCGCCTCGAGACGCGAGCGGTGCACTTAGCCTTACGAAAGTTTCAGCTGCTTCTGCGGCGTCAGGCGGTTCGAATTCTGTCCGACAACGCTACGACAGTGGCATATCTCAACCTCCAAGGGGGCACGAAATGTCCAGGTGTATGAAGGAAATGAGTCTTCTCCTTCCGTGGGCAGAGAGGCGTCTGCAGGCGATCTCGGCGCAACACATCGCGGGGGTAGACAATGTAAAAGACTATTTCCTCAGCCGACATGCTCTGGATCCGGGGGAGTGGGCTCTGGCGCCAGAGTCCTTTCAGTCCATTGTTCGACGATGGGGTCTACCGGCAATGGATCTCATGGCTACGGCGCAGAATACCAAGGCACCGATCTACTTCAGCCGTTGGAGAGACAACGGGTCGCACGGGATAGATGCACTGTCTCAAGCGTGGCCAACCCATCTCCTTCTGTATGTCTTTCCTCCCTGGTCCATGATCGGCAAGATTCTCCAAAGAGTCAAGGAGCATCGCAGCCCGGTGATCCTGGTGGCATCGGATTGGCCTCACAGACCGTGGTATGCAGATCTCGTCCAGCTGTCTTGGGTGTGTCCTCTGCGCCTGGGGGCATTCCCAGGGCTCCTGCTCCAAGAGCCGGTGTAAATGGAAAACCCGGCTCCTTACTCGCTTACGGCCTGGCTCTTGAACACCGCAGGTTAGTTCAGAAGGGATATTCGTCGAGTGTGGTGGCGACAATGCTTAAGGCACGGCGGTCTTCGACGTCGTTGGCTTACGCTGGTGTGTGGCGTCTCTTTGACACTTGATATTCGCTACGTCACATCTCGCCCTGGCGTTGCAACATCCCGGATATTCTTTCCTTTCTGCAGGCCAGTCTAGATAAGGGTCTGGCGCTCGGGACCTTGCGCGTGCAGGTTGCCGCGCTAACTTGTTTTCGAGGGCCGATAGCGGGTCATTCTCTCGCCTTGCATGTGGACGTTTCGCGTTTTCTTAAAGGGGTTCAGACATTACGGCTCCCGATACGTCCTTTAGTTCCTTCTTGGGATCTCGCTCTCATTCTCCGTGCCCTTGTTGCTCCTCCCTTTGAGCCCCTGAAGGCATGTTCCCTTAAGGATTTAATGCTAAAGACAGTTTTCCTAGTGGCCATAACCTCGGCACGTCGGATTTCCGAACTTCAGGCTCTCTCTTGTCGAGACCCCTATCTCTCGTTTTCTTCGGCGGGAGTTTCTCTTCAAACTGTTCCATCCTTTTTACCTAAGGTGCTTACCCCATTTCATGTCAACCAGCCTCTTTTCTTGCTTACCGTTGAAAAAGAGCAGTGTTCCGGTCGCCTTCGTCAATTGCGTGCTGTGGACCTGAAGAGAGTGCTTTATTGGTATCTTAAGATCACGAACGCCTTCCGTAAGACTGATCATCTTTTTGTCCTGTTTGTGGGCTCTCGACGGGGGTCTGCAGCCTCCAAATCCACCATTTCTAGATAGTTGCGAGGAGCTATTGAGGCAGCTTATATACTGCAAGGCAAGCAGGTTCTAGCAGGGCTCCGAGCTCACTCCACTCGGGCTCAGGCTTCGTCTTGGGCCAAGCGGTCTCAAGTAGCCCCTTGAGACATTTGCTGGGCGGCGACTTGGTCGTCGTTATCCACGTTTGTCCATCACTATAGATTGGACGTTCACGCTCGGCAGGAGGGCCAGTTTGGAGCTGCAGTGTTGTCGTCGGCATTGACCCCCCCTTGAAAGCAGGTAGCTTGGGTACTGCCCGTTTGTCTGGACTGGTCTAGCAGTATGACTTGGAAGGAGAAATTTCACTTACCGTTAATTTCCTTTCCTGGAATACTGCTAGACCAGTCCAGGACCCACCCTGCTGTCAGTTATGGTGCTGCTAGTGTGGTGAAGCCGCCGGCCTCTGTTCCTTCCTTGTCAGTATGCCTCACCATGGGGGGCCGATGGCTGCGTTATCAGTCTTAGCAGCCTTCAGTTCTGGGGATACTTTCAGCTCCCTTGTACATAGCTGAATTAAATGTCCACTATGTGTGGTCTTATGGTTAAGTTGCGTTACATGTTTGGGTTCGCTTTGCAGACAATACTGAGGGAGACCCCTAGGGGAAGGACCATATCACCAGAGTCCAGCCTATCAGAGCTCTGGTAGAATCCTCTGTCTCCAAGATCTGCTGGCAGGGGGACACAACCCGTTTGTCTGGACTGGTCTAGCAGTATTCCAGGAAAGGAAATTAACGGTAAGTGAAATTTCTCCTACTGAAAGAAAAGAATACTTCAGGAAACAGAAACTGATGTTAAAATATGGGAAGCTAGACTGGCCCTACAAGGATCTCAAAAAGTTGGACATAATGACATTGCATAACCACAAATACAACTTCCTCCCTTGATCATTGGACTTAACTAAACCACGCAGTCATCCTTTAATTATATTTGGTTCTTCTCCTTACCTAATTTTCTGATGAAACACTAATTCCTAATCCATTACCTATAGTTATCCCCATATTTATCTCCAAGTTACCCCCCGTTTAAATTAAAACAAATCTTGTATGATTATGTTATGTTGTTCTATGTAAACCGCCTTGGACAAAGGCAGTATAAAAAAACCTGTTAAATAAAATAAATAGCAAGAAAACGCCTTCATGCTCACTAGATAATCCATCAGATCCAGGGTTTGGTGAGACACTATATCCCAAAAGCTCATTAACTTAGTTAAATCAGAGCACGTATTTGTTTTCATGCATAAGGTAAGAATGTATAACCAGTGGCAAAGTCTTATGTTTCTAGATGGTTTAGGGACTGTGGCAATGATATTCACAAGGACCTGTGCAGGCGAAAATGGGTGCTAAGGGGGGAATTTTAGAAAAGATATCCAAGTACAATCTGGGATGTCTGAGCCAGAACATCGAGGGAAAAAAATTAGGCACGTTCAGGTGCAGACATGATTTCACAAACGTGGATGTGCCCAATATGGACGTCTGCAGGGAAATCTACAAAGAGGTTCCCAGAATAGTATTTCAGCAGCTGGAAGTCTAGGAATAGCCTAATGGTTAGAGTAGTGGGCTAGGAACAGGTAAGCAAGGTTTCAAATCACTGCTGCTATCATTCAGATTGTGCTGAGTACTGGGGATGTTGGAGTGCTTTCTTCTCTACACCCTCTGGATCTTTTTGAGCCAAACAAGCACTGTTAATGCCTGGAGCAGGTCTAAACAAACACAACTCTGGACATTTCTGAGATCAGATGGGGACATCAAGGTTCCTTGGAACGCCCCAGCCACTCCTCCACCATGCCCCCTTTCAGATTTGGACATTCTCACACTGGGGATCTCCACAGACACGGCTTCTAAAATGGCTCTTGAGATGTCTCTGTACTTTAGACATCTCTATGCCATTTTTGGATGTCCAAAGCATGAATAGGGCTTCAGAAATGACCAACTAACTGCCTAAGTTATTTTGTTTCATTTTGGGCAGAATTTGAGTGGGCTGGAAACGCTAGTATTCGTATAAGTTATTTATATAAGTTCTGCTACACAAATGGTATATCTTTATATAGAGATACCCTTATAAAGTTATATGTATATATTCAGCAGGAGTACTTACACAGATGCTGACTCTGAATATAACTTTTATATGGATATCTTAACTCTAAAAAGTAATACAGATAGCACCACACTTAAAATCTACCTTTGCATTTCTGAATTACATTAATCTTTAGATAAATCGATGTCAGAAGTTTAAAGATACATTTAGTGGTATGTCTACTAAAGTGTGTAAGCTGCTACTGCAAGGCTAGTGCATATTTATCACCTTGGTGTAGCAGCTAATGTACAAGAAAAACAGATATCATAGGCACTTTTCTGCAATATATGCTTTTCGGACAGTCCAGAAGTTGTAGAGTGGGAACAGGGAAGGAAGCAGGTGTCCAACTGTTGGCAGCCATCTCCTGGAAAGTTTTTGCACATTGGCTGCCAAAATAGGGCCCCATTGCGGCTTCAGATAATGCCACCTAAAGAGGTGACATTACCTGCCTGAGAGCCTGTTAACATGGCAGTGTGGTTGCTGCTGATCTACAGCAGTTCTCTGCTCTGGAGGGGATTGGGCCTCCAGTGCCACGACTGCCCCCCCCACCCCACTGATCAGAGAATATTGTTGGTGCTACGGATGTAAAGATCCATGGTACCAGTATTTAAAAAAAAAACATGGCCCTATAGCATGAGGCTAGAGGGCAGCAGCACGTGATTGCGGCCATTTTGTAGAGGATCGATGATGAAAGGCAGGCATGGGACCGCTCCTGCTCCCATTTACTCCCAGACCACCAGGGAATTAAGATATTGGGGGGGAGGGGGCTCGGTGGTATCCCAAAACCAACTGGCTAGCTCTGTTTGAATGTTTAGAAGGGAGGGGCAAGAGACCCCGATTGGCTAGCTGGGATATTTTAAGTGATCAGGAAGGGGGAGCCCTTTGACCATCTGACTGGCTAGCTGAGATAGTGTAGCTGGCTGACGGTGTACCAGTCCTCCTGGGCAGCACCAAAGGAGATTGGGAGCTGTCAAGTGGATATCAATGTTGAAGGGGGCAGGCATGTTTTTTTTAATATTGTCACTACCATGGATCTTTACATTCTTGTCACTGACAATATTGCTGCATTGGGAGGACCAGATCGAGGTTGTTGGGGGGAGCTACTGCAGTGATCAGGGTACAGAGCTCATGAGAGCTCTGTACACCTGATCACTATCATTCCTTCCCTTGGAGTTTTACCACAGGGACTCATGATACTTGTATCAGAAGGCACCATGGGACTTTTCCTGTGATGCCTGCCAAGGCAGGTATCATGGATCTTCACGGTAAATCTAAAACCTTTGTGGTGTCTTCAGTGGGAAAGCTGTAAGTGCCCCTTACATGGAGGTTTTTCATTTACCGTGGGCCTTTTGCAGCTACTGTATCAAACTGCGATAATCGCGGAAGTCTTTTGTAGTTTAGTAAACATGCCCCTAGCATTTTCAATTTCGGCTTCTTTTGAAAGAATGCTCAGATTCAGTGAATCAAATTTACATAGCAGCAATATGGAATTTACTGCATAGGGAGAGGAATGGCCAGCAGAAGAAAAGAGGTGTTAGTGCCTCTGTATAGGTCTTTGGTGCGACCTCATTTGGAATATTGTGTGCAGTTCTGGAGACCGCATCTTCAAAAGGATATAAACAGGTTGCAGTCGGTAAAGAGGGTGGCTACTAAAATGGTTAGTGGTCTTTGTTATAAAGCATATGATGATAGATTTAAGGATCTTAATATGTATACTTAAGTGGAAAGGCGGGATAGAGGTAATATGATTGAGACATTTAAATACCTCCGTGGCTTCAATGCATTGGAGGAGAGCCTCTTTCGATTGAAAGCAAGGTGTGCTATGAGGGTACATAGGATGAGGGTGAAAGGGGATAGACTCAGGAGTATTATGCAAAAATATTTCTTTACAGAAAGAGTGATAGATGCGTGGAATAGTCTCCCAGTGGAGGTGGTAGAGATGACGACAGTATCTGAATTCGGAAAAGCATGGGACAAACACAGAGGATCTTTAAAGGGAAAAAGGGGACTGTTGTAGTGGTTGATATGTAAGGGCAGACTAGATATGCCATGTGGTCTTTTTCTGCCATCATGTTTCTATGTTTCTATCTTTTTGAAGCTCGATAGGATTGACAGATGTACACTGATAAATGCAGTCCTTAGAAGTTAGGAGTTTCGGTCTGTACTATTTTTTCTTGTAGAATACTACTTTAGTAGATCTTACTGGTGGGTGGTGAAATAAAGGATGCCCGTTCCAGTTCTGATAGTTCACAATACCAGTTTGGAACAGCTTACTTTGAATGTTAGGAATGTGCACAGACAAGAAAAATTTGGTTAGCTTTCATTTCTTCATGACTTTTTTCACATTTTGGGGTTTTTTTTGGTTATTTTCACACATTCATTTTAATAGAAAATTTTATTGTGCTAAATTGATTTAATGTGTACTAATAATGAATTAAGCATACTAAGAGGGAGTATTTTAGAAGCATTTCTACATCCAAAAAGCAGCATTGAAATAAGTGGATTTTAGAACTTGCTTTTTGTAGACATGGGAATGCTCACCACGTCTACCCAGCCAAGGAGAGTGGTGGGGGTGGAGAATAGGAGTGGTGTGGGCAGGAATGCAGACATGGTTGCCCCATTATAAAGGGGAATCCATGTTTGGAACCAAAAATTTAGTCACCTGTATTTTTTGACCTGGCTCCAGACACGAATAAGTGCCTGCTGACAGCTGTAAATGTTCATGCCCAGACCAGCTGTATTCCACGCATTAAGAAAAGTGGAAGAAAGTCCAAAAAACTGCCAGCATGGTTTAAAGGTGAGGTCAGAGAGGCTGTTGCTGCCAAAGAGCAAACCTTCAGAAATGGAAAAAAGAGCCAAATGATGAAACTGGAACACAGCACAAGCACTGGCAAGTTAAATGCAAAGCATGATAAGGCAGCAAAGCGGGGAATTTGAGAAGAACTTGCTACGGAAGCAAAAACAGACGAAATAAAGACTTTTTCAAGTACATTCGTAGCAAAAGGCATGTGAGAGAGTCTATTGGACCATTAGATGATAGAGGGGTAAAGGTGCAATAAGAGGAGACACGGCTATAGCAGAGAGACTGAATGAATTCTTTGCTTCGGTCTTTACTGAGGAAGATGTAGGGGTGTTACCCAAGACTGAAGTGGTATTTAAAGGTGAACTGCAGAGGAATTGAGAGAAATATCGCTACAACCGGGAAGATATATTACAACTATTTGATAAACTGAATAGTAGCAAATCACCTGGACCGGATGGTATACATCCCAGAGTGTTGAAAGAACTGAAATATGAGATTGCAGACCTGTTATTGGTAATCTGTGAACTTTCATTAAAATCATCTGTAATACCTGAAGATTGGAGGGGTCGCCAACGTAACACCAATTTTTAAAAAGGGTTCCAGGGTGACCCGGAAATTACAGACCGGTGAGCCTGACGTCAGTACCAGGGAAAATGGGTAGAAGCCATCATAAAGAACAAAATTACACAGCATGTAGATAGTCATGGCCTAATGGGAGACAGCCAACATGGCTTTAGACAAGGAAGATCTTGTCTTACTAATCTGATCTGTTTTTTTGAAGGTGTGCATAAACAGGTAGACAAAGGTGAGTCGGTTGATATAGTGTATCTGGACTTTCAGAAAGCTTTTGACAAGGTCCCCCATCAGAGACTTTTTGGCGAAGCTAAAAAGTCATGGGATAGGAGGCAGTGTACTATTGTGGATCGGGAACTGGTTAAAAGATAGAAAGCAGAGGGTAGGGCTAAATGGCCAATATTCCCAATGGAAAAGGTGAATAGTGGAGTACCCCAGGGATCTGTACTGGGTCCGCTACTTTTTGACATATTCATAATGACCTGGAAAAGGGAATAACTAGTGAGGTAATCAAATTTGCAGATGACACAAAACTGTTTAAAGTTGTTAATACCCAAGAGGATTGTGGAAAACTGCAGGAGGATCTGGATAAATTGGAAGACTGGGCATCCAAATGGCAGATGAAATTTAATGTGGACAAGTGCAAAGTTATGCACCTAGGAAAGAACAACCCACACTATAGTTACAAGATGCAAGGCTCCACTTAGAAACCACCACCCAGAAAAAAGATTTAGGAGTCATCGTGGATAACATGTTAAAACCCTCCGCCCAGTGTGCAGCGGCGGCCAAGAAAGCAAATAGAATGCTAGGTATCATAAGGAAAGGGATGGAGAATAAAACAAAGGATATTATAATGCCTCTGTATCGCTCCATGGTACGACCGCACCTTGAATATTGTGTGCAATTCTGGTCACCGTATCTTAAAAAGGACATAGAGTTATTAGAAAAAGTACAGAGAAGAGCCACCAAATTGGTGAAGGGATGGAAGGCTACTCCTATGAAGAGAGGCTAAATAGGTTAGGTCTATTTAACCTAGAAAAGAGGCGGATGAGGGGAGATATGATATATGTGTATAATTTAATGATGGAGTGGAACGATAAACGTGGATAAAATTGTTTACGCTATCAGAATATAGAAGGACTAGGGGCATGTAATGAAGCTACAGGAAAAACTATTAAACACAAATATGAGAAAATATATCTTCTCTCAACGTGTAAACAAACTCTTGAATCTGTTACAGGAGGATGTAGTAAGGGATATTAGTATAGCTGGGTTTAAAAAAGGTTTGTACAAGTTCCTGGAGGAAAGTCCATAAACCACTATTAAAAAGGGACCCAGGATATCAATGCTTGGCCTAGTACAAGCACTGCAGAACCTGTGTCTTTTGGGGAAACTGCTAGGTACGTATGACCTAGATTGGCCACTGTTGGAAACAGGATACTGGGCTTGATGGACCTCGGTCTGACCCAGTATGGCATTTCTTATGTTCTTATGTTCTTATGTTCTTATGCTAATGTCGGGCACCCCCAACCCACGTTCCTGATTCCAGGACCCCCTGGCTAACCTGGTAGGTATGACACTTCCCTCCCACCAGCAATAACTTTTTGATAACCTTCCCATCCTCTGGAACAACGTTTTGATGCTTATCTCACCCCCCCCCAAAGGGACTTTGCAGATCCCCCCACTTTAGCTAAATACAATATCTGGATAGTGGCTGGAGCCGAATCACTAAATTCAGCAGTGACTGGCACTGCTACCTGATAGCAGCAATATTCAGCTTGCTATGTGGATACCTAACTGACTAATGTCAACTCATTATATGTACATAGTTCCAAACTTGTTATATGTAACTGTTAGTGTTGAGTTCCTGTTATAATGTAAACCGTTCCTGATCGCTGAAAGGAACGGTATAAAAATGTAAGCAAATAAATAAATAAAATAAATAAATAAAAGTTAGGACAGACATTTTTCAGGCCTAACTTTATGAAAATACTCGTAGTTTTCTGATTAGCAGGCTGGTTAACCGTGCTAACTCCGTCCCAGCTATACCCATGGAATGCCCCAACACTATCCAGATAATGCTGAGATGATCAGCAGTACTATCGGGACAGTGCTGCTGGATATCACACTCACTGGCACTTGTCTGGTTAGTGGATGCAAGTACTCCTAACCAGATAAGTGTTTTTGAATATCAGGCCCATGACATTTTTCAGACCTGAAGAGAAGTAGTTAATCTATGCTGTTTCTTAAAATATGGAAGTTTATTTTCTGAGATATAGAGGGTAGAAAGGCTGGATACATGGAACAGAACTCATATCTCAGCAGATGTAGATGATTTGCTCTGTTATATCCATGCTGGGGTGCAGAACTAAAAGCATGGTACACATATGACAAAATTCCAGATTTCTGATATTCAAACTTATTGTTTTGGGGGTTTGTATAATGTTACTTTGTTAATTAAAACTAAAATCTCTTTTTTGTTGGATTTGTGCTCTATTATAGGTAGAAGACTTAGATAAAAATGTGGTTGTGGCTCAGACAAATCAGTCAGAAGCTCAGCCTGCCTGTGAACAGAACTGTTTGAAGTATATAAACCTTGACAATCAGGTCCAACAATTAAAAGTAGGTCTGAATCTTCTGCTTATATCAATTAATCAGATTTGGGAGGGAAAGTCTAGGGAGCTCATTTAGTAAGTACAGCAAAGTTTTGCAGTTGCTGTGCAGTAATTGTCAAAATTAATGTGCAATAAATACAAAACCTCTACATTGACTGTTGGAGGAGTTTCCAATATCTGCCCATACAGTTAACAGAGAAACACACTTAGTGGGTGATTTTAGAAGCCTTATTCACAATTTTAACATTTACATGTGGAAATAGCATTTGTTTATAAATGGCGATTTTAGAAAGGACAGTCTACATGTGGCTGTCCATAATATGTAGAAATTGTAGGAGATGTGCTGGGAGTGTTTTTTGGGCGTGGCAAAAATCTATACATGTATTCCTCTTTTTATAATGCATGTGTAGGACCTAACATTTCCACATCAGCATTTACAGCTGCTCCCTGGCATGTATAGGTTTTTTTAAATTGCTTGTTTTGACCAGCACCTTACAGGATGAATTAAGGGCGTTATCCTTCTTAATCCCTGTTGCTTAACTGTCTTTCCAAATTGACAACAAATAAGGATGGTGGCCTCTGTATTTAATCAGCAGCATTTAGACGTATAGGTTTGCCAGTTGGCCAATACTTACACATGGAAGTTGCAAGAGGCACCAACTTGGGAACACAGTTCAAAGGAGAGAAGATAGTCATGTGTCTACCAGGCTCTTCAGCCAGCAGGAATACAAACCAAGTTGTTGAAATACTTAGCGCAAAAAGTGAGCACTCCAAACCAGATGTTATTATCCACTTGGGCACAAATTACCTGGCTAGAAACAGTGCCTCTACAGCCCAAAAGGACTTCTAATCTCTGGGAGAGAAACTCAAGCCCATTGTTAACACTGTTGCATTCTCAGAAGTTCTACCTGTTCTTGGTAAGGGGACAAAAAGGCTGCATCGCAATAACAACTTTAATACATGGCTCCAGACCTGGTGCAAATGAAGGATTCATATTTATTGGCAACTGGGGCAACAGATGGACCAACAAGAGACTATACTGTGCTGATGGACTATATCTCTCTGTCGAAGGGAAAAGAAACCTAAGTGAAAAATTCAGGCAGTATGTGGATATGTATTTAAACTAGGAAAAGGGGGTGACGGATGTGGAAGGTCAACATCTGCATGCCACCCCCTGCAAAAGCAGAACAACATCAGAAACAGCCACACTCTTAAACCACACATCAAAAACAAGTGGGAAGAAGTGGGCAGAATAACATCAATGCAAAATACACACAAGCCAGGTAAATGCTGGAAAGCAATGAGCACAAATGCTCGAAGCTTAGCCAAAAAAATTCCAGACCTGGAAGCCCTAATGGTGGAAACGGATTTGGACATCGTGGCCATTACGGAAACATGGTTTAATGAATCGCATGATTGGGATATAGCCATAGCTGGCTATAATCTATTCAGAAGAGACAGAGAAAATGGAAAAGGAGGAGGAGTAGCCTTGTATGTCAAAAGCAGTATTAAAGCTACTGAAATGCAGGGAACATGGGGAAAAGAAGAAGCGCTCTGGATTGCGTTGGAAAGAGGAGATGGCACTGTCATCCATATTGCTGTAGTCTACAGACCTCCGACTCAAATTGAAGAGAGAGATAACGAATTGATTATAGATATTGCCAAGATAGCAACAAAGGGGGAAGCGATCATATTAGGTGACTTTAATCTACATGATGTGGATTGGATTACTCCTTCTGCACATCTGGAAAGAAGCAAAAAAATTGTGGATGCTCTCCAAGATGCATTACTTAGACAAATGGTGATGGAACCAACCAGGGAAAGCTCAACGCTGGATGTAGTGCTTACCAACAGTGATAACGTGTCGAATGTCTGCGTGAGTGCCCCTGTGAGCAACAGCGACCATCACACGGTGTGGTTTGAGATAAAAGCCATGGTACAGGCCAATCATAGCAAGCTCAAAGTCCTAAACTTCAAAAACACTGACTTCAATAAAATGGCCGAGTACTTAACGGAGGAGATGACGGGGTGGAAGGAGATAAGGGAAGTGGAATTGCAATGGACTAAACTAAAGGCGGCAATAAAAGGGGCAACAGATAAATATGTAAGAAAAATAAATAAAAACAAGAGGAGAAGGAAACCTATTTGGTTTTCCAAAGACATGGCTGCGCAAATAAAGGCAAAAAACACAGCTTTCGCAAAATTCAAAAGCTTGCAAACAGAAGAACACAGAAATGAATACAGGATCCAACTCAAAGAGTCTAAAAGAGTAATAAGGATAGCAAAATCAAAGGCAGAAGAAAAGATGGCTAAAGATGTTAAGGGTGGCAACAAAACTTTCTTCAGGTATATTCAGGAAAGGAAGAAGATCAGAGTTGGAATTGCAGGTCTCAGAAGTGCTGGGAAAGGACTCGTGGAAAGTGACACTGAAAAAGCGAAATTGCTAAACAAATACTTCTGCTCTGTTTTTACTAAAGAAGATCCTGGAGATGGACCAGCTGTGACTCCCAAATATAAAAATAGGACTGAAGTAGATACCACACCATTCACAGAAGATGAGGTGTTAGAACAACTTGCTAAACTGAAAGTGGACAAAGCCATGGGACCAGATGGGATACATCCCAGGATACTGAAAGAGCTCAGAGAGGTTCTTGCAGGACCATTAAAGGATGTCTTCAACAGATCCTTGGAAACAGGAGTGGTTCCTCAGGACTGGAGAATGGCTAATGTTGTACCTCTACACAAAAGTGGTGACAGGGAAGAAGTGTCAAACAGGCCCGTGAGCCTTACCTCGGTGGCAGGAAAAGTAATGGAGGCGCTCCTGAAAGAGCGAATAGTGAACTTTTTCAAAACCAACAGGTTGCAAGATCCAAGGCAACATGGTTTTACCGAAGGACGGTCTTGCCAAACAAATCTGATTGAGTTCTTTGATTGGGTGACCAAGGAACTAGATCTGGGGCATGCAATGGATGTCATCTATCTGGATTTCAGCAAAGCCTTTGATACTGTTCCTCATAGGAGGCTTGTCAATAAACTCAGTAGCTTGGGGATGGGTCCCAAGATAGTAAACTGGATTAGAAATTGGTTGACTGACAGACAACAGAGGGTGTTGGTACATGGAGCTCACTCGGATGAGAGGAAGGTGATTAGCGGGGTGCCTCAGGGTTCGGTCCTGGGCCCGGCACTGTTCAATATATTTGTGAGTGATATTGCTGAAGGACTGAATGGAAAAGTCTGTCTTTTTGCAGATGACACAAAAATTTGCAACAGAGTGGACTCCCCCGAGGGAGTGGATAACATGAGGAAAGATCTACAAAAGCTGGAAGACTGGTCTAATGCTTGGCAACTACGATTTAATGTGAAAAAGTGCAGTGTCATGCACTTGGGTAGCAGAAATCCAAGGGAAAAGTACACAATAGGGGGTGAGAGGTTGGTATGCACGGTTCAGGAGAAAGACCTTGGTGTGATTATCTCTGATGATCTCAAGGTGGCAAAACAGTGCGACAAGGCGGTGGCAAAAGCCAGGAGGATGTTGGGCTGCATACAAAGAGGGATTACCAGCAGAAAGGAAGAGGTACTTATGCCACTGTACAAGTCACTGGTAAGGCCTCACTTGGAATACTGTGTTCAGTTTTGGAGGCCATATCTTGCAAAAGATGTAAAAAGACTGGAAACTGTTCAGAGAAAGGCGACCAAAATGATTTGGAGCCTGCGTCAGAAGCTTTATGAGAAGAGACTTGAAGACCTAAATATGTACACTTTGGAGGAGAGGAGGGACAGGGGAGATATGATTCAGACCTTTAAATACTTAAAGAGAAATGATGAACAAACAAACCTCTTCCAAAGACAGGGAAGCTGTAAAACTAGAGGGCATAACATGAAGCTGCAAGGTGGTAAATTGAAAGGCAATGTCAGGAAATATTTCTTCACTGAAAGGGTGGTGGATGCTTGGAATGCCCTCCCGATGGAAGTGGTGAGGGCAAACACGGTGATGGAATTCAAAACAGCATGGGACAAACACAGTGGATCCTTTTACAGCAATAGGATAAAAGCAAAATAAACGGTACCATCTAACTTCTGAACTATCTAGCGTCTGAACAAATAAGGGTGTCCTACATGGAGTGGTGGGTTCACCCCTAAACAGAAACAAAAACATGGGGAGGGGTGGCCTGCACAGAGCGACAGGTGCACCTACTCTTGCCATCTTGCTGGGCAGACTAGATGGACCATGCTGGTCTTTATCTGCCGTCACTTACTATGTTACTATGTAAGTGTTAGTACTTACCTATAGAAGCTGCCTAGTTTCCTCTTGTTGATTTTTCCCTTGTGTAGATTTGTAAAATGGCTCCTCTGGGTCTACTTGTCAGCAAATGCACATGTACAAGGTGTGACAAAAAAGAAACGAGACTGTCCCATAAATGTTTTATTACAAAATCTACAGAGAAATTACGCATTGTTCCCTTCAAAGTAATCCCCCTCAGAGTTAATGCACTTCTGCATTCGCTTCTGCCACGTATGGAAGCATTCGGTAAAGTCCTTCTCCTTGAGGTCCCTTAGCTCTCTCGTCACAATGGCCTTGATCTCTTCTACAGAAGTGAAATGAGTTCTTTTGAGCACAGTCTTCAGCCTGGGGAAGAGCCAGATGTCGCACGGTGCGAGACCTGGGGAATAAGGAGGGTGGTTGAAAGCTGTGATCTATTTGTTGGCCAAGAACTGCCTCACACTGAGCGCAGTGTGTGCGGCCGTGTTATCGTGGTGGAGCAGCCACGACTTGTCTCTCCACAGCCTGCCTGCTGCGCCGAACCCTGTCATGGAGGCGATTGAGGACCTGATGGTAGAAGTGCTGGTTGGCTGTCTGACTCTCAGGCACAAACTCATGATGGACCACTCCCTTCTGGTCGAAGAATGCGATCAGCATGACCTTGATCCTTGATTTGGACATGCGTGCCTTCTTGGGTCTGGGCGACAGTCGAGTCTTTCACTGCAGGCTCTGTCTATTGCTTTCAGGGTTTTACTGGAAGACCCAAGTCTTGTCTCCTGTGATGACTCAGCCAACTAACTCTTGATCTTTTCTGATCTTCTTTAGCAAGTCTTGACAAACATTGACCTGATGCTTCTTCTGGTCATCCGATAAAAGCGTGGGCACCATCTTGGCGCATACCTTCCGCATCCCCAGCTCCTGCACAAAGATGGTCCACACTGACTCCCTGTTCAGGCTGAGCTTCTCAGCTATCATCCGCACCGTCAATCTGCGATCACTCCGCACCAGCTAGTTCACTCTGTCATTGTTCTCAGCCATCTGTAGTGGAAGACCGTCCTGACTTAGAGTCATCCTCCACTTCCTTGCGGCCAGTCTTGAAGCATTTGTGCCACTTGGAGACTCGCAGCCTTGACATTACATCTTCTCCATAAGCCTTTTGGAGAAGTTGGAAATATTCAGATGGGCCCTTCAACTTAACCAGAAATTTCAAGTTGATTCTTTGCTCCATAAAACTGTTGCCCCCGTTACAGCTTCTGCCTCGGTCCAGACAGAGGTCCTAATGCCAGTTGAAGGACCAGTTCCATGTGCAGGGTGCCTGCATGCTGAAGCTCTGAGGAAACAAGTGGAGGAACTCAGACAGGAGGTGGCGAGGCTGAGGAGCATTCAAGACAGTGAGAAGTACATTGATGAGATGCTTCTTGCAGCAACCAAGCTCTCCAGCACAGGAGAAGATTGGTGCCAACAGAATGTCGATGGTTGGACACGAGTCACCAGGGCCTGCAAAATCACCAATCCAACTTCTCCAGCCGTTGAATTGAAGAACCATTATGCAGCCCTGGAAGTGGAGGAGGTGAAAGCATCACTGGAAAGGGAAGAACCAGAGTTCAAGTACCCCAAAGTTGCAGAATCAGTGACCAGAAGGAAACAAAGGGTAGTGGTGGTTGGAGACTCTCTTCTGAGGGGTACTGAGGCATCCATCTGCCGACCAGACTTGATGTCCAGAGAGGTATGCTGTCTGCCTGGTGCCAAAATCCAAGATGTTACGGAGAGTTTGCAGAGACTCATCAAGCCCACTGACTATTACCCAATGTTGCTAATCCATGTTGTAACAAATGATACTGCCAGGTATACCTCGGAACGTATCAAAAGTGACTTCATGGCTCTGGGACAGAGGGTGAAGCAGTTAGGTGCACAGGTGGTGTTCTCTTCAATCCTCCCTGTTGAGGGTAAAGGCCAAGGCAGAGAGGCTCGCATCCTGGAGATGAATGCATGGCTGCGTGGATGGTGTCATCGAGAGCGTTTTGGTTTCCTAGACCATGGGATGCTGTTCCAAGGGTTGCAGAGCAAAGATGGCATCCATCTGTCCAAGAAAGGTCAACGCATCTTCGGTAGTAGACTGGCTAATCTACTGAAGAGGGCTTTAAACTAGATTTGTTGGGGATGGGTGAAGAAAGCCCCCAGGTAAGTGAAAGCCCCAGGTAGGTGATACATTAAATACTTTTATGGAAATGGGTAACAGGGGTAACATATGGAAAGCAGTGTGTATTAATGCCCGTAGCATGGGAAATAAGAACCCTGAAGTTGAAGCTTTGGTGGGAGTGGCTGACTTGGATTTAGTGGCAGTTACAGAAACATGGTTCACAGAAAACCATGACTGGGATGTAACTATACCTGGCTATACTTTATTCAGAAAGGACAGGGGAGGAAGAAGGGGAGGAGGAGTGGCACTATATGTAAAAACTACTATTAAAGCTTTGGAATTACAGAGCTTAAAAGGGAGAGAGGAGGCATTGTGAGTTAAACTAGAAAGAGGGAAAGAGAAATCTATTTGCATTGGTGTGATATACAGACCTCCCTCACAAGAGGAAGAGGTGGACAGAGAGTTAATTGAAGACATACGCAGCATTGCTAGGAAAGGGGAAGTGCTACTGATAGGAGATTTCAATATGCCAGATGTTGATTGGCACATTCCTGCTGCAGTATCATCTAGAAGTAAGGAGATCCTGGATTCTCTACAGGGAGAACTATTCAGGCAATTGGTAACAGACCCCACACATGAAGGGGCCATACTGGACTTGGTGCTTACCAATGGTGAAAGTGTTTCTGATGTTGTAATGGGAGATCATTTTGCATCCAGTAATCACCAGATGGTGTGGTTCAGTATTAGGACTAGGGCTGTTAGAATCCATTCCAAGGTGAGCATCTTAGACTTTAGGAAGACTAACTTTGCGAAGAAGGGCCAATACCTCAGGGAGTCGTTGGTGGGATGGGAACAGCTGGGGGATGTAGAAAAACAGTGGGCAAAACTGAAAGGGGGTATTTTAAGGGGAACCAACCTTTTTGTTAAAATGGTAAATAAAGGCAAAAGGAACAGGAGACTGCTATGGTTTTCGAAGGAAGTAGCTGAAAAAGTGAAGAAAAAGAGGGAGGCCTTCATGAAATACAAGAGATCACAGAGAGAGGAAGACAGGCATCTGTATTTGGAAAAACTTAGAGAAGCTAGCAAAGTAGTCAAGAAGGCAAAGATTCAAAAGGAGGAGGAAATAGCCAATGCAATAAAATGGGGGGATAAGACATTTTTCAGATATATTAGTGAGAAGAGGAAGGGCAAAAGTGGTATTGTCAGACTCAAGGGTGCAGGGGGGGGGAATATGTAGAAGCTGATAAGGATAAAGCGGAATTGCTTAACAAATATTTTTGTTCTGTGTTCACAGATGAAGAACCAGGAGCAGGACCTCAGAAAACACCCACAAATAAAAACAGAAGCGAGGGACATCTTGAACAATTTTCAGAAGACTGTGTTCGTGAGAAACGAGCTCAACTTAAAGTAGACAAAGCGATTGGACCGGATGGGATACACTCTAGAATACTGAGGGAACTTGGGGACGTTCTAGCAACTCCACTGACTGACCTTTTCAATGCCTCGTTGGAGTCGGGAGTGGTGCCAAAGGACTGGAGAGAGGCTCATGTGGTGCCTTTACACAAAAGCAGAAGTAAGGATGTGATTGAAAACTACAGGCCGGTTAGTTTAACTTCGGTGGTGAGTAAATTATTGGAAACGCTGCTGAAAGAGAAAATAGTGAGGTTTCTGGAGTCCAGCAGATTACAGGATCCGAGGCAGCATGGATTCACCAGAGGCAAGTCTTGTCAGACAAATCTGATTGATTTCTTTGACTGGGTGACCAGGGAGTTGGACCGAGGGAGAGATCTAGATGTGGTGTATTTAGATTTCAGTAAAGCCTTTGACACTGTTCCTCACAGGCGACTTATAAACAAACTGAGCACCCTAGGGATGGACCCTAAAGTTACTGCTTGGGTTAGAAATTGGTTGGGTGGGAGGTGACAAAGAGTACAAGTAAATGGAGCTCACTCTGAGGAGAAGGATGTTACCAGTGGTGTGCCCCAGGGATCTGTCCTTGGTCCGATTCTTTTTAACATCTTTGTTAGTGATATAGCGGAAGGGCTGTCGGGTAAGGTTTGCCTCTTTGCAGATGATACCAAAATCTGCAATAGAGTAGACACCCAGGAAGGTGTAGATAACATGAGGAGGGATCTAGCTAAGCTTGAAGAATGGTCTAGAATTTGGTAGCTGGGATTTAATGTTAAAAAATGTAAGGTCATGCATTTGGGCTGCAGCAATCCAAGGGAGCAATACAGTATAGGAGGTGAAGTACTTTTGTCCACTAAAGAAGAGCGGGACCTAGGCGTGGTTGTGTCTGATGATCTTAAAGTAGCTAAACAGGTAGAAAAGGCGACGGCAAAAGCTAGAAGGATGCTTGGGTGCATACGGAGAGGAATGGCTAGCAGAAAAAAGGAGGTGATAATGCCTCTGTATAAGTCTTTGGTGCGACCTCATTTGGAGTATAGTGTGCAATTCTGGAGACCACACCTTCAAAAGGATGTGAACAGGATGGAGTCGGTGCAGAGGGTGGCTACTAAAATGATTAATGGGCTTCATTATAAAGCATATGAGGACAGACTTAAGGATCTTAATATGTACACCTTAGAGGAAAGGCGGGACAGAGGTGATATGATTGATATGTTTAAATACCTCCGTGGCATAAAATGTTCAGGGAGAGAGCCTCTTTCAATTGAAAGCAAGTTCTACTATGAGGGGACATGGGATGAGGGTGAAGGGAGATAGATTCAGGAGTGATATGCGGAAATATTTCTTTACGGAAAGAGTAGTGGATCCATGGAATAGTCTCCCAGTGGAGGTGGTAGAGATGAGGACAGTAACTGAATTCAAAAAAGCATGGGACCAACACAGAGGATCTCTAAAGGTAAAAAGTGGACTGTTGTAGTTGTTGTTATGGAAGGACAGACTAGATAGGCCATGTGGTCTTTTTCTGTCATCATGTTTCTATGTTTCTATATTTCTGCCACCTCCAGTTGTGTGACAAAGCGATGGAGCAGTGTGCTACACAAATACCTGAAAAAAAACAGAGAGAGAAATGAAAAATATTATAGCAGAATAGTGGCAAGATATTGCACAACACAGTGACATAAGCGGTTAGCCAATTGGCATTGAGTCATGGGCGTGGCTGCCACAATCTCGTTTCTTTTTTGTCACACCTTGTACTTCTGCACATCCTTATACATATTTTTTAAAAAGCTCCATGCTTGGAAGAGCCTTTTCTAAAATACCAGCAGATCTATGTATGTTCTAATCTTGATGGCTCAATTTTGATCTTTATGTATTATCTAAAATTAATTGCACTGCAGATAAAACAGATTCTCCAGGACCAAGCAGGAAGTCAGTCCTCACATATGGGCGACATCAGCGCCGACGGAGCCCCCGTGCGGAGCATTTCCCCAGCTTTCAAAGAAAGCCTTTGGGAATGCAGCGCGCATGCGTGGTCCCCTTCCCGCCCAAGGGTGCCATCTTGCTCAGTCTTCTTTTTTCCGTGGAGCCCGATGGACGTGTTTCATTTTCACCCGAGGAAAAAGTTGATTTCTCTGTGTGGACCCGTTTTTTCTTCGGTTTGACGCCAGTTTCCCTTTCCTGCCTGGGCCCGATACATCGGTATCGAGCCTGGACCTCTTTTTTCAGTTTTTGTCCTTAGTGACTAGCGTACGCGCCACTTTTTCTATTTTCATTGGCAGCCCTGTCGTTTGACCTCGCAGGGACCCTTTTTCCCCCGATAGCTGCCAGCGGGTTTAAAAAGTGTGATCGGTGTAAGAAACTTATGTCTCTCACCGACACACATGACTGCTGCCTCTGGTGCCTCGGACCCAATCATGACCCGATGATCTGTGGTCCGTGTAGGAAAATGTCCTCTAAGGCGTTGAGGAGTCGGCAGCACCAAAAGGAAAGAATCTTTTCTTTCTCCAGGACCAAGCAGGAAGTCACTCCTCACTTATGGGTGACATCAACGTCGATGGAGCCCCCGTGCGGAGCATTTCCCCAGCTTTCTAAGAAAGCCTTTGGGAATGCAGGCACGCATGCGCGGTCCCCTTCCCGCCTAAAGGTGCCATCTTGCTCAGTCTCTCTTTTTCCGTGGAGCCCATCGGACGTCTGTCCATGTCACCTGGAAAAGATGAAGTTTTTTTCAGCGATTACTTCGTCTTTTTCTCCGGTTCGACGCCGGTTCCCCTTCCCGCCTGGTTCGGTACACCGGTATTGAGCCCGTTTTCTATTTTTCAGTTTTTGCCCTTCGTGGCTGGCGTTTGCGCCCTTTTCTGTTTTTCCCTTGAAGGTCGGTCCTTTGACCTCGCAGGGGCCCTTTTTTCCCCGATGGCTTTCAGTGGTTTCAAGAAGTGTGATCAGTGCAAGAAACTAATGTCTCTCACCGACACCCACAACTGCTGCCTTCGGTGCCTCACCCCGGATCATGATCCCAAGATCTGTGGCCCGTGTGGCAAAATGTCCACCAAGGCACTTCGAAGCCGTCAGCATCAGAAAGAAAGGATTTTCTCAGATTCTGCCTCCGGCCGGGCCCGGACCTCGTCTGAGGCCTCGACGTCTCGGGAGTCTGATCCAGAGCATCGCCAGGGTTCCTCGGACAGGGGGTCCCCCGATCGGGAACGCAAGAGGAAGAAACGGCTCATGAGGGCGTCGTCGGAAGAGGTCCCTGGTTCCTCGAGGGCCAGGTCTAAGACCCCCGACCGCCGTCCCGGGCCCTTGTAACAGGAGAAGCCGTCCAAGGTACCTCGTGTGGAGCCGGAGACCGTCGGACACTGTAAACGGGGGTGCTTGTGGTGAAAGTTCCACAATCTTGGCAAAGACATGAATTTACTTGACTTGCAAAGAATTGTGGGTGTTGTAGTTCAATCACAGAAAATCAGCCATTTAACCAGAATAAAGAATTTGTAGTTGCTCGAGTGCAAAGCAGAAAACAGATTTTATTAATGGGGAGTTATTCCCTCGCACAGATATGCTTGGTAACATCAACATGATAATTTCTTCAGGAATTGTATTCAGGAAACAAAACAAATAAGACAACTGAATTACTTATGCAAGGTCTTTCTTCTAGCCCCTGCTAATAAACTTTCTTAGCAATGCCTGTCCCATTCCATTTTGAATTCCGTCACTGTGTTTGCCCCCACCACTTCCATCAGGAGGGCATTCCAAGCATCCACCACCCTTTCAGTGAAAAAGTATTTCCTGAGATTGCCTTTCAATTTACCACCTTGCAGCTTCATGTTATGCCCTCTGGTTTTACAGTTTCCCCATCTTTGGAAGAGGTTTGTTTGTTCATTACTTCTCTTTAAGTATTTAAAGGTCTGAATCATATCTCCTCTATCCCTCCTCTCCTCCAAAGTGTACATATTTAGGTCTTCAAGTCTCTTCTTATAAGGCTTCTGACGCAGGCTCCAAATCATTTTGGTCGCCTTCCTCTGAACCGTTTACAGTCTTTTTACATCCTTTGCAAGATATGGTCTCCAAAACTGAACACAGTATTCCAAGTGGGGCCTCACCAGTGACTTATACAGTGGCATAAGTACCTCTTCCTTTCTGCTGGTAATTCCTCTTTGTATGCAGCCCAACATCCTCCTTGCTTTTGCCACCGCCTTGTCGCACTGTTTTGCCACCTTGAGATGTATAGAAACAATCACACCAAGGTCCTCCTCCTGATCCGTGCACACCAACCTCTCACCCCCTATCGCGTACATTTCCCTTGGATTTCTGCTACCCAAGTGCATGACACTGCACCTCTTTGCAGTAAATCTTAATTGCCAAGCATTAGACCACTCTTCCGGGGGAGTCCACTCTTGCAAATTTTTGTGTCATCTGCAAAAAGACAGACTTTTCCATTCAGTCTGTAAACGGGGGTGCTTGTTGTGAAAGTTCCACAATCTTGGCAAAGACAGGAATTTACTTGACTTGCAAAGGATTGTGGGTGTTGTAGTTCAATCACACAAAACCAGCCGTTTAACAAGAATAAAGAATTGTAGTTGCTCGAGTGCAAAGCAGAAAACAGATTTTATTTATGGGGTGTTATTCTCTCACACAGATATGCTTGGTAACATCAACAGGATAATTTCTTCAGGAATTGTATTCAGGAAACAAAACAAATAAGGCAACTGAATTACTTATGCATCAACTTAGTAAAGACCTTGATGGAACAGAAAAGGTCTTTCTTCTAGCCCCTGCTAATAAACTTTCTTAGCAATGCTGGAATGAAAAATAAACCCAAAAGGAAAATTCTCTTTATCAAAAAAACAACTTTTTTCCTTTCACACAGTGAAGAAGTTTTCTTTCCAAAGTCCCACATGCACTTGTGCCTTGCTCTAATCACAGGTGCTTAACCAGCTGCAAACCATTGCTGGTCCACTCTCCACGTGGCTCCAACTTTCCCCAAAGCTTTCTCTCAAAGAAACTTTTCTTGCTCTTGAAATATCATAGGATCACTTTCATACACTGGCTCAGAGGAATTCTCTAACTGATCTCTACCAGGATAGAAACTGTTTCCCTGCTGTCTTCCTTGTGCAAAGCTAGGGAACAGATCAGAGTTCATACCTGAGATCACGTTGTCATTAGGTTTCCTCTCTGGGTATTTTGGCCAGTAGGTAGCAAAGCTTCTGTGCCCAGCTCTCCAGTCAGAATCTCTGGACTTTAGGTCTCTTTTCCCATACCTCCTTAAATAGGTATTACATAAGAACATAAGATGTGCCATACTGGGTCAGACCAAGGTCCATCAAGCCCAGTATTCTGTTTCCAACAGTGGCCAATCTAGGTCATACGTACCTAGCAGTTTCCCCAAGGGACACAGGTTCCACAATGTTTGTATATTGTTTAAGCATTGATATCCTGGGTCCCTTCTTAATAATGGTTTATGGATCTTTCCTCCAGGAACTTGTCCAAACCTTTTTTAAACCCAGCTACACTAACAGCCTTTACTACATCCTCCGGTAACAATTTCCAGAGTTTGATTATACGTTGAGTGAAAAAATATTTTCTTTTATTAGTCTTAAATAGTTTACCCTGTAGCTTCATTGCATGTCCCCTAGTCTTTCTATATTCTGATAAGGTAAACAATCGATCTACGTTTACCCGTTCCACTCCGTTCATTAATTTATAGACTTCTATCATATCTCCCCTCAGCCGTCTCTTTTCCAGGTTAAAGAGCCCTAACCTTTTTAGCCTTTCTTCATAGGAGTATCCTTCCATCCCCTTTACCATTTTGGTGGCTCTTCTCTGAACCTTTTCTAAAATCGCTATATCCTTTTTAAGATACGGCGACCAGAATTGCACACAATATTCAAGGTGCGGTCTCACCATGGAACGATATAGAGGCATTATAATATCTTTTGTTTTATTTTCCATTCCTTTCCTTATCATACCTAGCATTCTATTTGCTCTCTTGGCCGCTGCTGCACACTGGGCCGAGGGTTTTAACATGGTATCCACAATGACGCCTAAATCTTTTTCCTGGGTGGTGGTTCCTAATGTGGAACCTTGCA
Organism: Ichthyophis bannanicus; assembly: GCA_033557465.1. NCBI lineage: Eukaryota > Metazoa > Chordata > Amphibia > Gymnophiona > Ichthyophiidae > Ichthyophis > Ichthyophis bannanicus. The sequence continues at coordinate 1,061,486,289 of CM066032.1, forward strand.
TCGTGTAACCATAGTTTGGGTTGTTCTTCCCTAGGTGCATAACCTTGCACTTGTCCACATTAAATTTCATCTGCCATTTTGATGCCCAGTCTTCCAATTTATCAAGATCCTCTTGCAATTTTCCACAATCCTCTTGGGTTTTAACAACTTTAAATAGTTTTCTGTCATCTGCAAATTTGATCATCTCACTCGTTATTCCACTTTCCAGGTCATTTATGAATATGTCAAAAAGCAGCGGACCCAGCACAGATCCCTGGGGTACACCACTGTTCACCTTTCTCCATTGGGAAAATTGGCCATTTAGCCCTACCCTCTGCTTTCTATCTTTTATCCAGTTCCTGATCCACAATAGTACACTGCCTCCTATCCCATGACTCTTTAGAGCTCCTTCTTTCTGTAGATGCAGCCGTCTCCTTTACAGGTGCTGTCTGGGGTTTCCTGGCTGTATATCTCCAAGCCTCTGGTTTCTTCCAGTCCAATGAAGAATGCTTGCTCCAGGAATCTCTCCCAGCATACATACTGCCTTGGGCTCCTTTCTTAGACCTCCTGGACGTCTTGCTGTTCTTCCTTCTGTTCAGGCTCCGTCTCTCCTTCTCTTGCCGTCTTTGCCACCATTGCTCTTGCTCTTCTTTTGCTGTTCTCTTTGCTGTTGCTTCTGCTGTTGCTGTCTGTCTGAAGAATTTCTTCTAGTTTTAAAGTGCCTAGATGGCCGCTCCACCCTAGCACAGTCCAGGTGTTCTGAATCAAGCCCTGCCCTAGGAGATGGGTGATTAGGGATAACATCATTGCTCCTCTGATTAGGCACACGTTTCCCTATTTCAGCTCTCCTAGAGGCTTTCTGTAAACCAGTGCATTCTGGGTCTGGTAGTCTTTTAGGTGAACACTCTGTTTTAGTGCTTTTACCAGCCAGCACAGGTTGCTTATTCAGAGCCAATTCACCTCTTGTATTATTTCTTCCTGAACTATGATAAGCTTCCTTATCACAACACGTAAGTCCTGTAGTCCTCGTGGACTCTCCTCCGAGGGATCCAACGTCAGGCCCGGTGCCGCCGGGGCCCGAGTCGGTGGCTGCTGAGTCTCCTGAGCTTGGACTCAGGCTGACAGCCTTGGAGTGCAGACTGTCTGCCTTCATGGATCAGCAGTGGGTACTGATGGCCAGCCTTGCTGGTGCATCTGCCCCGACCACTGGGACATCGACGTCGAAGTCGACCCCGGAGACCGAGCCGATACTCGAGACCATGAAGGCTCAAAGTCGTCCTCGGTCACGGTCACCCTCGACCTCCCGCTTGGAACTGAGGGTGTCGACGCCGGTGCCTTCGGCGTCGGGACAGGTGCCACCTCGACCCGCGCGGTCAGAGCCCCTCGACTCCTCTTCGGATGAGTCAGCGTGGGAGACGGAGGACGAGGAGTCCCCCAACACCTTCCGGACTCGGTGCGTCCCTTCGGACTCACCGCAGTCCGAGCCCCAGAGTAGGTCTCCCCCGGACGACACCCGGTTCTCGGCGTTCGTTAGGGACATGGCCAAGGCATTGGCGATTCCCGCGGACCCCGAGGAGGAACCTCGAGCCGAGGAGCTCGAGGCCCTCCAGTATGACTCTCCTCCAAAGGTGGCCTTTACTGTGCCGGTTCCTCCGATGCTGGAATGGCTCCTCTTCCGGATGTGGGAGGCACCGGCCTTGGCGCCGGTCTTGAGCAAGCGGGTCGATTCCATCTATCGACTCCGTAAGGGCCCTGGATTCCAGAAGGCGCAGCTGCCGCACCATTCCATGGTGGTGGAATCGGCCATGCATCATCTGAAGAGCCAGAAGATGCACTCTGCGGTGCCTCCCAGCAGGGAGGCCCAGAACCTGGATGCTTTCGGCAGAAAGAGCTTCCAGGGCTCGATGCTTGCTTACCGTGTCTAGTCCTACCAGCTGTCCAACAAAAGAACGTGGATAGCAAAGGAGGACGTGTAATAACCTTTATTAACCAACATCAGCCATATGCCCAACACAGGCCGTGTTTCGGAATTCCCTTCTTCAGGGGCTAAATGGCTAAAACAAATCATAAAATGAAACAACAAAGATGATTATTTAAAAACAATTAAAACAAACTGGCTCAAACAGCGGACATCAATGAATGTTGTGATGCAGTGGGTAAAATAAACCATATACAAATTCAGGAAAGTGAAGAGCTTACCTCTGATTCAGCTGTAGAAATGGATACAGGACAGAGAAAAACAGCTGAACAGAAAATGCCGTTACTACAGCAAAAGCCAAGGGCTCATCAAGAGCACCTGTCTCCTAGTCCTGACGTTACGTACAGGGCTGGGAACCATAAAAGGAAGGGCTTTAGTCAGAATAGGGAGGGTCACCTGGAAAGCCTCACAGAGAGTTACCCGGAGAGCCCCACAGAGGGCTACACAGGAAGCCACAGAGTGGGACACAGGAAGATCCCCAGGGATATCCACGAGAGCTGCAGAGAGTTCAGCAGAGAGGACTCCCAGGTCACATGCAGGGGAAAGTGCAGAGGTTTGCTGGGAAGGGAACCTGCAACCCGGGAACCAGGAAGTCGCAGCAGCTCAGGAGGACGCTATCAGTCACAGAGCACAGGTCAGCCCAGGGGGAGTGTACCAAGAGGAGGGAACTCCAAACGCTGCTGTAAGCCAGAGCAAGGCTGGAAACCTGATACAGGTTTATTAACTCTCAGCCTGACTGGGAAGCCGGGGGAAGGAGTGACTACAACCCCAGAGCCAGAAAGAGCACCAAGGTACAGAAAAGGGAATCTTCTTCTGTTAAAAAAAGGTACGAGTACCAAGACTGTGGCAAAGGGCGTGGCCCTGTGAGTAATGGGGTAAGGGAGAGATATCCCAAACATTCATTGCATGAGGAGGATCAGCGGAGAGCTTTCCTCGAGCCAGGGAGTTATAACCTGGGATTTAAAGGTGTGAATGCAGGCAGTAACAGTGATCTCTCAGAAGAGGTTGGGCCAGACTCCTATATAGGAGAGGAGTCAGATATAGACGGACTGGGAAGTGAGTCTGAGGGGATGGTGTGGGAGAATACCAGCCTTCCCTCAGAGCCCATTCCGATGGACTGTAACATATGCTACAAGAATATCCACACTGTTTTGTGTTAACCTGTTTGAACATACTTTGTGAAGATAACAAAGAAAAGAAGTTCTGTTTCCGTTTTGTGCACTGCTGTGTTTTGAGTTTTGTCCTTTGGAAGAAGGTCCGAGCGGGACGGGGAATAAACCCATATTTTGTTTCCTTACCTTGACCACAAGACTCTGTTTTTACATAGCTGAAGCAGGGTAAACTTACACAACCCTAGGCAGCCGCCTATATGGGGTTATAAAGGGCTCATTTACACGGGCCCCATCACAATGTATAATTTAAAAAATTATATATAAAAAAATTATATATAAAAAATTATATAAATATAAATAATGGAACGAATAAGTACGGCTAACATAAGAACACAAGAGCTAAAAGAAAACTAAAAATACAGTTAAAATGAATAAAAAATTGTTTTGTAATATATATAAATAAATAAATAATAAATAATTAAATAAATACATAAATTAATAATACATCCAAAAGAACACATGAATTGCACATACCTGAGTCAACAAACTGTATGACTTAATCAAATAGGACTAAAACAATTTGTATCTTCAAGAATATGCTAAACAAAAACAAACATTAAAATGATAACCATGCCTATAATGAAATACTCTTTAACTTAATAAAAACCATCAAAAAACATATATACATATATATATAATAAATAAATAAATTATGGAAAACCATGTATATGATAAATAACAATTGTTAAATTTAAAATATAAATCAATAAAAAATGGTAATACGTGACTAGGAATCAACCTAATTTTAAGAGAGATGAAGACAACTCATGTATGTTAATATTTGATAAATAATAATAAAGGGTAATAGAAATGGAAAGGAGAATAAAAATGTTACCTGACTAAGGACAATCTTCCTATAAATATGATTGTGCAATCTATGGGATATAAATAAAATAATAACATATAGGTATAAACCAAGATGACTGAACAATGTGATATTAAAATGGAACTTACTAAAAAACAAATTGTGATAAAGGAAGAAATAGAACTCCTTGACAAGATTGTAATAAAGGAAGAAATAGAATTCTTTGACAAGATTGTGATGTGAAAAATAAAATAGAATAAATGACCAAAACCACACTAAATGGTTGCAAATAATGTGCCTGAGATTTATAAAAAACGGTGTGAAGGAAAAAGGAAAAATGAATTGAAAAAATGAATTCCAAGACGGGTGTGTGACTAGTGTGGGAGCAATCCATTGGAAAAAATGTGCTGAGTAAAAAGATTTGAACCAAACAATAGAAAACGTGAAGCCACGGGGTGAAAGAAGTGTAAAGAATTATATATGAAAAAGGATATATAAATATGTCAAAAAGTGTGTAAGTGATTTACAAACCAACGCAATATCAAAACAAATATAGAAGTCGTGAAAAAATAAAAAATAGTGAAAACCTAGTGTCCATACTACATATTGGAAAATAGAATTGGGTGCCAATAAAAGATTGTATCAAGAGAAAAGTGAAACCAACAAAAAAGAAGAAATAAAACCATAGCAAATGTGTCATATTATATTTCAAGGTGAAAATAAAGTGATATCTAAAATTATGTAACAAACAAGTGGAAAGTGAACCTCAAGGTGGTTTGGAGTGAATTGTGCCAATAAACAAAGATGTTAAGAACTGCACGATTTGCAGGCTGACACACAAATGAGATAACCGCACATGAAAATGAAAGTGCTCTATGGACAGACTGTATTTGCGATATAAACCGTGAGTGAAGCACCAAAACAAAAATTGCACAAAAATTATGACCCTGTGAAGTGACCATTTAACATTGAAAAATGCATTAAAACCATTGGATACCACAAGCTGTACCTCGCTGGATTAAAAAGGGGGGGACCAAGAAACAGATTAATCTTTCTGAGCAGTGCATCAAACGTGAAGGAACTCAAAGGATATCAGTGGTGGTAATATAGTGACCTTAAACCAAGGAAAAATGAATCAAATGGGACTCAAATATTAAGTTGAGATTTAAAATAGCAAAAACACTTACTGCCAAAGGATCGTACTGCAACCCGCAGCAAGCGCGCCAAAACTAGCAAACTTTTTGCAAAATGAAAACGCCCGCAGCTGCGCAGTGCAGGGATAAAATAGAAACGAGGCTAGTGACGTCATCCTCATTATGTAACCAAAAATCTGAAGACAAGACACAATAAATATACCCCGACTGGGAAAGGTGGTTTAAAACTCTATAAAAAAGTATAATAAAATTTTTATTTAATAAAAAATTGGAAATAAATTGCAACAGCACAAGAAAAAGAGAGATATCTGATTCATCAAATCTGCATATGCAGAGTCACCCTGAATAGACCAGCAAGACAAAGGCTGGTGTATATAAGCAGGTCCATGTAAACCAGGGACGACCTTAAAACCATAAGTATTCGAAAATAATGTGTTCAAAAAATAAAAAATAAATAAATAGATAAAAATATAAAAAATATATGAATATATAAAAAAATGTGAAATTAATAAAAATTGGAAATAAATTGCAACAGCCCCAGAAAGAGAAAAAGAAAAAAGAAAAAGAAAATATCTGATTCATCAAATCTGCGTGTGCAGAGTAACCCTGAATTGACCAGCGAGACAAGGGCTGGTGTATATGAGCAGGTACATGTAAACCAGGGCCGACCTTAAAATCATAAATATTCAAAAAATATGTATTCAAAAAATGTAAAAAATAAATAGATAAAAATATAAAAAAAATATAAATATATAAAAAAAGTGAAATTAATAAAATAAAAACATAAATAAGAGAAAGCTAATTGTACTTAATAAATAACTAAAAATATATAATATCGTATAAACAAATGTGTGACAACATGAGAGGCCGACATGTAAAACAGCCAATGAAGGCAAAAACGCATTGCCATATTACCAGTAACTATGGGGTCTGTTTACTAAACGGCGCACATGAGCGCTCTAAAAGATGTATTTAAGTGCTCTTAAGCGCCCCGTACGAGTGCGCGGCACATTAACGGGTCCCGCAAGCGTGCGCCGACAACGCGCACATTTGCGGGGCGGTAATGTGCGAAAGAGGCGTGCCAAGGCGAAATGAGGGCGGAGGAAGGCCCCCTAGGGGCGGAGAGACGGGGTCAGTGGGCGGAATGTGGGAGGGGAGAGACTCGCCGCACAGGAGCGTGCCCGAATCTGCAAAGAAATTTACCGCCAGTGAAACACTCGCGTTAGAGGTGCTGTGCAGGGAAAAGAAACCGTTTCCGTCAGCAATGTGCAGCACAATAGTGGAAGCCCAAAAAACCGTGAGCAGTGTGATCTATGTGCACAGATCAAACGCCGTAATGTCACAGGGCACTAACCACACGGGCGCCGCGCACCTTAGCGCATCTGTCAATCACAGCTTCTGTTCTTCACGACGGAACGCCCACTCCTTATACGGCACCCGCTCGGTACCGCGGACCGCACAACACCGGCCTTTAGTAAACAGACCCCTATATGTCAATTCAAAAGGAGGGGGATTACCATACAAGGGGACAGATCCAGTACTGACCAAAAAACGGCAAAACAGTTATACGCAATGAATACAAAAACTAAAATGTGCAAATAAATATGTGCAAATAAATAATTAAAATGTAAATGGACGAATGATGACCATATTAAAGAAAGACTGAAAGATCACTTTCCATATTAAGACCCTCTGGATGGAGGCTACGTAAATTAAAAATGTAGCGTTGTTCTAATCGCAAAAGAGTGTTATCAACATTACCACCGCGCCAATTGAATTTAAGCTTTTTAATAACAAAGAATTTTAAATCAGATATCTTATGTGCTGCCGTATGCCAATGCATGACAAGCGGTTTGTCCATTGCAGCTCTTTTAATACTACTTCTATGTTCTATTATTCTAGTCTTAATAGGGCGTGTGGTTTTTCCTACATAAAGTTTGTTACAGGGGCATTTCACTACATAAATTACGTGACTAGTCATACAATTTGAAAAATCATCTAAATAGAATTTTTGATTAGTGGATGGATGTAAGAAATTTTTTTTAATAGATATAACATGAGTACATACGGAACATTGACCGCACTGGAAGTGTCCTTTGTATTTTGATAAGAACCGTCGTTCAGTAAAAGCGGAAGGGACCAGGAGATTACGAAGATTGATGTTGCGTTTATGCGCAATGGTCAATGGTGTCTCTTCAAAACCCGGAATAGCCTGTACTAGATGCCAGTATTTTTTCAAACATTTACTAATGGTTATGGAATGATGTGAATACAACAATGGGCAAACTATGCCGACCTTGGATTTTTTCTCATGTGGAGTCAATAAATCGGATCTTTTTGCGTTACAGGCTCTGGAATATGCCTTAGTAATTTGAGACTGCGGATATCCTCTCACCTTGAACCTCTCTTTCATAATAGTGGCATGTGTTTCAAAAATAGGATCTGTTGTACAGACACGTTTAGTGCGTAAAAATTGTCCTATTGGCAAATTATTTCTCAATGTGGCATTGTGAAAGCTTGAATAATGTAGTAATTGGTTACGATCTGTTGGCTTTCTGTATAAAGAAGTGGTTAGACAGTCACCAGATTTAATAATCAATAGATCCAAAAAGGAAATCTGTATAGGATCATAGGTCAATTGAAACCGAAGATGAATATCGCAACCATTGATCCAATTATTAAATTCTCTTAATGTGTCAACTGAACCTTGCCAAAGAATAAAGATGTCGTCTATATACCTTATCCACAGTTTTAGGTGTGCCTTGAAACAATTGTCTTTTATAAATTTATCCTCAAAATTAGCCACATACAAGTTGGCCACATCTGGGGCCATTGACGAACCCATAGAAACCCCTTTTATCTGCTTGTAGAATAAGTCCCGGAAACAAAAGTAATTTTCGCACATGGCGAAACGGGCAAGATCAATTAAAAAAATGGTGGGTATACGTCTGTGTTCTTTTCTTAAATATAAAAACTGTTCTAAAATCTGTAGCGCTTCAGCCTGAGGGATATTGGTATATAATGATTCTACATCAAGGGTAACTAAAAGTGTATCAGGGTGTAAATTAGTAATAGATCCTAGGATGTTAATCACGTGTGAAGAATCACGGACATAGGACCACATGGATTCAACAAACGGTCGTAAAAGGACATCTAAAAATTGTGATATCGGTTCCAATAATGATCCTATCGCAGCCACAATGGATCTTCCTGGAGGTTGAGATAAAGATTTATGTATTTTAGGAAGTATATAGATAGTGGGAATGATAGGAAAATCAACAATGAGAAAGTCCCTTTCGTTCATTGTAAGATATCCAAACTCAAAACCATTTAATATTAGATTGTCAATAGATTGTTTTAGGGACATAGTTGGATCATCAGAAAGGCGTAAATAAAATTTTTCATCGCTAAGTTGTCTTTCAATTTCTTTAATGTATGAAGTTTTGTCCATAATTACGACCGCACCTCCCTTGTCTGCAGGCTTAATGATAATTTTATTATTAATTTGTAAAGATTTAATTGCTTGTTTTTCCGTAACGGTTAAATTGTGATATGGAACTTTAGTGGAATGTCTGATTGACTGGACTTCTTTAAGAACCATCCTTTCAAAACTTTCAATAAGAGGGTCTGTATTAGGAGGGGTAATCCAACGGGATTTGTTTTTAATGATGGATTGGTCACTATCATCATATGTCTGACTTAGAAAAAAATGTTTTACACCGCAGTCCGAGCCCCAGAGTAGGTCTCCCCTGGACGACACCCGGTTCTCGGAGTTCGTTAGGGACATGGCCAAGGCATTGGCGATTCCCGCGGACCCCGAGGAGGAACCTCGAGCCGAGGAGCTCGAGGCCCTCCAGTATGACTCTCCTCCAAAGGTGGCCTTTACTGTGCCGGTTCCTCCGATGCTGGAATGGCTCCTCTTCCGGATGTGGGAGGCACCGGCCTCTGCGCCAGTCTTGAGCAAGCGGGTCGATTCCATCTATCAACTCCGTAAGGGCCCTGGATTCCAGAAGGCGCAGCTGCCGCACCATTCCATGGTGGTGGAATCGGCCATGCATCATCTGAAGAGCCAGAAGATGCACTCTGCGGTGCCTCCCAGCAGGGAGGCCCAGAACCTGGATGCTTTCGGCAGAAAGAGCTTCCAGGGCTCGATGCTTGCTTACCGTGTCTAGTCCTACCAGCTGTACATGGGCATGTACTTACGAGACCTGGCGAAGGAGATTGCCGGGTTCTCTGCTGGCCTCTCCGGGGAACCTTTGCAGAGATCCAGACTTTGTCCTCAGGAATCCGGGACTGTTCAAAGTTCATGTCCCGAGCGGCCTACGATGGCTTCGAGGCTTCGGCTCGTGTGGCGGCAGCCGGCATCGGAGCCCGACGCCAGGCATGGCTGCAGTCATCGGACCTTGAGCCCTGGGTACAGCACAAGTTGGTCGATGTCCCTTGCCGAGGTGAAAACCTTTTTGGCAAACCAATGGCCGAGAAGGCAGCTGAGCTCGCAACTGAGCACCTGACTAGGACAAGGCTGTCCAGAAAAACCTCTGCCCCTTCTCACAAAAAGAAGGGCTCAGGTAAAAAGCCCTTTTACCCGAGAAAGGTGACTGCCTACAAATCTTTCCCTTAGTACCAGGCCTCCCCAGCTCCCCAGCAGGGTCAGCAGGCCAAGGGGCAGGGACATGGGCCCCGTAGGCAGAAGACCCCCAAGCTTTCGGCTCCTGCTCCTTCTCAGCAGGGAGGGGGGTTTTGACTCCCACAGCATAGCCTCTCCACCTCTGCTGCCCCATTCCTGCACAGGAGGTCGTCTAGCCCTGTTTGCCCACAGGTGGCCACCCATTACAGGGGATGCTTGGGTGTTGAGCATCGTCCACAAGGGCTATATGCTCCATTTCCAGCAGTTGCCTCCTCCTTACTTTCCAGGAGAGCCTCCCAGACCTCCTTTGCACACAGACCTCCTCCTTCAGGAACTTCAAGGTCTGCTTCTGGACAAGGCGGTGGAGCCTGTACCTCCTCGCCTGCAGGGGCACGGTTTCTACTCCAGGTACTTTCTCGTGCCAAAGAGAACCGGTGGCCTACGGCCTATTCTAGACCTCAGGAACCTCAACAAGTTCTTGGAGAAAGAAAAGTTCAAGATGCTTACTCTTGGAACACTTCTGCCCTACCTCCAGCAGGGAGATTGGCTATGCTCCTTAGATCTGAAGGATGTGTACACTCACATCCTCATTCATCCAGACCACAGAAAGTACCTCAGGTTCATTGTGGGAGGAAACCATTACCAGTACAGAGTACTCCCTTTTGGCCTCACCTCCGCCCCAAGGGTCTTTACAAAGTGCCTGGCAGTGGTAGCGGCCTACTTGAGGAATCAAGGTGTTTTTGTCGTCCCCTACCTGGACGACTGGCTCATCAGGGTTCAGACTTACCAGGAGGCCAGGCAAGCCACCCTTCGAACTGTTTCCTTCCTTCAGCACCTAGGCTTTGTCATAAACTTCGCAAAGTCCACTTTGCTCCCCTCCCAGAACCTCGAGTTCATAGGGGCAAGGCTGGACTCCCTGCAAGCAAAGGCTTACTTGCCAGGGGACAGGGCACAAAGGCTCATGGACTTGGCAAACCAGTCTCTCAGCGTGCCACGGGTTTCCGCCAGACTCTGTCTAAAGCTTCTAGGCCACATGGCATCGACAGTGCATGTGACCCCAAATGCCCGCCTCCACATGAGGCCTGCACAGTGGTGCCTCAGGACTCAGTGGACACAGGCCACAGGGAACTTAGCAGACAAAGTAAGGGTATCCACACCCTTCCTGAATTCCCTGCAGTGGTGGCTACACCCCCCCAACTTGCTTCAGGGGGTATCTTTTCAGGTGCCTGTCCCCACAGTGGTAGTGACGACAGATGCCTCCTTGCAGGGCTGGGGTGCGCATTGTCTGGGAAAGTGCACTCAAGGCCTATGGTCTCCAGGGGAGGCCACGCAACCGATCAACCTCCTAGAGCTTCGGGCTATCCGGTTAGCCCTCAAGGCTTTTTCTCACACTTTGGCTCACCAGTCTGTTCTGGTTCAGACGGACAATCAAGTGGCCATGTTCTATGTGAACAAACAGGGAGGCCCTGGGTCCAGGCCCTTGTGTCAGGAAGCACAGGCCCTGTGTTCCTTTGCGCTCCAGCACCACATGTTCCTCAAAGCTGTGTATCTCCCTGGCCAGGAGAACTTCCTGGCAGACAGGTTAAGCAGGATTCTGCAGCCCCACGAGTGGCAGCTGCACCCATTGGTGGTTCAAAAGATTTTCCTGAAATGGGGACTTCCATCCATAGATCTCTTCACCAGTCCCCTGAACCGGCAGCTGCCCAGGTTCTGGTCCAGGCAACCGCATCCCCTGAGGTTAGCAACGGATGCCTTCCTGATTTCTTGGTCCCAGGGCCTCCTGTATGCGTTTCCTCCCACACCTCTGGTGGCCCGAACCTTTTGCAAGATTCTAAGGGACAAGGCCTCGGTACTTCTGATAGCTCCCAGGTGGCCGAGGCAGCCCTGGTTCCCACTGCTGCTTCAACTGGCAGTGGAAACTCCACTACCTCTGGGGTTGCAACCCGATCTTCTAACTCAGGATCAGGGTTCTCTTCTACACCCCAATCTCAGATCTCTCAATTTGATGGCCTGGAGGCTGCAAGGGTAGTGTTGGTTCCCTGGGGCCTACCTCAGGAAGTGGAAGAGGTGGTCTTGGCCTCTAGAAAGCAATCCACCAGGAAAACCTATGCACTAAAGTGGAGAAGGTTCTCCTTGTGGTGTCAGCAGCGCGAGGAAGATCCTTTCGCCTGCACTGTCCCAGTATTGCTTCAGTACCTTCTGCACTTGTCCAATCAGGGCCTTAAGTCCAATTCTGTTCGGGTCCACCTCTCTGCTCTAGCAGCTCACCACTCTCTGGTGGAGGGACACTCTTTGTCGGTTCACCCTTTGGTATCCAGGTTTCTCAGGGGCTTGCTCTTGCTCAAGTCTCCTCTCCGTCCACCGGCCCCTGAGTGGGAGTTGAATGTGGTCTTGCAGCAACTGACTCGCCCACCTTTTGAGCCGATGGCTACATGTCCTTTCCGCTTCCTTTCTTGGAAGACTCTCTTCCTTGTAGCCCTGACCTCGGCCAGACGTGTGAGTGAGCTTCAAGCCCTGGTCTGTGACAGGCCATACACTCGCTTCTATAGGAATAGGGTAGTCCTTAGGACTCATCCTAGTTCCTCCCAAAGGTTGTCTCCTCTTTCCACCTCAACCAGGAGGTGGTTCTTCCGACATTCTTCCCTCGGCCCCATGCCAGCCGGGCTGAGACAGTCCTGCATATCCTGGACTGTAGGAGGGCCTTATCCTTCTACCTTGAGCGTACGCAGGGGCATAGGAGGGCTACTCAGCTCTTCGTGTCTTTTGACCCTAATAACTTGGGGTTACCTGTCTCCAAGTGTACCTTGTCCATTTGGGTGGCTGACTGTATCACCTGGGCATACAGGGCAGCTGACCTTCCCTTGCAGGGTCAGGTCACGGCCCACCGTGTCAGGGCAATGGCTGCCTCAGTAGCTCATCTCCGCTCTGTACCGTTGGCAGACATCTGCAGGGCTGCAACTTGGTCCTTAAGCCAGACTTTTGCGGCCCATTACTGCCTGGAGAGGGAGTTCCGTAGGGACAGTGCTTTCGGTCAGGCAGTGCTCTGGAATCTCTTTGAGGTTTAGGCAGCTCCTACCCTCCAGCCCTCTGGTTGGGCTACCAGTGGGGGTCTGTTTCAGTGAAATCCTTTCTCTGATGCTGAGGCTAGAGGTAGCTCATTTTTCAGCTCTGGGTCCCCGGTAGCCTGAAGCTGGGGAGTCCCATAAGTGAGGACTGACTTCCTGCTTGGTCCTGGAGAAAGAGTAGTTACTCACCTGTAACAGATGTTCTCCAGGAGCAGCAGGAATCAGTCCTCACAACCCTCCCTCCTCCCCTTGGAGTTGCAGTTGTACATAGTTCATTTTTACATTTTTGTGTGCTGTTTTTTAGCTATGTCATTGGACTGAGCAAGATGGCACCTTTAGGCGGGAAGGGGACCGCGCATGCGTGCCTGCATTCCCAAAGGATTTCTTAGAAAGCTGGGGAAATGCTCCGCAAGGGGGCTCCATCGACGTCGATGTCACCCATAAGTGAGGACTGATTCCTGCTGCTCCTGCAGAACACCTGTTACAGGTGAGTAACTACTCTGACTCTGCGTCCGGTCGGGCCCGGACCTCGTCAGAGGCCTCGATATCTCGGGACTCCGGCCCTGTGCAGCGTCAAGGCTCCTCTGAAAGGGGGTCTTCCTCGTGGGAGCATCGTAAGAAGAAAAAACCCGTGAGGGCGGCGTCGGTGGACACACTTGGCTCCTCGAGGGCCAAGTCGCATAGCCCCGAGCGCCGTCCCGGGTCTTCGGAGTCGGAGAGGCCTGCCAAACAACCTCGTGTGGAGATGGAGTCCCCGGGTCACACGAGTACTGTTGTCCTCGTGGACTCTCCTCCAGGGGAGCCGACGTCGGGCCCGGCGCTGCTGGGGCTCGAGTCGGGGGCTGCTGAGTCTCCTGAGCTCAGACTCAGTTTGACGGCCTTGGAGAGCAGCTTGGCTGCCTTCATGGAACAGCAGCGGGCACTGATCGCCGGTCTCACCGGTGCATCTGCCCCGACCACCGGGACATCGACATCCAAGTCGACCCCGGAGGCCGAGCCGATCCTCGAGTCCATGCGCGCTCGAGTCGATCCTCGGCCAAGGTCTCCCTCGGCCTCCCGTTCGGGACCGAGGTCATCGACGCCGGTACCTTCAGCGTTGGGGCGGATGGCGTCGGTGCCTGCCTGACCGGAGCCGCTTGATTCCTCCTCCGATGAGTCCGGCTGGGAGACGGAGGATGACGAGTCACCCGACACCTTTCAGACTCGGTGCGTCCCTTCGGACTCACCCGAGTCCGAGCCTCGGAGAAGGTCCCCACCGGAGGATACCCGGTTCTCGGACTTCGTGCGGGATATGACCAAGGCCTTGGCATTTCCCGCGGATCCCGAGGAGGAGCCTCGAGCCGAGGAGCTCGAGGCCCTACAGTATGACTCTCCCCCGAAGGAGGCCTTTACTGTTCCGGTTCCTCCGATGCTGGAATGGTTGCTCTTCCGCAAGTGGGAGGCACCGGCGTTGACGCCGGTTTTAAGCAAGCGGGTCAATTCAATCTATCGAGTCCGCAAGAGCCTCGGGTTCCAAAAGGCACAATTACCGCACCACTCAATGGTTGTGGAATTGGCCATGCATCGTCTGAAGAGTCAGAAGATGCACTCCTTGGTGCCTCCCGGCCGGGAGGCCCAGAACCTGGATGCCCTCGGTAAGAAGTGCTTCCAGAGCTCTATGCTTGTTTGCTGTGTCCAGACCTACCAGCTGTACATGGGCATGTACCTTCGAGACCTGGCAAAGGAGATTGCCGGGTTCTCTGCTGGTCTCTCCGAGGAACCTTTGCAGAGGTTCAATGCTCTGTCATCGGGTATTCGTGAGTGCTCGAAGTTTATTTCTCGATCAGCCTATGATGGCTTCGAGGCTTCGGCCCGAGTAGCCGTGGCCGGCATCAGTGCACGCCATCAGGCTTGGCTACAGTCATCGGACCTCGAGCCATGGGTGCAGGACAAGTTGGTCAATGTTCCCTGCCGAGGTGAAAACCTCTTTGGCAAGCCCATGGCTGAAAAGGCTGCAGAACTCGAGACCGAGACTCTTACCTGGACTAGGCTGTCTAGAAAGACCTCTGCCCCTTCTCAGAAGAAGAAGGGCTCGAGAAAAAAGACCTTTTACCCGAGGAAGTCATCTGCCTATAAACAGTACCCTCATTATCAGGCCTCTGTAGCTCCCCAACAGGGTCAGCAGGCCAAGGGGCAGGGATATGGGCCCCGTAGGCAGAAAGCCCCCAACACCGGCTCCTGCACAGCAGGGAGCGGGGTTTTGACTCCAGTGGCATAGCCTCTCCTCCTCAGCTGGCCATCAGCACAGGAGGCCGGCTGGCCCTGTTTGCCCACAGGTGGTCAGCCGTCACAAGGGATACTTGTGTGCTCAGTATAGTCCACAGGGGCTATCTTCTCCTCTTTTACCAGGTACCCCCTCCTATTTTCCAGGGGAGCCTCCAAGACTCCCTCTGCACAGGGACTTACTCCTGCAGGAGTTGGCAAGTCTTGTAAAGGAACAGGCCGTGGAACCGGTGCCCCACCACCTGAGGGGTCAAGGCTTCTATTCCAGGTACTTTCTAGTACCAAAAAGAACAGGAGGCCTCAGACCCATCCTAGACTTGCGAAATCTCAACAAGTTCCTGGAGAGGGAAAAGTTCAAAATGCTCACCCTTGGAATCCTGCTGCCCTACCTCCAGCAGGGAGACTGGCTATGCTCCTTAGACCTAAAGGATACGTATATTCACATCCTCATTCATCCAGACCACAGACAATATCTCAGGTTTGTAGTGGGAGGAAACCACTATCAGTACAGAGTACTGCCCTTTGGCCTAATCTCCGCCCCCAGGGTGTTCACCAAGTGCCTGGCGGTGGTGGCGACCTACCTAAGGCTTCAAGGCCTCTTTGTGTTTCCATACCTGGATGACTGGCTCATCAGGGGCCAATCTCCACAGGAGGCCAATCAAGCCACCCTTCCCACTGTTGCTGTCCTTCAGCACTTGGGGTTTGTTATAAACTTCGCAAAGTCCGCTTTGCACCCTTCACAGAATATGGAGTTCATAGGAGCAAGACTAGACACCCTTCAGGCCAAGGCCTTTTTACCCGTGGACAGGGCCCACAGGTTAATGGATCTGGCCAGGCAGTTCCACAGCAATTCTCTGGTCTCCACCAGGCAATTCCTGAGGCTTTTAGGTCACATGGCTTCTACGGTCCATGTAATCTCAAATGCCCGGCTGCACATGAGGCCAGCTCAGTGGGGCCTCAGAACTCAGTGGCACCAAGCCACGGGACGCCTTACGGACAAAGTGAGGGTGTCCACGCTACTAGCCTCTTCTCTGAAGTGGTGGCTGCTCAGCAGATCAATCTCTTAGAACTGAGAGCTATCCGCTTAGCCCTGAGAACCTTCTCCCATTTCATCTCTCACCAGTCTGTCTTGGTCCAGACGGACAATCAAGTTGCTATGTTCTACGTGAACAAACAAGGGGGCACAGGGTCCCTTCTTCTATGTCAGGAGGTGCAGAGACTGTGCTCCTGGGCAATCGATCATGGCATCCTTCTCAAAGCAGTCTACCTTCCAGGTCAGGAAAATTACCTGGCGGACAGACTGAGCCGGATCTTGCAGCCGCACGAATGACAATTGAATCCTTTAGTGGTTCAACAGATCTTCCTGAGATGGGGCCTTCCAACCATAGATCTCTTTGCCAGTCCTCTGAACCGTCAACTTCCAAGGTTCTGTTCCAGACAACCGCATCCTCTCAGAGTAGCAGCGGTTGCGTTTCTCATTTCTTTGTCCACAGGCCTCCTATATGCGTTTCCTCCCACGCCTCTAGTGCCCAAGACACTGTTCAAAGTGCTCAGGGACAGGGCCTCGATGATCCTGGTGGACCCCAGATGGCCGAGGCAACCGTGGTTCCCACTTCTTTTGCAACCGGCGGTGGACACTCCTCTTCCTCTGGGGATGCAACCTGATCTCCTGTCTCAGGAGGACGGATCTCTCTTACACTCCAATCTCCAGTCCCTACAGTTGATGGCCTGGCTGCTGAAAGGGTAGTTCTAGCGCCCTTACTGCTGCCTAGGGAAGTGGAGAACGTGGTCTTGGCCTCTAGGAGGCAATCCACCCGAACGTCTTATGCCCTTAAGTGGCGTAGGTTCTCTGTCTGGTGTACTCAGCACAACGAGGATCCTTTCTCATGCCTGGTACCAGTGGTGCTGCAATATTTGCTTCACCTATTCAACCTAGGCCTTAAGTCCAATTCTGTGAGAGTGCACCTTAGTGCTCTTTCAGCACACCACTCCCCAGTGGAAGGTCGGTCTCTTTCCAGCCATCCTTTGGTGGCTCGCTTCCTCAGAGGCCTGCTTTTGCTTAAACCTCCACTGCGTCCTCCTGCCCCTGACTGGGACTTGAATGTGGTCTTGCAATGGCTTACTTGTCCACCTTTTGAACCTATGGCTACCTGCCCTCTATGTTTTCTCTCCTGGAAAGCGTTGTTCCTGGTAGCCCTTACCTCAGTGAGGCGAGTGAGTGAGATTCAGGCCCTAGTATCAGATGCTCCTTATACTAGGTTCTATAGGAATAGAGTAGTCTTATGGACTCACCCTAAGTTCCTTCCTAAGATTGTCTCCTCTTTCCACCTCAATGAGGAGGTAGTTCTTCCGACTTTCTTTCCCAGGCCGCATGCCAGCTGGGCTGAGATGGTCTTGCATACCCTGGACTGTAGGAGGGCGTTGTCCTTCTACCTTGACCGTATGCGGGAGCACCAGAGGGCTGTTCAGCTCTTTGTCTCTTTTGACCCCAATAAGTTGGGGTTGGCTGTCTCCAAGCGTACTTTATCCTTATGGGTAGCTGACTATTGCCTGGGCTTACAGGGCAGCCGGCCTCTCGTTGCAGGGTCGAGTTACGCCTCATTGTGTCGGGGCAAAGGCTGCGTCAGTGGCTCATCTCCACTCTGTTCCATTGGCAGACATCTGCCGGGCCGCTACTTGGTCTTCAAGCCAGACTTTTGCGGCCCACTACTGCCTTGAGAGGGAGTCCCGCAGGGACAGTGCTTTCGGGCAGGCGGTACTCCATAATCTCTTTGGGGTTTAGGCAACTCCTACCCTCCGGCCCTGGTGTTGGGCTACCGTTCAGGGGTGTTATCAGAGAAGATTCTGTTCTTGCATGCTGAGGCTCTAGAGGGAGCTCATTGTTTCAGTTTGGGGCCTCTGGTAGCCCTGAGCTGGGGAGTCCCATATGTGAGGACTGACTTCCTGCTTGGTCCTGGAGAAAAAGTAGTTACTCACCTGTAACAGGTGTTCTCCAGGAGCAGCAGGAATCAGTCCTCACAACCCTCCCTCCTCCCTTTGGAGTTGCAGTCATATGCTTTATTTTGCTATTTTTGCTGTCTTTTAGCTATGTCATCAGACTGAGCGAGATGGCACCCTTGGGCGGGAAGGGGACCGCGCATGCGCGCTGCATTCTCAAAGGCTTTCTTTGAAAGCTGGGGAAATGCTCTGCACGGGGGCTCCGTCGGCGTCGACGTCACCCATATGTGAGGACTGATTCCTGCTGCTCCTGTTACTCTTTCACTGAATGCCATCTATTGAGGCATCATTAGATATTCTGCATTATCTGCAGCATTAACAATTAGTATGTGTGCAGCAGTGCATGTTAAGTCCAAATTGCAGTCCTTGTGCATTCCACCCCATTCT
Source organism: Ichthyophis bannanicus (assembly GCA_033557465.1). Classification (NCBI taxonomy): domain Eukaryota; kingdom Metazoa; phylum Chordata; class Amphibia; order Gymnophiona; family Ichthyophiidae; genus Ichthyophis; species Ichthyophis bannanicus. Next base: position 1,061,504,715 of record CM066032.1, read on the forward strand.
GCATTTTTCTGTTAATTTCAGGAATTAACATACAGTAAATATTAAGCCACTGCTGCTGCATTAATTCCTGTGCTAATTGGTTAATGTAGCTTAGTAAGAGAACCCATAGGTTTATTTTAAAACACTGTAAACAAATTTCATTTAAATATCTTCCAAACTGTTAGCCAATTTGTATTCCCTATGCCTGTAAAATACAAGAGAAACTAGTAATAGTATCTATTATATATGTATTGTTGTCTTACAGCAAATTAAAAGAAGATTATTTGTAGCCCTGTTAGAATTCAGAGCTAATATCACAACATATTGTGAAATTAGTGCTGATATATTACTCAATCTGTTTACCCATGGGATCATGTTAATGAATTAACATGATCAGTTCAACAGGTTCATCAATCAAATGATGGTTATCCATTCTCTTTTACACATTTTGAAGGCAATTTTCAATTTTCTGTGGATAAGCAGAAATGAGTCCTCAAGTATGGGTGACGTCCTCCAACAGAGCCTGCGTGGGAATGCTCCCCAGCTTCTGTTGGAAGCTTTTGGGTGACTCCACTGCTCCTGTGCACCTCCTTCCTATCTACTGCCGCAGCGTCATCTTAAACTAGTCGTCTTTTTCTGCGAAGCCCTACAGATGTGTTCCGTTCTTCTCCATTTTTTAATCCAATTTTTTCCCCTGTGGGGATCATGTGCTTCCATTTTTACTCAGTGATCACCTGCCATTACTTTTGTTCTTTACCCTTTGTTTTTTTGTCCTTTTCAGTTGTTTAATTTTCTTTCTTTTTCTGTGGCACCTCAGCTCCCTTAGGCACCGGTGCACCAGCCGAGGCCCTTGATCAAAAATTGAGCCGTCTGATTTTGCTGCAGCTATTTTTCTGGATGACATGCCCCAGAAACAAGCCAGTGAGTACAAAAAGTGTCCGCAGTGTGGTAGGACCATATCCATAATGGATACCCATAGTTGTTGCCTTCAGTGCCTGGGACCCAATCATCAACCCTCTTCTTGTAATTTGTATGTGCAGATGACATAAAGATTGAAAGAAGCAGCATGTAAAATTTTTTGATGCTCACAAGTCTGATCCATCATCATCGACAGCATCAGTCTCAATGGGTTCCAAGGCTGCATCGGACGATGGGGGTGCATCGACATCAAGGAGTTCTCAAGCGCACTCAAATCCGAACACCTATAGTGTCACCTGAAGATGAGAAAAGATTCATCTTTGTCAACGTTAAAGGGTGATCGAACCAAGCACAAAGTGAAGACTCTGGTGTATCGGCATCCGAACCCATCGAGACATGGCATAGACAGTGATGATGGCCCACGAGAGTGCCCCTTGAAGCTTCCCCAAAGAGAGGAGAGCTGATCCTCCAGAATGTTGGAGGGGCATCATCAGCCTACTGACAGCCAAGACCAAGCCTCCGATACCCCTGTACAGATACAAGGTATATCGGTCAAAGTCGCTGAGGCCCCACAGTCTTTGGAATTGGCAGCCATAGAGAAGCACCATCTCCAAGAACAAGCAGGAATGTATCACATATGATGATGTCCTCTGATGGAGCCTGTGCAGGATCGCTCACCAGCATCCAATAGGAAAACTTTTGGGAGCATCCCACTGCGCCTGCATATTTGCCTTCCCACCCCTTCTCAGTTTTTTATTTTGCACAGATCCATTCCGACATCTGTCCTGTCAGTGCTGTTAAACTATTCTCTTCGTATCCTTTGGGGTACACCATGCTTCATTTTTTGCATTCCTGCCGGCTCCAGTACCATTGCTCGACGCCGGAGACCAATTTTCTTTTATTTTTTGTTTTATTTTTTCGTCTTTTACCACAGCTCCTGCAACTGATATTGACGGCCTAAGCAGCCATTGCCTTTTTTGATCTGACAAAGGCTGTGTTTCCGAGTATGAAAAAATAAGCCAGTGGTTTGAAAAAGTGTTCAAGGTGTCAGAACACTATTTCAGCCACAGATAAGCACAACTGGTGCTTAGGTCCTGACCATGAGCCAACTACTTGTCCCTTATGTCAACAGATGACTAAAAGGGGATTAGAAAACCATGAAAGACAATGTGGGTCTCTGTTTCTGTCAGAGTCAGCCGCTTCAGCTCACTCATCAATGGCCTCCCTATCCTCACAGGCATCGACTTCCTCACATGATTCACACACCTCCTTGAAGTCAAAGCACCTGTGAGTAAACAGAATCTTTTACTGATCCAGTGAAGACTTTGACGCCATTGACATCAAGAACTGATGTTGATTCCAGAGACTAGCTGGGACAGCATCGGGAGTCCCCCAGAGGTGAATCTGACTCTGATCAGCCAGCCAAACAGTCTCGGTGGGAGGACGTGTCCTCCAAAGCACAAGAGAGGCTCTGGAATGCTCCCGAGGTGCAGACCTCCAAGGAGCTACTGGTTCCATGTTTTAGGGCAATGGCTCATTGCCCTGTATGGTGGTCCACCCAGACTCTGTCCATCTCCCTCGATCAGCATATGCTGGTCCTTGAGCAGAATATGGCAGCGATCCTGGCAGCATTAGTGCTGGTGGCCTCAAGGCCCTCTGGATCCCAAGTCTCCATGCCGAGCCTGGACGTCAGTACCTTAAGGCCTTCAACTTCATCCATACCAGATTTGGATTTGGAACTGCTATAGTCTAGGGCTCTAGGCCAATGCCGATAACTCCTTTGGAACTGGTCGATACTCAGGCTGGTCAAGCAGACTGGGTGTCAGTAGCACGGTTCTGATACCTCAGATCACTGAGACTGGCATTGGTGCCAAGAATCCGATCGCTACTATGACTTTTTACTTGATTCCGTCTCCGATTCCTCAGAATCAGATGTTGAGTCTCTCAGTTCCCAAGGCCTCATGGACATTTCTTCTGGCCCTTTACCACCACATGAGTGGTGCCGGCCCCCACTGGAGGATATGTCCTTCCAGGAATTCATCAGAGACATGGCAAGGGCTCTCTCCATTACCATTGCCATCGAGAAGGAACTGGGACTGAGGAGATGGAAATACTTCAGTATCCCTTGACGCCTACAAAACCTTATGCTATGCATGTGGGAGGCTGCTCTGAACAATGTATAGGGTTCCTGAGTGTCCCAGCTTCCAAAAACCCCAGCCTCTACATCATTCCATGGTGGTGGAATAGGCAATGCACTGCATTAAGAATTCCAAAAATCATTCTTCGGTTCCTCCAGGTATGGAATCAAAAATTCTGGAAGCCTTTGGACATCGATGTTTCCAGGCAATGATGCTGGCCTCTGGGATAAACTCCTATATGCTATACACTAAAGATCTTCGGGAATTTTCCCCTGGGCACATGGTCCTGGAGAAACTTCCTTTGTGAGAGAGGATTTGACATCACCTGGAGGACAGGTCCTAGCTATAGGATCACTTCCTGCCATACCAGGGTGATGCTCTCCTGTCACGTGACCTCTCTCCTCCATAGCAATAGGGATGCTGCCAGACTGGAGGTGGGACTTCAGGACTATATCCCTGTAGGTCTTGTCTATGTACCTTTCTGTCTTCCTTATGTCCTCCAAGTCTACTACTGTAGCTTCCAGAGATCCCATCTTAGACCTCTGGAACCTCAACAAGTTCCTAACATGAGAAAAGTTAAAGACGGTTTTTCTAGGAACCCTACTGCCCTACCTTCAGAGGAATGATGGGCTGTGTTCTCTGGATCTAGAGAATGCCTATACACATATCCTCATTCACCCCATTTCACAGGCAATATCTCCGCTTCATGTTCGACGGTGGGCACTACCAATACCAAGTCTTGCATTTTGGCCTGGCATCTGCCCCAAGAGTCTCCATGAAATGTCTGGAGGTAGTCGCAGCCTATCTCCGCACACTTGGCATTTTCATCTTCCCCTACTTAGAAGACTGGTTTGTCAGGGGTAAGACACTACATATGGTGCATCTGTCCATTCAATGCACCATCTTGGTGCTCGAACACCTGGGATTTGTTATAAACTTTCCAAAGGCACACCTTTCTCCCACTCAGAGGTTCGAATTCATAGGGGTGTTCTTGACACGATTCAGGCTCAAGCTTTCCATCCCAAGGACCATCTCAAATGCCTCACAGAACTGGTAGGCATCATTCAGCTCAGTCGTTACACCACGGCAAGAGACATGCTTCGTCTGTTGCATCACATGGCCTCCATGATCCATATAGTCCCTTACACTCGTCTCCACATGCGCCAAGCACAGTGGATCCTCTCCTGCCAATAGAAGCAAGCAAAGGGCCATCTTTAGGACAGAGTGGTAGTCACTCCTCTTCTGGAAGACTCCCTTCAGTGATGACTCTCTTCTCAAAACCTTCTCATAGGGTTATCTTTTCAGATGTCTCCACCTCAATGGATGCTAACAACCGATGCATCCAAACAGGACTGGGGAGCTCATCTCAGTGGCCTGGGCATGCAAGGCCACTGGTCTCAACAGGAAGTCTTGCATCTGATCAACTTCCTGGAGTTGAGAGTGATAACCAATACCCTTCAGGTGTTTCGCCATCACTTCACATCAATCTATCCTGGTTCCGATGGACAACTAGGTTGCTATGTTTATGTCAACAAACAGAGAGGCATGGGCTCTCACCTCCTCTGCTGGGAAGTGGTCTCTTGTGGACCTTTGCCTTGACTAATGAAATGGGTTTCCTAGTTGTTTACCTGCCAGGAGATCAGAATGTTCTCACGGACAGTCTCAATTGGGTCCTCTAACCTCACGAGTGAACTCTTCATTGAAGAATACTCGTTCGCATCTTCAGGCTATGGGGAATTCCAGAGAAAGACCTGTTTGCCATCCCGCTCAATGTGCAGGTCCCTTGCTTTTGTTCCAGGTTGCCATCTCCGCAACACCAAGCCCGGGATGCTTTCCTCTTTCACTGGGGAATGGGTCTGCTATACGCTTTCACGCCCATTCCACTCATAGCCAAAACAATATTTAAGTTGCAAGCCAACACAGACACCATGATCCTGGTATCCCCATTCTGGCCCTGACAGCCGTGATTTCCCCTGCTTCTTTGTCTAGTTCAGCTTCAGTCTTTTCATCTGGGATGCACACCAGGGGTGCTGCTGCATCCCAATGTCCATGTCCTGTGCCTGACGGCTTGGCTGCTGAGAAGGTAGTCCTTTCCAACCTCAATTTACTGGATGCTGTTAAGGATATCCTGGTGTCCCAGAAGGACCCCACATGCCACACCTATGCCTTTAAGTGGTGCCAGTTTGAATTTTGGTGCGCTCAGTACATCCTCAACCCCTTCAATTGTCCAGTGGAGTCTCTCCTGCTGTACCTTCTCCACCTCTCTTCTATGGGTCTCAAAACTAATTCCATTTGTGTCCACCTTCATGCCATTTCAGCTTCTCATTGGGGGATTGATGGAAAACCTGTTTCCACACATCCACTGGTAGCCTGCCTCATGCAGGGTCTCCTCTTGACTAAGCTGCCAATTTGGCCCCCACTTGTCACCTGAGACCTTAATGTGGTTCTTGCTCAACTCTTTAAGCCTCCTTTTGAGCCTCTCGGCACTACCTCCCTCAAGTTTCTTACTTGGAAGGTCTCCTTCCTAGTTGCGCTCACCTCGGCTCGCCAGGACAGTGAACTACAGGCTTTAGTTGCACATGCTCCTTAGACAAATTTTCACCATGACAGGGGTGGTCCTGAGAATGCATCCACATCTGCATTTCCTTCCAAAGGTTGTCTCTTTTTTCCATCTCAACCAGTTGGTAGTTCTTCTGATCTTTTTTCCCCAAACCACATGCATCTTGGGCTGAGAATACGCTTCATACCCTAGATGGCAAACGAGCTTTAGTATATTACCTTGACAGAACCAAGGTACACCAGAAATCCTCACAATTATTGATTTCTTTTGACCCTAATCATCTTGGTCTCCCCATGGCCAAACACATTCTTTCTTTTCGGATAGCAGACTGCATATCCTTTAGCAGGTCTGACATTAGAGGGTCATTGTACCGCTCACAATGTTCGGTCCATGGCCACATCCATATCCCAATTACGCTCTGTCTCTATAGCAGAGATTTGCCATGCTGCCACATGGTTCTCAATTCACATTTTTGCAGCCCATTACTGCCTGGCAAGGACTCATAAGGGCAGTGTCTTTGGCTAAGCCGTATTCCAACACCTCTTTGGGACTTAGCTACACCTCCAACCCTCTGTCCATTCCAGATACCACCCCTGTCATCTCGATGGGGTTGTGCTGGGGATGCCAAGTCTATTAGATCTCCTGGACTCCTCATATTGTTCTTCAGCATTTTTTTCCCATTTGTAATGGGCTCTGCTCCTCGCCATTTTCCAGTAGCCTGGAGCTAGGGAGTCCCATATGTGAAGACTGCATTCCTGCTTGTTCCTGGAGATAGCAGGTGATCTCTAGGAACAGCAGGAATCAGTCTTCACAACCTGCTCTCTCCCCCAAGGAGTTGTAGGTTTTTTCTTTTTCTCTGCTATGAACCTTACTGAGGAGAATCACTGGGAAGGCATGCACACATGTACAGAGGGATGCTCCCAAACGCTTCCTGTTGGAAGCTGGGGAGTGTTCCCGCACGGACTCTGTCAGAGGATATCACCCATATGTGAAGACTGATTCCTGCTGTTCCCGAAGATCAACTGATACAGATGAGTAACTATGCTTTCCTGGGAGATGGGAGTTTAGAAAAGAGACTTGGAGACTAATTTTGTGGAGAGGTCCACTATCAAAATGTCTATGCAGCTGTGCTTGACTGTTACACTGCATTGCCTGATGGATATCTTGGATATTAGGCTTCTTAAAAATAAAGAAGCAAATAGATACTGCTATCAACAGTGAAACAAGTATTTCTGTCATCCAGACCTATAGCCTGGACAGAAATATAGAAAGATGTTGCTTAAAGGAATCTTATTACATTAGAAATAAAATGACATAAGTAGAAATCTTCTTATAAAGAAATGAAAGGATAGAAGTAGAGTACCCTTAGATTATAGTTAGTGCCTTAAAAGTATTAATGTAGTTAGTGTAATCTTTTTTCTCACTGGAACTTGAAAAATGAAACAGGCTTATGTGATTCATGGAACAAAATAATTCATGTCATCGTAACTTTCTCTAGGCTGATCTACAAAAGTATGAACAGCAGTTAAGACTAGAAAAGGAACAGAACAAAAAGCTGTGTGAACGAGATAGTAGCAATAGCCTCACCATTGGTCAGCTGCAGCAGGATTTGGATAATAGGAATATGGACACATGCCGTTTGGAAGGCCAGATAAAGGCTTTGAAAGAGGAATGCAAGAAGCACACTGAGCAACAGGTTAGTCAGTATGATTATGTTCAAAGATGCTTGTTATGTGTTAGATTTTGTAGTACTCACATTTTAATGTCATCCTTTTTTTACTACAAAGTTCACAGTATCATAGCAAGATACAGTAAATTCTTTGTGTGTATTGTACTGTATAGTATTGCAAAGTTGTCTAAAGCAAGTAAGAAGTGTGCGTCCTATATAGTTTAAACAAGTGATGTGTACAGTGGCTGAAAGTGAGAAATGGGACATCCAGGTCAGGATGTTCATATTTTTCCTTCTTTTAACTAAAAGCTTTGGAAATATGTGTAAGGACACTGACAAAGATGCGTATTTTCCATCGTGTACACCAGTAGCATTGCTTGAGTAGAAGTATACATAGAAAGAAAAGAGCAGAATCCCTCAGCAGTGTCCATGTTTAGGTACTAGTATTTATAGGTGAAGATGGTAATTTTGTAATCTCCAAGTATAAGTGCCGGTAATTACATGTATAGTGGCTCATTTTTAAAAGAACATAAACATAAGAGGCAGCAAATTAAAAAAGGAAACCCCAAAAGACTTTTATAACTTTGAAGGCAAAGATAATGTATGAAGAAGTAAATGCATCAACCATCTCAGTCCCTTATATTAAGCTCTGGCCAAAACGAATACTTCTAATAAAGTTGTACTTGCTTGGAGCAGGTGCAAATGTTGATGGAGAAATTAATTGGAATATACATGTGGTAGTGTGCAGTGGGAAGGGTTTTTCTTTAAAACACAGGCCAGATAGCAGTTCATGTAAAATAAAAACAGTTTTTATTCTATCTCAGCTTATTAAACCTTCACAAAGCAAAACCCAGAACATACAGCAGTTCGGGGAAAACAAATCAGCTTACTTCTGTCCCAGTTTGTTAGACCTCCATAAGCTGGTTCTCCTGGCCCATCCACCAGCCCTTGTTAAAGTTCTTACTTCAGAACTCCTTTGCATGGCTTGCCTTGGAAAGACTTCTGGCTCCAGGGTTGGTCCGTCCATTGTGTGAGAATGTTCTTTGCACAGGGACCTGCGCCAACAACATCTCACATATGCTATTCAGCACTGGCAGGGTCGGCTTTAGAGGGAGCTGGAGAAGCCCCGGTTCACCTCTGGCAGCCACCGAAGTGAAGAGCGCCGTTTTCTTCACTTCAGCAGCTATGTTCTTGTATATGCCGCTGGCGCGCTGGAAGTCAAAGAGAATTTCTTGTTTCCCAGCACTCAGTGTGCCAGTGGTCTATACTAGAACCCAACTGCCAAAGTAAAGAAAAATGGCGCTCTTCACTTCGGCAGCTGTCAGAGGTGAGCTGGGGCATCTCTGACTCCCTCTAAAGCCAGTTGGACGGCCGCAGGGCACTTCAGGGGGGGGGGGGGGGCTGGGACTACAAATAGCTGATGGGCAGACTAGGGCTGTAAATGGGCTGAGTGGGGAGGGCTAGGATAGGACTGGAAATGGGCTGAAGGAGGGGCTAAGATTGGAAATGGGCTGATGGGGAAGCTAGGATAGGACTGGAAATGACTCATGGGGAGACTAGGATTGGAAATGCACTGATGAGAGGCTTGGACTGGAAATGGGCTGATGGGGAGGCTAGGATTGGAAATGAGCAGATGAGAGGGCTAGGACTGGAAATGGGTTGGTGGGAGCTAGGATAGAACTGGAAATGGCTGATGGGAGAGCTAGGACTGGAAATGGGCTGATGGCGGGCTAGGACTGGAAATGGGCTGATGGGAGGATGGGAATAGAAGGGAATGGATGATGGTTGGGACTGTAACTAGAAGGCAGCTGATGTTGGGGGAGGACTAGAATGGGATGGGGCTGGGGAGTGAGGATGGAGAGGGGAAAAGATATTTTGTGTGGGAGAAAAGAAAAATCTACGATTGGCCTGGTATTGTGAGAGTAAGTGGGGATTGAGGATAGAGGGGTGAAATTTGAGTGGATGAAAAAGGAATAAAGAAAGAAATCCTTTCAAACCAATGGGGTCAGCTCCATTAAAGTTCCTCACATGGAAGCTTCTCTTCCTCATAGCAGTTACCTCAGCTCGCAGAGTCAGTGAACTTCAAGCTTTGGTAACCTATAAGCCTTATATCACTTTTCATCCTGACAAAGTGGTCCTTCGCATACATCCTAAGTTCTTGCCGAAGGTCGTCACTTCCTTTCACTTTAATCAATTGGTCTCTCTACCGACTTTCTTTCCAAGACCCCATTCCTCTCTGACTAAAGCCAAACTTCATACTCTAGATTGCAAGAGAGCATTGGCATTATATCTAGAACGCATGAAGGACCTTCACCAATCCTCTCAGTTGTTTTATCTCCTTTGATCAGTCATTTGGGGACACCAGTATCCAAAGGAGTACTTTTAAATTGGTTAGCAGATTGCATTTACTTTGCTTATTCACAAACTGGGCTATCTCTAATACCCTGTGTCACAGCTCATAGTGTTAGAGCCATGGCAGCTACTGTAGCTAACCTTCGCCCAGTCCCTATCTCAGATATCTGCCAAGCGGCAACATTGTCTTCTTTGCATACCTTTACAGCGCACTATTGCCTGGATAAAGACTCCACAGCTGATGCTCAATTCAGACAAGCAGTTTTCCGTAACCTCTTTCAAATTTAGACAAATTGCCCACCATCCATCCGACTACTCTGCGAAGAGTGCTCTGAACGAGCTGAGTATGTTGGATCCTGGCTGCAACCTCCGGCTGTACTGGGATTCTTCTCTTGCTCAGTTGTCTGGGGCTAGGGAGTCCCATATGTGAAGACTGACTTCCTGCTTGTTCCTGGAGATAATGTAATTACTCATCTGTAATATGTGATCTCTGGGAACAGCGAGAATCAGTCTTCACAACCCACCCACCTCCCCAAAAAGTTGTCCCCTTTTTTCTCTTCCTGGTATCTAGACTTTTTTATTCTCTGCTATACTCCTGACTGTGGAGACCAGGAGGGACCAGGAGGGAAAAAGCACTCCCAAAAGCATTCCTATTAGATGCTGGGGAGTTTTCCTGCACCAGGCTCTGTTGGTGCCGACGTCATCCATATGTGAAGACTGATTCATTCTGTTCCCAGAGATCACCTGTTACAGGTGAATAACTACACTTTATCCTCCATATCATTCCTATTCTGGCTATCCCATAACAGCAACAGAGACAGCAGGACCAGAAACAGGTCAGGAAACCCAAGGTTTCCAAACCACAGCCTGCAGCTACTACTCAACCTCCTCAGAGTTTTTGACTGCTTCAAAAAGAGCATGGCCAATTCTCCCATAATCTTTCCTCTTCCTCCTATGATCCCCGGAAGACTGGTGCATTTTGCACACCATTGGATCAACATCACTTCCGAGCCCTGGACTTTACATCTACTCAGTCAGGGTCTACAGCTGAAATTCCAGGATTTTCCTGCCACTAACTTTGTGGGACAACCTTCCTTGGATCTCCTTCACTCCCTCTTGCTTCAGCAGGAAATTTTCTCACTGCTGAGACAAGGGGCTATAGAGGAGGTTCCCCCATCTCAGCAGGGCCTGGGACTCTACTCCTGATACTTCCTAATTCCAAAAAAGATGGGAGGTCACAGACTTAAATTAGATCTCCAAAATCTCAACAAATTTCTTATCAAGGAGAAATTCAAGGTGATTTCTCTAGGCACTCTTCTGCCATACCTCCAACAAAATGATTGGCTATGCTCTCTGGATTTAAAAGATGCTTATACACACATTCTGATCCACCCGGATTACAGAAGGTTTCTCAGGTTCGTTTTTCAGAACAACCACTGCCAGTACCAAGTCCTCCCATTCGGACTGGCCTCAGCACCCAGAGTCTTCACAAAGTGTTTCGCTGTTGTCGTAGCCTACCTTTGAACTTTGGGGATCTTTCTGTTCCCCTGCTTAGACGACTAGCTGCTAAGGGCAGATACCGCTTCGGCAGTCACCTCTGCCCTAAATCAAACCATTCATGTCCTCCAGGAGTTAATTTTTGTGTTAAACTATCTAAAGTCACATCTCATGCCAACCCAGGACCTCAAGTTCATAGGAGCTTGATTAGACACAGTAAGAAGCAGGGCATTCCTGCCAAAAGACAGATGCCTCTGTCTCATGCCTTAGCCACACAGGTCCAGCAACAATCATCAGTTAATGACTAGAACATTTCTATGCCTCTTAGGCCACTTGGCTTCCACAGTCCATGTCATGCCCATACCCATCTCAACATGAAGATAGGGCAATGGACTCTCTCACAACAATGGAAGCAGTCCACAGGTCGCCTATCCAACCTCATCAACATCACTCCGCAAGTGAGAATGGCCCTTCAGTGGTGGTGCATGCCACAGAACCTGGTCGTATGGTTACCTTTTCAGAAGTCTGCACCGCCGTATACCCTAACGACTGATGCATAAAAACTAGGCTGGAGAACCCATTTCAATGGCCTTACAACAGAAGGCCTTTAGTCTACTCAAGAAGCGCTTTTCCAGATCAATCTCCTAGAGCTCAAGGTGGTCTTCAATGCCGTCAGAGTCTTCTCTTCCCAACTCAAGGGACAGTCTTTTCTCATACAGATGGACAGCAAGGTGGCTATGTTTTATATAAACAAGCAAGGGGGAACAGGCTCTTGGGCCCTATGTATGGAAGCCATTCACCTTTGGAACTGGGCAATTCCTCAAGGAATTCATCTTCATGCAGTATACATTCCAGGAACAGAGAATCACTTAGCTGACAGCTGGATCCTCCATCCATACGAGTGGATGCTGGAGTCTCAAATAGCGCAATACTTGTTCCACCTCTGGGGGATGCCACTACTCGACCTCTTTGCTTCTTCCTTCAATGCCCAACTACCTCGTTTCTGCTCGAGGATTCTTTCCCCTCACAGGAAGATGTTGGATGCATTCCTCATCCATTGGGGACAGAATTTCCTTTATGTTCTCCCTCTCCTTCCACTCAGCAAAAACACTCTTCAAACTCCAGGCTGACTGAGAACAAATGATTCTTATTGCCCCTTACTGGCCCAGACAACTATGATTTCCTCTGCTTCTTCAACTTGCTTAAGCACCTCCCTTCAGGCTCTGTTATTCATCAACCCTACTGTCTCAGGAACAGGGGACCCTTCTGCACCCCAGCCTCAAGACACTCCGCTTGACAGCGTGGAGGCTGAGCGCTTCGTCCTCTCTTACTTAGATCTCCAAGAGGAGGTATTGCAGGTGCTCCTATCTTCAAAAAAAGATTCAATCAGACGTTCTTACACTTTTAAATGGTGCAGGTTTTCCATCTGGTGTTCTCATAAAACACTACATGTAGATCCTTTCACATGTCCCATTCTGAATTTACTCCAATACTTGCTCCATTTGTCCTCCTCTGGCTTTAAGACCAACTCGGTGCGAGAAAATTTATCTGCCATTGTGGCCTCCCAGCATACTTTTGAGAACCACCCCATCTCAGTGCACCCCTTAGTAGCCAGATTTATGCGTGGTCTTCTCCTGACCAAACTGCCTTTCCATCCATCCCCCGCACTATGGGATGTAAATGTTCTTGCAGAGCTCATGCACAGTCCTTTTGAACCAATGGTTTCAGCTCCTTTAAAGTTTATAACATGGAAGCTTCTTTTCCTCATAGCAGTCACTTCAGCTCGAAGAGTCAGTGAACTGCAAGCTTTGATGAGCTATGCTCCCTATACCACTTTTCACTATGACAAGGTGGTCCTTTGCACACATCCTAAGTTCTTGCCAAAGGTCGTCACCTCCTTTCACCTGAACCAATCTGTCTCGCTACCAACATTCTTTCCGAGGCCTCACACCTCCCCGGCTGAGGCTAGATTTCATACCCTAGATTGCAAGAGGCATTGGCATTTTATCTAGATCGTACTAAGGACTATCACCAGTCCTCTCAGTTGTTTGTCTCTTTTGTCAGCAATATCCAAAAGAACACTTCTGAACTGGCTAGCAGATTGCATATCCTTCGTTTATTCACAGGCTAGGCTGTCTCTTCCACACTGTGTGACAGTTCAGAATGTCAGAGCCATGGCTGCTATTGTAGCTAATCTCTGGTCTGTCCCTATCTCAGAGATCTGCCAAGTGGTGACATGGTCTTCCCTGCATACCTTCATAGCACACTATTGCCTGGACAAAGACTCCAGAGCTAATGCTCAATTCGGACATGCTGTTCTGCGCAACCTTTTTCAAATTTAGACAACTTGCCCGCTGCCCATCTGACTACCTCGTGAGGAGTATGCTGAATGAGCTGAATCTGTCAGATCCCTGCTGCCACCTCTAGCTGCACTGGGATTCTTCTCTTGCTTGGTTGTCTTAGGCTAGGGAGTCCCATATTTGAAGACTGACTTCCTACTTGTTCCTGGAGATAGTGTAGTTACTCACCTGTAACAGGTGATCTCTGGGAACAGCAGGACTCAGTCTTCACAACCCGCCCACCTCCCCATCAAGTTGTCCCTTTTTTCTCATTCCTGGTATACAAAGATTTTTATTTCTCCGCTGTTCACCTTACTGAGGAGACCAGGAGGGAAGACGGAAAGGCAGCCATGCATGCATGGAGGAATGCTCCCAAAAGTATTCCTATTGGATGCAGGGGAGTGTAACCGTGCCAGGCTCCATTGGTGCCAATGTCACCCATATGTGAAGACTGATTCCTGCTGTTCCTAGAGATCACCTGTTAAAGGTGAGTAACTATACTTTCTCAAATTGCGAATCCCATCTTGTAATTTATGTAGTGGTCTGTCCCTGCAATCTCCTCTTTATGGGGAAAACCAAACGCAATGTATGCACCTGGATTATCGTGCTCCGCAGCTGTCTTAGAAGGATGATTGAGGACAGACCCCTTGTTACCCATTGGATTTTGGCACAACATATTTCTGATCTTAAATTATTTATATTCAGAGTTGTGAAACCACACTGGAGGGGTGGTGACTTTGAGAAAATTCTCTTACAGTTAGAACAAAGATTTATTTTTGACACCCTCTGGTCTCAATTTGAACCAACATTTTTCTGTTTTTTTTATAAAAGGTAATTTGCAATTTTGTTTTTTGTGATTGGCATTTTATTTCTTTCCCCCTTCCCCCAACCTCCTTGTTGCCTGGGTGTTCTCCCTCTCCGAATCGGTTGAGCTACCTAGTTCCTGAATGTGCTCCTCCCCTCTTTTGCCCTTGTTCCCCCTCTCCCCTTTCCTCCCTCCCCCGACTCTGTGGTCCCAGTGTGCTCCTGGGTCCTTTGACCAGTTGAGTTACCTGGACCCAGAGTGGTTCCTCCCTCTTCACCCCCCCCCCATTTCCCTCCTACCCCTCTCCCTTCCCTCTCTGTTTTCTCCCTTTCCCCATTCCCCTTTTTCCCCCTTTCCCCCCACCCCCACTACCCCCCTGTCATTGCCTCTTTGTTTTAATTTTAATTTTTTATTAGTGTCGGTGTCCTGGTTTTTTGACAATTCTGATCACTTTTATTTTTAGTCTCTTAGCTGGTTTTATTCCCCTTTCTTCCTCCCTCTCCCTCCTCCCTTCTCCTCTCCCTACTCTTTAGTCAAATGTTTTGCTTTTTTTATCTTTTGGCTATCAACCAATATGCCTTTTATGATGTATTTTATTTATTAAAGGGGTCATTCTGAGATTTGGGCCCCTTTCCAATCCGGACTAACTTCCCCGCTTGTTATACGGGGAAGTTAGATGGGGGCGGGAAAGGGGTAGATCGGGGATGGCGTTAGGGCAGGCAGTGTGTGGTCGACGGCCCCGGACATACAGGACCTATTTCAATGTCAGCCCTGTACGTCCAGGTCCAGCAGCTTGAACGAGGAACTTATTCCACCTCTGAGGAGGGTTAAGTTCCCCAATTCCATGGAGGATGGCGGGCCTGAGACTCAGAAAGGGCAGGAGGGGACAGAGGACAGCCTGACCCTGGCCTTGGGAGGCCAAATCGGGGGTCAGGCTGCAGGGCATGCAGTTTGCAGTCTGGCTACCGGGGATCGCAGCTTTTGAATGGCGCCACGGTGCCATGGCAACCGGACACCATGGTGCCACGGCTCCATTCAAAGGCCTGTACATGCAGGCCGACCTGAGTTGGGGTCCCAGCCTGCATGTACAGGCCTGGATGTGATTCTGATCCCATGGGGCTAGACGTGCCCCATGAGATCAGAATCCCGACTAACTCTGTGTATCCAGATTCCGACCGGGCGCACAGAGGACTGGGACATCCATGTCTGACTCGGCTCTATGCATTTTTTATTCCTTTGTTTTTATGACATTCTGCCTAGTTTTGAAACACCTTTTTATCTTTTCAAGGTATTTTATATATTCTCCAGGACCAAGCAGGAAGTCAGTTCTCACATATAGGTGACGTCGGCGCTGACGGAGCCCTTGTGCGGAGCATTTCCCCAGCTTTCAAGGAAAGCCTTTGGGAATGCAGCGCGCATGCGCTGTCCCCTTCCCACCCAAGGGTGCCATCTTGCTCATTCTTTCATTTTCCGCGGAGCCCAACGGACATGAGTTTGTGTCACCCGGGAAAAGTAGATTTTTTTTGGCTATTTTGGCTTTTTCTGATCCGGTTCGACACCGGTCCCCCTTCCTGCCTGGGTTCAGTACACCGGTATTGAGTCCGGAATTTTGATTTTCGGTTTTTGTCCTTTGTGACTAGCGTTCGCGCCTTTTTTGTGTTTTCACTGGCAGCCCGGTCTTTTGACCCTGCAGGGGCCCTTTTTCTCCCGATGGCTGCCAGCGGGTTCAAAAAGTGTGATTGGTGCAAGAAACGTATGTCTCTCACCGACAAACATGACTGCTGCCTCCGCTGCCTCGGGCTCGACCATGACCTGCTGGTTTGTGGCCCGTGCAGCAAAATGTCGTTGAAGGCACTTCGGAGCCATCAGCATCAATGTGAGAGAAGTTTCTCAGAGTCCGCGTCCGGCTGGGCCCGGACTTTGTCAGAGGCCTCGACATCTCGTAAGTCTGACCCTGAGCGCCGTCGGGATTCCTCTGAGAGGGAGTCTCCCTGCTGGGAGCACAAAAGGAAGAAGAAGCTTGCGAGGGCGGCATCGGTGGAGGCTCCTGGATCCTCGAGGGCCAGATCGCATAGCCCTGACCGCTGCCCCGGGCTCTCGGTGTCGGAGAGGCCGTCCAAGTTACCTCGCGTGGAGCTGGAGTCCCCGAGTCATGTAAGTGCTGTTGTCCTCGTGGACTCTCCTCCGGGAGAACCAACATCTCGGGACCCGAGTTGGGGGCTGCTGAGTCTCCTGAGCTTGGACTCAGGCTGACGGCCTTGGAGAGCAGCTTGGCTGCTTTCATGGAACAGCAGAGGGTGCTGATCGCCGGTCTGACCGGTGCATCTGCCCCGACCACCGGGACCTCTACGTCTAAGTCGACCCCGGAGACCGAGCCCATCCTCGAGTCGATGAAGTATCGAGTCGATCCTCAGTCAAGGTCCCCCTCGACCTCCCTGCAGGGCAGAGGTCATCGACGCCGATACCCTCGGCATTGGGGTGGGTGGCACCGAGGCTCACACGGCCAGAGCCGCTCAATTCCTCCTCGGAGGAGTCGGCGTGGGAGACGGAGGACGAGGAGTCCCCGGACACCTTCCAGACCCGGTCCGTCCCTTCTGACCCACCGGAGTCCGAGCCTCGGAGAAGGTCCCTCCCGGAGGATACCCAGTTCTCGGACTTCGTGAAGGACGTGGCCAAAGATTTGGCTTTCCCTGCGGACACCGAGATGGAGCCTTGAGCCAAGGAGCTCAATGCCCTCCAGTATGGCTGTCCTTCGAAGGAAGCCTTTACTGTACTGGTTCCTCCGAGGCTGGAACGGCTGCTCTTCCGTATTTGGGAGGCACTGGTCTCGGCGCCAGTTCTTAGCAAACGGGTTGATTCCATTTATCAAGTCTGTAAGAGCCCTGGGTTCCAAAAGACACAGCTTCCGCACAACTCCATGGTTGTGGAATCGGCCATGCACCGCCTGAAGAGTCAGAAGATGCACTCCTTGGTGCCCCCCGGCCGGGAGGCCCGGAATCTGGATGCCCTCGGTAGAAAGTGCTTCCAGGGCTCTATGCTATCTTGCCATGTCCAGACCTACCAGCTGTACATGGGCATGTACCTACGAGACCTGGCAAAGGAGATTGCCGGGTTCTCAGCTGGCCTCACCGAGGAACCTTTGCAGAGGTTCAAGGCTTTGTCAACAGGGATACAAGAGTGCTCAAAGTTTATCTCTCGAGCAGCCTATGATGGCTTCGTGGCTTAGGCCCGGGTAGCCATGGCTGGTATTGGTGCACACTGTCAGGCCTGGCTACAGTCATCAGAACTGCAGTCATGGGTGCAGGACAAGTTGGTCGATGTCCCCTGCCGAGGTGAAAACCTTTTTGGTAAGCCCATGACTGAAAAGGCTGCAGAAATCGAGACTGAGACTCTCACTAGGACAAGGCTGTCCAGGAAGACTTCTGCCCCTTCTCAAAAAAAGAAGGGCTCGGGAAAAAAGCCCTTTTACCCGAGGAAGGGTGCTGCCTACAAATCCTACCCTCAATATCAGGCCTCTCCAGCTCTCCAACAGGGTCAACAGGCCAAGGGGCAGGGGCATGGGCCCCATAGGCAGAAGACTCCCAAGCCACCAGCTCCGGCTCCTGCACAGCAGGGAGCGGGGTTTTGACTCCCACAGCATAGCCTCTTCTCCACCACTGGCTCCACTCAGCACAGGAGGTCGGCCGACCCTGTACGCCTACAGATGGCCAGCCATCACAGGGGATACCTGGGTAACCAGCATAGTCCAAAAGGGCTACATGCGCCACTTCCACCAGCTACCCCCCTCCTACTTTCAAGGGGAGCCTCCAAGATTCCCTGTAGAGAGAAACCTCCTCCTTCAGGAGTTGGCAAGTCTTCTAAAGGAACAGGCAGTGGAACCGGTGCCTCACCACCTGGAAGGGCAAGGCTTCTACTCCAGATACTTCCTGGTACCAAAAATGACAGGAGGCCTCTGGCCTATCCTAGACTTGTGAAACCTAAACAAGTTTCTGGAGAGGGAAAAGTTCAAGATGCTTACCCTTGGGATACTGCTGCCCTACCTCCAGCAGGGAGACTGGCTATGCTCCTTAGACCTAAAGGATGCTTATACTCACATCCTCATTCATCCAGACCACAGACAATATCTCAGGTTTGTAGTGGGAGGAAACCATTTTCAATACAGGGCACTTCCCTTCGGCCTAACCTCTGCCCCCAGGGTTTTCACCAAATGCCTGGAGGTGGTGGCGGCCTATCTCAGGAATCAGGGAATTTTAATCTTCTCATACCTGGACGACTGGCTCATCAGGGGCCAGTCTCTCCAGGAGGCCAGACAAGCCAATCTTCGCACTGTCTCTGTTCTTCAGCATCTGGGCTTTGTCATAAACTACGCAAAGTCCACCTTGCTCCCCTCTCAGAACCTAGAGTTTATAGGGGCAAGATTAGACACCCTGCAGGCAAGACAGGGCCCACAGACTGATGGACTTGGCCAACCAGTTCCAAAGCAATTCTCAGGTCTCCGCCAGGCACTTCCTGCGGCTCCTGGGCCACATTGTAGCAGCCGATAAGCATGCAATAAATAAAACCAGGAGTCAGTTCAAAGAACCAAGCCAATTTATTGTGCACATGGTTCAGAGAGACAAGCTTCAAAAAGACTGAGCAACATTCTTACAGAGACATACTCATTTATACCTTTTCTTCAGCTTGATACATGCAGACTTTCTATTGGTTCCAACGCCCCCTGCATCTCTCCAATCGGGGACCCTCTCTGGGTCACCCTGTTCCCCCTTCTCAGGCTATTCTAACAAAGGCTCAGTTACTAGAGATAAACACATCCCTACTACAAGGTCATCTCTAGGCTCAGAGAATGTGAGAATGCAAAACACTGGAACATATCTATCATCAGCATAAAAGAATTGAATAAGGATTAACACAAACTTATCAAAAGCAGTTTAGAGCGGTTTAAGGCAGATCCTCAGACCTTCACTGACTCTGATCTTTCTCAGCACTACTATTTCTAAGTGGGGGTGGGGACTCAGACCTAGCTTGCAGGCCTCTCATACATGTACCGGCTATTATATAGGCCATAGCCTACCACAACATGGCATCCACGGTACATGTGATTCCGAATGCCCATCTGCACATGCGGGCTGCTCAGTGGTGCATTAGAGCTCAGTGGGCGCAGACCACAGGCAACCTCCGAGACAGATTAAAGGTGTCCAAACCACTTTTGGACTCCTTACAGTGGTGGCTACATCTCGCAAACCTTCTCAGGGGGTACCTTTTCAGGCTCCAGCACACACAAGGGTGCGGATGACCGATGCTTCCTTAAAGGGCTGGGGTGCACATTGCCAGGGCGCGTGCACTCAAGGCCTCTGGTCTCCTCGGAAGGCCACACAGCAGATCAATCTTTTGGAGCTGCGAGCAATCCGCTTAGCTCTACAGACCTTTTCTCATGCCCTCTCTCACCAGTCTGTCTTAGTTCAGACGGACAATCAGGTAGCAATGTTCTATGTGAACAAGCAAGGGGGCACTGGGTCCAGGCTCCTATGTCAGGAGGTGCAGGCTCTTTGCTCCTTTGCAGTCAAACTGTGGTAGCTCCCAGAAATTAGCCAGGCCTCTGGTAGGCCTCATGCATAGAAATGTATCTATAACAGTATTAAATTACCAACCCCCACTTGAGACTAGTGCTGGAAAGAAAGATTTGCTTTTAAAACGGCTTTTGAACAATTCTGCTCTCCCCTCTCCCCCCTCCCTTATCCTGTTAGCTCAAGAGTGGCAAACTTTCCTTGAACTCTAATCACTCAGGCTTTCCTGGAGCCAGGAATGTCCTGGTACCTACAATAAATTAATTAAACCGTGCATTTATGGTGGACCCTGTCTCCGGACCTGGAGGACAAGCCCCCACCTCACAGAGCAGGAAAGACCATATTTGGTAGGTCCAGCTGGTCTGTGCTGTTATGCCAGGTGGCAGTGCCTTACAGATAACACACTCTAGGTTTTTGAATGTCTCTGTATTCTTTGAAGTTTATAGATAAGAGAATTTACTATGCAGATGCAGGAATGTCTTAACGAGGGAGAAGGGGGGCTGGAGTGGAGAAAGAGTAGCCAATAGAAGGGTCACTGATTTAGTAGCCAATAGAGAATTTACTTTGACTTAATGATGAAAATGGATATGTGAGAATGTATATAAGCAAGCTGCGAGCGCACCTCGTGGCTCAGCCTTTGTCTTTTGGATTTGTTCCAGCTGAGCCTGTGTGGCACATTAAAACTTGATTTGAATTCTGAAAACTGACTCCTGGTATAATTCTTTGAATACAATCAGCCACAACATTTTGGTGCATTGGCCGACTGCTTGGGGGAGATGGTATTCAAGTGAATATACTACAGCTTTTGCCTCCAGGTCTAGCCCGGCTGGAGCCACGCTCTGAGCGATCGCAAAGGAAAACCCAGGTGCCGCCGGTCATCTTGCATCGGAGGGATTCCTTCTCGCCTCGACAGATTGCTGGTTCCAGCCGGCCTACACTTCTGAACCTGAGGGGAGTCCAGGATTCAACCCATGACCTGTTACTGGTACCGGATCTGGTGAGTAGAATTGTTTTCTGCTAATCAGTCAGTCAGTCGGGATTCTGGAATAAGCGCTTGAGAGTCTGATCAACTCTCGGGGCGGTCCTAGTAAGTCTCGGAAGTCTTAAAGGTATAAGCAGAGACTGAAAATACCTACCCCTCAGTCAGTCAGTCAGTCAGTCAGTCAGGTTTTTTGGGAATGTTGGGATTTTTTATTCTGTCTTGAATGTCTGCTTGTGTGAATGAGAGGCCTTGAAAAACAGACCAAGCGAGTGCGGGCTCCTGAGTAGCGCAGTTCCTGACCAGGCGACCGCGTTCAGGTCTCAAAAAGGAGGAAGCGTTTGGTGTTCTCTGTTCTTACTGTTTGTTTTTTGTCTCTGATTTTTGTTATCTGTTGAAACTGCAAGTTTCCCTTCTGGTATGATGTAAGATTATTCTGTTGAGTAATTTGTGACAGTTTACCGATTAAGAAATAGTATTAAGAAAAGAAGAAAGAAGACGCAGAACACCTATGCCGGAGTCACTTTAAATCAATAAAATGTCTCACTGATTTCAGGTTTTGTTTCAACACAGCGTGAACAAGCAGAGAGAGAAGGGGGCATGTCTTTCACACAGCCCAGAGAAAGGAATGTTTGAAGGTTTACTTTCAATTTGTTCTACGTTCTGCAGCTGGGTTAATCTGTGCATGTCTCAGGGAAATTGTGCCTGTTTTGTTCAGTGTGTTCTGGTGGTGATGTTCCTTCTGCTATGGCCATGTATTGTGTATCACTTGGTAGGAATATTTAGTCAGAATATTGGAACCCCGACAGTTTTGGGGCTTGGCCTGGAGAGGGTTAAGTTCTTATTAACCCCTTTTGATCTCCTCAACTGTTTTTGGTTATACCTCAGCCCTGCCCGTAGTCCTAAGTCGATAGAAAAATTAAGGAAACTGCTTTTGTTTTTCCTTTAACCTTCAAAGTAGAGGTTAAGAACCTTGAAGGACAATGTGGCATTCTGAGTTGGTCGTTACCAGATTGCAACCTGAGAATGATTTAAATCCTGAGTGAATAAGACGTTAATTGTGTTTGGATTTTATCTTTGATATATATTTGGTTCTCACTGCGTGTGCTATTGCAAGAAAAAAAAAAATTAAACTAAAGAGGGGATATATTGTGCACCTCATGGAGGACATAATTATTGTTCATAAATTACAGAAACAACAAAACAGAGCTGCAACTATGCTTATTTAGGATTTAACATTCTCAAACAACGTTTCGTTTTATTTTAACCCTTAGTGTTTACGACTGCTCTGTTTTCCTTCAGCTGTATGGTAATTTACGGCTGCTTTGAAAGTCAGGATTATTTGGCTAAGATAACTCCAAGGCTGGCTTCAAGGCGCTGAGTAATTTGTCTTAAAAAGAAATAACTTCTTTGGTTTCAAATCAGCTTTACACCAGTCTCTGGTATTATGTATAAGGTTTTAATTTAATGCAGAAAAGTTAATCTTGCGGAGTGTTTGCATTCCAGATCTTCACCAACCTTTTCCCGACAGAGTATAAGTCATTTGAATGCATGTTTCCCCGAACTGTAAGATTTAAGGTAATTACTTTGAATTGTTAAGCTCTGTACTGATGACTAATGAACAGGTCAGTTAGCTACACTGACTTTTACGATATTGGTTTTTAAGATAAATTCATCTATTTTTCTGTATTTGAATTTTGTGTGTCTGCGTCTAGAGAAAAAAGGTACCTTGTTTTTGAAAGTCTTTTAAATCTCAGTTTCAGAAGTACAGTCTTAGACAGTTGTTATTTAGAATGAGCACACACATCCATCCTGACTGCCCGCCACCTCAAGTACGTCATACTGGGGAAGGAAGGAGGGGGGGGGGGGGAATCGGAGTCCACGCAGATTTTGTTGAAATGTATGATTAGGACCTTTAGCTTAGCAAGGGATTTGTTGGAGACTAATATTATTCCCTGAACAGTTCCCCCACATAGTCTTCTGGTTAAATGCTTGCGAGAAAAGCAAGGGATTTGTTGGAGACTAATATTGTTCCCTGAACAGTTCCCCCACATAGTCTTCTGGTTAAATGCTTGCAAGAAAAAAAAAAACCCTGTTCGTTTATTCTGCCCCAGAATCTCCAGATATTCCACTCTGTTTGTCCCAGTATCTTTATTGGCCAGTCCCCGCAGGGATTCATTTGCCAGTTCAGGGTCACTCACAGCCAGCACCCGAGGACGTGCCGATTGCTGTATACCTTCAGAAGTACGACTACCAGTAAATGGGCCTACAGCCGACCAGCCTTGTTTATGTGCCTTTTTCCACCACTGATTTACTGAACTGAAAAATGCATTATGCCTCCTATGCTGAGAAGCCTTAGGATTTGATTGAACTAATGAACAGTATTATGCAGACCCATCAGCCTTGATGGCCCCATGGGGAATCCAAATAGTGCAAACAGCCCTCACTATATACCCCATACGATCCAGCAGCCCAGGAGAACTTGCATATGGTAAAACGCAGCTTTTGTCAGTCAGTCCCAGAGAGATATAAAACGAAAATTACAGACAATCGATGGATTTGCGGGCATGAATACAGCACAGTTAATGGAAGTTGATCAGAAAGTATGTGAAATGTAAGACTGAATGTGGTAGAGAAAGTGAATGTAAAATAAAAAGAAAGCAGATCATCTTGCTGCTGCTTTAATTGAATGACGTGGAGGAGATTTTCCTAATCAAAGGACCAGAGAACGTGTAAGGGGCCGCAGAAGTAGCAGGCCTCCACTGGGTGCGAATCAGTGCGCCCATTGCAGAGAAGAAGGACATTAGAGAAGTGAATGCCCGCATCTTAACTCCACCCCAGGAGGGGAGGAGGGGAGTACTTGATTTTAGAGTCATGAAAGAATAAACCAAGCACAGTGTTCCAGCAAGAGAGGGAAGCAGCTATAGAGTGAGTGGCAGCCGAAGAGGGCTACAACATGGATGAAGACTAGGCCAGACCGGATTCCAAGTTTCCCTGGGTCCCCAGGAGCCTATGGTCAGTCAGAAAACAGGGGACCAATATATGGACTTTATGGGGGATACAGGAGCAGAATACAAAAGCCACTAGCCCCTTTGTTCTCTCGATGCATCACCATTGTCAGAGCTACTGGGGCAAAGGCCACAAAGCCTTTCCTGCAGAACCTCATGTGTGAATTAGGGGGACAGAAAATAACGCACCAGTTCCTCTATATGCCTGAGTGCCCTATTCCACTTTTGGGCCGAGATCTGCTTGCAAAGCTCCAGGCACAGATATCCTTTGCTGAAGGGGGAGAAATGCAAATGACTGTGAACCCAAAGCCTGCTGGATTGATGGTGCTGACTGTTCCCCGAGAAGAAGAGTAGCAGTTCTATAGTGCATCTCCAATCAAGCCAGCTAGTTCCTGTATACCCACCAACCTTATAGCCCCACCTGGAGTATGGGCAGAAGATAATCCACCTGGCCTAGCAAAGAACATAGCCCCTGTCATTGTCACCCTCAAGCCAGGAGCGGAACCAGTGCATGTGAAGCAGTATCCTTTTCCCGGACCAGCTAATGAAACTATTGAAGTATGGACTTCTCAAGGAATGCCAGTCACCTTGGAATACCCTCCTTCTCCCAGTTAAGAAACCTGGAACAGGGGATTATCACCCAGTACATGATCTGAGGCGAGTGGATGATGCAGCTGAAACTATACACCCAGTGGTACCAAATCCTTATATTCTCTTGGGACTGACCTCCGCTGAGGCTACTCATTTCACCGTCCTGGACCTGAAAGATGCCGCCTTCTGCATACGCTTAGCCCTCCCGGATCATGACTGCCTGGAAATTATGGACACTGTATTCTCAAGTCGCCCGGATTTGACTGATGTTCCTTTGGAGAACCCTGAACGAACTTTCTTTGTAGATGGAAGCAGTCTTGTCATCATTAATGGACATTGTTGTGCCAGATATGCAGTAGTGACCCTTGATCTGGTAGTTGAGTCCTCAGCCCTGGCCCAGGAACTTCAGCACAGAAAGCTGAACTGATAGCTCTTACTAGAGCACTGACAATAGGAAAAGGGGCTCTGTCTAACTGTGTACCCAGATTCCAAGTATGCCCTTACAACCTTGCATGCACATGGGGCCCTGTACAAAGAATGAGGGTGGATAACCTCAGGAAGCAAGTCCATTAAGTATGGCCCCGAGATATTGACAAGAACCCTGAAATCTCAGTTGTCCAAACTTTGCCAAGAGGTTTACCTGAAGTGGCCCCAGGTTCTTCCTATAGCCCTTCTCAGGATATACTTAGCCCCTGCTAAGTCTTTAGGAGTTTCCCCTTTTTTGAGATTCTGTATGGGAAACCCCCGCCTATTGTATAGGGAATAAAAGGAGATATGAGACAGATAGGATCTGAAATTACTAGACAAGAACTATTGGTTTTTAAGTTCTGTTTTTGCAGAATCTTCATACGTGGGTACAAGACCAGCTGCCCATCCATCCAACAGAACCCCTGTATCCTTTCAAGCCCGGGACTTCAGTGTGGATTAAAGAGTAGAGAAAAGAACCGTTGGAGCCACACTGGAGAGGGCCCTACATCGTCATACTGTCTACTCCTGCGGCAGTTAAAGTTGCGGAGCTCGCACCTTGGATCCACCACAGTCTGTTGAAGCCGGCTGCACCTATTGATCCTCAGCTTTGGACCTCAACGAACCATCCTGACTTGCCCCTGCGTCTTACCCTGAGGCGGCAGGGACCATCGGTGTAGATTCGACAGCCCTACTTTCATCACACGTCGTGGAAGCTGACAGGTCTACGCACAGCGGAAGCTGTGAAAGAGGAAGAACCGGAGTAAAAGAAAAAGACTTTCAGTTCTATATAGCGACTTATTGAAGTAGTGTAGCTATGATGAATATGCATGTCTATATTGTACTTGCGGTATTCCTGGGGCCCTTTAGAATGACTTCCTCTATACCCCCTTGTATCCCCTGCATAACCACCACCCGAACAGGAGTAAAAATTACCCAGACCCTGCTCTACCACTCACACTACAGCTGCACCGGTTCTGTTAGCCAGTGTGAATATAATGGTACGGAATTGAGTATCTGTACGATAGGGAAAACTAAGACCTGTTTTAACCCACGCCAGAGTCCAACCTATCAGGTTATCGAGGTTCGCTCCCACTCAGCGGTGGGCTACCTCCTTAATTTCACGAAGATATCTTCCCCCACTAGCCCGGCCTCTCTCTTTTTCGATGCTTGTGCAGCCATAAATGCCAGCAAATGGCACAAGGGAAGGTGTGTTTCCCTTAGCCAGGAACGCACCTATACACACAATGACAAATACATACTATGGCCCAGCTACTTGGGCAGAAGATGGGACTTGGGGATACCGCACTCTTGTTTATATGTTAAATCGTATTATCCGTTTACAAGCTGTTGTAGAAATTATAACTAATGAAACTGGTAAAGCATTAACCCTCCTGGCAAAACAAAACACCCAGATGCGCACTGCTATTTACCAAAACCGGTTGGCCCTTGATTACCTATTGGCCACTGAAGGGGGTGTCTGTGGAAAATTCAATCTGACTAACTGCTGTTTGCAGATTGATGATCAAGGCCATGTGATTGAAGAAATAGCTGACCGTATGCGGAGGCTAGCTCATGTACCTGTTCAGACCTGGCACGGACTGGAGCTAAATGGATGGTTTAGTTCGGTGTTCACAGGGGTGGGGGGCTTGAAAACTTTTGTAAGTGCTGTTCTCCTAATGTTAGCTTTATGTATACTTCTTCCATGTTTTCTACCCCTTTGCCTACGCATGTTTACCTCTATTATTGATAGTACAGTTGAACGGAAGACTGCAGCCCGAGTATTAGCTATGTGGAAGTATCAGGCCTTACCTCAAGAGGCGGCCACAGTCTAAGATAATACTTAATGTGTGATATTTATCTCACCCCTTTTTGGAGGGGTGACAATAATCAAAATGGGGGAATGTGGTAGCCCCAAGAAATTAGCCAGGCCTCTGGTAGGCCTCATGCATAGAAATGTATCTATAACGGTATTGAATTACCAACCCCCACTTGCGACTAGTGCTGGAAAGAAAGATTTGCTTTTAAAACGGCTTTTGAACAATTCTGCTTGCCCCTCTCCCCCCTCCCTTATCCTGTTTGCTCAAGAGTGGCAAACTTTCCTTGAACTCTAATCACTCAGGCTTTCCTGGAGCCAGGAATGTCCTGGTACCTACAATAAATTAATTAAACTGTGCATTTATGGTGGGCCCTGTCTCCGGACCTGGAGGACAGGCCCCCTCCTCACAGAGCAGGAAAGACCATATTTGGTAGGTCCAGCTGGTCTGTGCTGTTATGCCAGGTTGGCAGTGCCTTACAAATAACACACTCTAGGTTTTTGAATGTCTCTGTATTCTTTGAAGTTTATAGATAAGAGAATTTACTATGCAGATGCAGGAATGTCTTAACGAGGGAGAAGGGGGGCTGGAGTGGAGAAAGAGTAGCCAATAGAAGGGTCACTGATTTAGTAGCCAATAGAGAATTTACTTTGACTTAATGATGAAAATGGATATGTGAGAATGTATATAAGCAAGCTGCGAGTGCACCTCGTGGCTCAGCCTTTGTCTTTTGGATTTGTTCCAGCTGAGCCTGTGTGGCACATTAAAACTTGATTTGAATTCTGCAAACTGACTCCTGGTATAATTCTTTGAATACAATCAGCCACAACAAAACAAGACACGTTTCTCAAAACAGTTTATCTACCTGGTCAGGAGAATTTCCTACCAGACAAGCTAAGCAGGATTCTCCAGCCTCACGAATGGCAGTTGAATCCATGGGTGGTCCAGCAGATCTTCCTCCACTGGGGACTTCCATCCATCAAACTCTTTGCCAGTCCACAAAACTGTTAGCTGCCCAGGTTTTGCTTCAGATAGCCGCATCCCCTGAGAATTGCAGCAGATGCTTTTCTGATCTCTTGGTCTACGGGCCTCCTGTATGCGTTTCCTCCTATGTCCCTGGTGTCCCGAACTCTGTTCAAGATTCTCCAGGACAAGGCCTCAGTGATTCTGGTAGCCCCCAGATGGCCGAGGCAACCGTGGTTTCCACTTATGTTACAGTTGGCGGTGGAAACTCCTTTCCCTCTGGGGTTACAACACGATCTCCTGTCTCAAGATCAGGGTTCTCTTCTGCACCCCAATCTCAGGTCCCTCAATCTGATGGCCTGGCTGCTGAAAGGATAGTGCTAGCTCCCTTGCTTCTATCTGAAGAGGTTGAAGAGGTGGTTCTGGTCTCTAGGAGGCAGTCCAGCAGAAAGTCCTATGCCCTCAAGTGGCGTAGGTTCACGACATGGTGTGCTCAGCGCAATGAAGATCCTTTCTCTTGCCTTGTGCCAGTAGTACTGCAGTATCTACTTCACCTGTCAGACCTAGGCCTTAAGTCTAACTCTGTTTGGGTCCACCTCAGTGCTCTATCAGCGCACCACTCACCGGTGGAGGGACAGTCTCTGTCGGTTCATCCCTTGTTGTCCCGATTTCTCAGAGGTTTGCTTCTTCTCAAGCCTCCGGTTCATCCACTGGCGACTGAGTAGGATTTGAACGTGGTCTTGCAGCAACTTACTCACCCACCGTTTGAGCCGATGGCTACTTGCCATTTGCACTTCCTTTCTTGGAAAGCGCTCTTCCTGGTAGCTCTTACCTCGGCCAGACGTGTGAGTGAATTACAAGCTCTGGTTTCTGATAGACCGTACACATGATTCTATAGGAACAGGGTGGTCCTACAGACCCATCCGAAGTTCCTTCCAAAAGTGGTCTCCTCTTTCCACCTCAACCAGGAGGTGGTACTTTCGACCTTCTTTCCCAGGCCGCATACCAGCCGGGCTGAAACAGTCTTGCATACCCTGGACTGTAAGAGGGTGTTGTCTTTTTACATAGAACATACGAGGGGGCATCGAAGGGCGACTCAGCTCTTCGTCTCCTTTGACCCTAATAAGCTGGGGTTACCTGTCTCCAAGTGTATGTTGTCCACTTGGGTAGCAGATTGTATCGCCTGGGCGTACAAGGCGCCGACCTCCCCTTGCAGGGTCGAGTCACAGCCCACTGTGTCAAGGCGAAAGCCGCGTCAGTAGCTCATCTCCGCTCTGTTCCATTGGCAGACATCTGCCGGGCCGCTACTTGGTCTTCAAGCCAGACATTTGCAGCCCATTACTGCCTCGAGAGAGAGTCCCGAAGGGACAGTGCTTTCGGACAGGCGGTACTCCGTAATCTCTTTGAGGTTTAGGCAACTCCTACCCTCCGGCCCTTGTGTTGGGCTACCATACGGGGGTGTTCTCAGAGGATATTCTTATCACGAATGCTGAGGCTCTTGAGAGGGAGCCATTTTTCCAGCTTAGGGTTCCCGGTAGCCTAGAGCTGGGAAGTCCCATATGTGAGGACTGACTTCCTGCTTGGTCCTGGAGGAAGAGTAGTTACTCATCTGTAACAGGTGTTCTCCAGGAGCAGCAGGAATCAGTCCTCATGACCCTCCCTCCTCCCCTGGAGTTTCAGTCATATACTTCATTTTGTTTTTTGCTGTCTTTTAGCTATGTCATCAGACTGAGCAGGATGGCACCCTTGGGCGGGAAGGGGACCACGCATGTGCGCTGCATTCCCAAAGGCTTTCCTTGAAAGCTGGGGAAATGCTCCGCACAAGGGCTCCGTCGGCGCCGACATCACCCATATGTGAGGACTGATTTCTGCTGCTCCTGGAGAACATCTGTTACAGGTGAGTAACTACTCTTTCTGTTTAGTTTCTTTCTTTTATGATAGCTCTATTTGATTTTAGATATTTTTATTCATGCCTTTCTTTTTTATGGGTGTGTACATGTCTTGAAGAAACCTCTTCCACTCGTTTAAGGTTGGCAAGCTGACCGGCAGCCCTGATTTGTTTTTTATTTATTTTACTTATTTTAATGTCTTCCGTGTTCATTTTCAAATTGGCGCCATTTTTAGTATGGTATTCTCTATGTCAGATGGTTTTATTGAAGATCGTTATACCTCAATTTAATTAATGTATTTTGTTTTTAACCATTTTTTTGCTGAATTCATTTATTCGACCTTATGTTCTTTTTGGCACCAAGACTGTGCTTTAAAT
This sequence comes from Ichthyophis bannanicus, assembly GCA_033557465.1. Classification (NCBI taxonomy): domain Eukaryota; kingdom Metazoa; phylum Chordata; class Amphibia; order Gymnophiona; family Ichthyophiidae; genus Ichthyophis; species Ichthyophis bannanicus. Next base: position 1,061,534,625 of record CM066032.1, read on the forward strand.
AATGTCCTTGATCGACTGTCTGCGATTGCTCTCCATCACTAAAATGTATCACGTTCACGGGTTTCCTGTAAGATAAGTGTCTTCTCAGTAGTTTTAAATTCTGTTTTTATATTTTCATTCACAATTTTCCTTTCTTATTTATGGTTTTAATAAGTTACTGTGGTAGGCTATGGCCTGTAAACTAGGCCTAGACCCCAACCCCCACCTGAGACTAGTGCTGAAAAGAACCAGAGTTTGAGAAACTGCTTTAAACTGCTTTTGACTGCTTTTTTTGACTGCTTTTGAAAAGTCTGTATAATTTCTCTATGCTGATGATAGACATGTTCCTGCATTCTCTGAGCTAGGAATGGCCTTGAAGTATAAATGTATCTATATCTAAGACTGTGCCTTTGTTAGACTAGTCTGAGAAGGGGGAACAAGGAGCTAGGCCCAGAGAGGGTCCCCGATTGGACAGGTGCAAGGGGTGTTGGGACCAATAGAAAGTTTGCCTGTATCAAACTGTAAAAATTGTATATAAGGAATTTGCTCCTGTACTCCATTGCTCAGTCTGGACACGATTCTGTCTGAGCCTGTGCACAATAAATTGGCTTGGAACCTGCAATTGACTCCTGGTTTTATTCATTGCGTGCACTTCGCTGCTACATATTCTTGGTGCGTTGGCCGGGAATGTGCGAGTAGTGGCTGGTATTCAAGTGAATATACCACGTATTACCACCTCAAGGTTTGGCCCGGTTGGGACCATGTATGTCCGACCGCAGGGGAAACCTCAGGCGCCAATGGTCCTCTTGTATCTGAGAGGGTTCCGCCTTGCCTCGGCAGATTACTGGGTCCGGCCGGCCAACACCTCCGAACCCGAGGGGAGTCCAGGATTCAACCCAAGAACTGGTTTTGTATATGGTACCGGATCCGGTGAGTAGAACTTTCTTTGCTCTTCAGTTAGTTAGTTTTGGGTACGTCTTGCAAGAGTATGCGCGAGACTGAATTGGTATGGGAATAAGGTACCGAGAGCCTGATCACCTCTCAGGGCACGTCCGAGTAAGCCTTGCAAGAGTATGCGCGAGGCCCAAACCACTGCCCTTGGTTAATCTGCAGTCCGAGTACGTCTTTCATGAGTATGCGCGAGACTGGCTGCTGTTGGTTAGTAAGATAGGCCTGGGAATTTGGGAAAACGTTGCTAGCATGTTTGGTTGTGTGTGTAAATGAGAGGTCTTGAAACACAGACCAAGTGAGTGCGGACTCCTGAGTAGCGCAGTTCCTGGCCGGGCGACCACGCCCAGGTCGTGAAAAGGAGGAAGCGATCGGTGTTTATCTACCTGTTTGTTCCTAGGGCTGTACGGATCCCTTACCTGCAGCCCGACCACTCGCCATTACTGTCTGTTGTTGTGTATGTCATTATGGGAGGGTCGGAGTCCACGCAAACTCCGTTAAAGTGTATGATCAAGAATTTCAAGAAAGGTTTTGACGGTGACTATGGAGTAAAAATGTCTCCATCCCGATTAGGAATACTTTGTGGCAGGGAGTGGCCGGTGCTGGTCACCGCGTGGCCCCCTGGTGGTACCTTTGATGTTAGAATTATATCCCGAGTACATCAGATTGTACGTAGAGAACACCCTGACCAGTTCCCCTATATAGATTCCTGGTTAAATGTTTGTGAAAAAGAGCCCTCCTGGATGAAGTGTTGCCACGAGGAACAGTGCAGGATAATGGTAGCGACCACAAGGGGGGCCCGGACGTCTGGAGAAGAGAAGCTGCCCGTATATTATGCCCCGGAATCTCCAGATGTTCTGACCCATTCGCCCCAGTTCCTCTATAGGCCAGTCCCCTCAGCTCAATTACCACCCCGGGCAGAGCCTGGCGCACCCCTAGCCCACCAACCACCTCCGCAACAGGAGGAGGAGCACCCCCTCCTGCCCGCGAGCCCCAGCTCCGTCCGGAGTGCCCCGGAAGAGCCGCAGTCTACTGATGACACTACAAGCAGGGATTCATTTGCTAGTTCGGGGTCACTTACTGCCAAAGACCAAAGCAGGGGAGCTGAATTCCAACAAGCCAGACTACATTATGCCCTCAGAAGTACAACGGCAAGTCAGAGGGATAAGAACATAAGAACATAAGATATGCCATACTGGGTCAGACCAAGGTCCATCAAGCCCAGTATTCTGTTTCCAACAGTGGCCAATCTAGGTCATATGTACCTAGCAGTTTCCCCAAGAGACACAAGTTCCACAATGCTTGTACTGGGTCAAGCATTGATATCTTCGGTCACTTCTTAATAATGGCTTATGGACCTTTCCTCCAGGAACTTGTCCAAACCTTTTTTAAACCCAGCTACACTAACAGCCTTTACTACATCCTCCGGTAACAAATTCCAGAGTTTGATTACACGTTGAGTGAAAAAATATTTTCTTTTATTAGTCTTAAATAGTTTACCCTGTAGCTTCATTGCATGTCCCCTAGTCTTTCTATATTCTGATAAGGTAAACAATAGATCTACGTTTACCCGTTCCACTCCGTTCATTAATTTATAGACTTCTATCATATCTCCCCTCAGCCGTCTCTTTTCCAGGTTAAAGAGCCCTAACCTTTTTAGCCTTTCTTCATAGGAGTATCCTTCCATCCCCTTTACCATTTTGGTGGCTCTTCTCTGTACCTTTTCTAAAATCGCTATATCCTTTTTAAGATACGGCGACCAGAATTGCACACAATATTCAAGGTGCGGTCTCACCATGGAACGATATAGAGGCATTATAATATCTTTGTTTTATTTTCCATTCCTTTCCTTATCATACCTAGCATTCTATTTGCTCTCTTGGCTGCCGCTGCACACTGGGCCGAGGGTTTTAACATGGTATCCACAATGACGCCTAAATCTTTTTCCTGGGTGGTGGTTCCTAATGTGGAACCTTGCATCGTGTGACCATAGTTTGGGTTGTTCTTCCCTAGGTGCATAACCTTGCACGTGTCCACATTAAATTTCATCTCCCATTTTGATGCCCAGTCTTCCAATTTATCAAGATCCTCTTGCAATTTTTCACAATCCTCTTGGGTTTTAACAACTTTAAATAGTTTTGTGTCATCTGCAAATTTGATAACCTCACTCGTTATTCCACTTTCAAGGTCATTTATGAATATGTCAAAAAGCAGCGGACCCAGCACAGATCCCTGGGGTACACCACTATTCACCTTTCTCCATTGGGAAAATTGGCCATTTAGCCCTACCCTTTCTATCTTTTAACCAGTTCCTGCCTCCTATCCCATGACTCTTTAGTTTTGCCAAAAGTCTCTGATGAGGGACCTTGTCAAATGCTTTCTGAAAGTCCAGATACACAATATCAACCGACTCACCTTTGTCCACCTGTTTATTCACTCCTTCAAAAAAACATAACAGATTAGTAAGACAAGATCTTCCTTGTCTAAAGCCATGTTGGCTGTCTCCCATTAGGCTGTGACTATCTACATGCTGAGTAATTTTATTCTTTATGATGGTTTCTACCATTTTTCACGGTACTGACGTCAGGCTCACTGGTCTGTAGTTTCCCGGATCACCCCTGGAACCCTTTTTACAAATTGGTCTTACATTGGCGATCCTCCAATCTTCAGGTATTAGAGATGATTTTAATGATAGTTCACAGATTACTAATAGCAGGTCTGCAATCTCATATTTCAGTTCTTTCAACACCCTTGGATGTATACCATCTGGCCCAGGTGATTTGCTACTCTTCAGTTTATCTAATAGTTGTAAGACATCTTCCCGATGTATCGATATTTCCTTCAATTCTTCCGCACCTTTAAATACCACTTCAGTCATGGGTAACATCCCTACATCTTCCTCAGTAAAGACCGAAGCAAAGAATTCATTCAGTCTCTCCGCTATCGCTTTGTCGCCTCTTAGTGCTCCTTTAACCCCTTTATCATCTAATGGACCAACTGACTCTCTCACAGGTTTTTTGCTACGAATGTACTTGAAAAGGTCTTTATTTTGCGTTTTTGCTTCCGCAGCAAGCTTCTTCTCAAATTCTCTCTTTGCCTGCCTTATCAATGCCTTGCATTTGACTTGCCAGTGCTTGTGCTGTTTCCAGGTTTCGTCGTTTGGCTCTTTTTTCCATTTCCTGAAAGATGCTTTTTTGGCAACAACAGCCTCTCTGACCTCACCTTTAAACCATGCTGGCAGTTTTTTGGACTTCCTTCCACTTTTCTTAAAGCGTGGAATACAGCTGGTCTGGGCTTCCAAGATAGTATTTTTTCAACACCCAAGCTTGATGTACGTCTTTAACCTTCGCAACTGCTCCTTTTAGTTTTTTCTTAACTGTTTTCCTCATTTAATCATAGTCTCCCTTTCGAAAGTTAAAAGGTAGTACTGTGGATTTCCTTACTATTCCTCCTCCACTAATTAAATCAAAGGTGATCATGCTATGATCACTATTGCCAAGTGGCCCCAACACCCTTATCTCTTGCACTAGATCTGGTGTTCCATTAAGGACTAGGTCTAATATGGCTTCCCCTCTGGTCGGTTCATGAACCAGCTGCTCCAAGAAGCAGTCATTTATTTCATCTAGGAACTTTATCTCCCTAGCATGTCCTGACGTGACACTGACCCAGTCGATACCGGGGTAATTGAAATCACCCATTATTATTACTGCGCTGTAACTTTTGTTAGCTTCCTTGATTTCTTTGAGCATTTCATCATCCATTTGGTCATTCTGGCCAGGTGCTCGATAGTACACCCCCACTGCCATCGCCTTCGCCTTTCCCCTTTTATATGGAATTTCAATCCATATAGATTCTACAGCAGATTTTGTTTCCTGCAAAACTTTAATCCTTTCTGAGTCAATGCCCTCTCTAACATAGAGCGCAACCCCTCCACCAATTTGATCAGCTCTATCATTACGATATAGTTTGTACCCAGGTATCACAGTGTCCCACTGGTTGTCCTCCTTCCACCATGTCTCTGATATTCCAATCATATCTAACCTTTCATTTAGTGCTATATATTCTAACTCTCCCATCTTATTCTTTAGACTTCTAGCATTTGCATACAAGCATTTTAGAGAATGTATTTTATTCATGTTAATTTGGCTATTGTTAGACATGGGTAAATTGGGATCTTTAAGCTCTGTCTGCTCCATACTTGAGGGCATTTGGGCTACTTTACTCTTTTGTGGAACCTCTCTGCTTTTGGTAGTATCCTTCAAGGATACATTCTTCCGAACCATCCGCTTTTGGGCGACTGTCGGCTTTCCCCTAATATCTAGTTTAAAAGCTGCTCTATCTCCTTTTTAAAGGTTAATGCCAGCAGCCTGGTTCCATCCCGGTTAAGGTGAAGTCCATCCCTTCGGAAGAGCCCCTCCTTTCCCCAGAATGTTCCCCAGTTCCTAACAAATCCAAAACCCTCATCTCTGCACCATTGTCTCATCCACGCATTGAGACTCCGGAGCTCTGCCTGCTCTTTGGGTCCTGCGCGTGGAACAGGAAGCATTTCGGAGAATGCTACCCTGGAAGTTCTGGATTTCAACTTCCTACCTAAAAGCCTAAATTTTGCCTCCAGAACCTCCCTACCACATTTTCCTATGTCATTGGTACCGACATGTACCAAGACAGCAGACTCCTCCCCAGCACTATCTAAGACCTTATCTAGGTGGCGCGTGAGGTCCGCTAACTTCGCACCAGGCAGGCATGTTACCAGGCAATCCTCACGTCCACCAACCACCCAGCTATCTACATGCCTAATGATCGAATCACCAACTATAACGGCTGTCCTAACTCTTCCCTCATGGGCACATGGCCCTGGAGAAACTTCCTCGGTGCGAGAGGGTTTTACATCACCTGGAGGACAGGTCCTAGTTACAGGATCACTTCCTGCCACACCAGGGTGATGCTCTCCTGTCACGTGACCTCTCTCCTCCATGGCAACAGGGGTGCTGCCAGACTGGAGGTGGGACTTCAGGACTATATCCCTGTAGGTCTCGTCTATGTACCTCTCTGTCTGTCTTATGTTTTCCAAGTCTGCTACTTTAGCCTCTAGAGAACGGACTTGTTCCCTGAGAGAAAAGAGCTCCTTGCACCTAGTGCACACGTAAGACCTCTCACCAACTGGGAGAAAATCATACATGTGACACTCAATGCAAAAGACTGGAAAGCCCCCATCCCGCTGCTGGACTGCTGTCTGCATCTTAGTTTTAAGTTTGTGTCTAGATCTTTAAGTTCTTACTTACTAGGGGTTGCTATGGGTATTTATACCAATAAAACTGTACCTAATATGTTTAATATACCTTGTTCACCTGAAGCTTAATTAATCTCAGGTCCCTAGTGTATGACTGATTTGGGTAATGAGCTTCACCTGAAAGCACCTCCTGTCTTTTAAGATGTGTAAGTACCTATAAAGCTATGATTATCCCAGGGGAGGGTGGGTGTGGGGAGGGAGGGAGAGAAATAACACTTATTAAAAGAGGGCTGCTACACAGTACCCTGTCTTGTGCTGCTGAGGTAAGCTAAATTCTGATTTGATTTAAATTATAGCTCTTAGCTGCTGCTAGGCTCTAACTTCTGAAATTTAAACTACAAGCTCTCTGCTGGGTACTAAATTTAACCAGAAAGCTCTCTTCTGTGTGTTAAATTTAAACTAAAAGTACTTTGCTGTTACTTGGCCCTGAGTGACTATTAAAATTTAAACTACAAGCTCTCTGCTGGGTATGAGATGTAACCAGAAAGCTCTCCTCTGTGTTTTAAATTCAAACTTTAATTGCTGCTACTAGGCCCTAACTGATCCAACAAAAAACAGTGGGTTCACAGATTAAGTAGCTTTAATACAAAGAATTATTTTTAGAAAATTACCAGAAGTATATACTCACAGTTGCAGATTGCTCTCCAGAAGTAACAGTCCCCCTTTCTAGTCCTTCACGTCATGCCATTATGCCAGGTCCCAGAGCTGCCTATCCTTAACGAATAGGACCAAGTTGTGGTGGGGCCAACCAGTCTCGATTATGTGCCCTTCTCCACCACAGATTTATTGAACTAGAAGACGCATTATGCATCCTATACTGAGAAGCCCCAAGAATTGACAGAATTAATGTCCAGTATTATGCAAACCCATCAGCCTACCTGGACTGATTGCCGCCAGCTCCTGTCTACCCTCTTCACTACTGAAGAACGAGCACGGATCGTGCAAGCATGAACCCGATGGTTAGAGGAAAATCCCGTGGAAGAAGCAGGCCTAGATCCCCGGCAAGTGGCCGCCACAGATTTCCCAAATGATGATCCCAAATGGGATCCAAACAGTGCAACTGGGGCAATGGATGGATACCCAATTTCGCGCTGTTGGCAAAGCCATTGTATCAGGCCACCAAAGGAATGGAGCGATCTACCCTGGAGTGGGGCCCAGAACAGGATACAGCATTCTGATCATTGAAATCAGCCTTCCTGATCGTCCCTCCAGTCTAGTCCCGGAATCTCTGGGGTTGTCAACCTCATCTAGCAGCTTTGGAGACTGAGAAACGTCAGTGCTGTGATGTCACCAGTATATAAGGGCTGGCACCGCCTTCTCACCTCAGTTTATCAGTCTCCAAAGCAGCTACAGGAGTAGTGAGCCCGGGGGTCTAGGGGCTCCCTTGAGGAACGATTAAGTAAAGGTAGAAGAGGAGTTAGATAGGTTGCTAAATCTGAAGGGTTTGTTAATTTCTCTACCGGCAGTGGCTGGGTGAGCGTTTTTTCTGGTGTTGCCCTGAGATCCTCTGCTCCCCCCCTCCCTTTCATTGCTCAGAGGGGCGGTCAGGAATCTGGACAGGGGTCTCAGTGACTCCGGGGGAGGGGATCTGCAACCGGTTACCTGTCCGGTTTGAAAGGATAGGAGCCGGCTTGCTTCAGAGCGCAGCGAGTGCAGAAGACTTTGCCTGCCATAGCTGTCTGCTCGGTGAGGTACTCACAGCTGTTTTTGTTTTTGTGGTGCGGAGCACCGGCAGGAATAAATTTTATTTATTTATTTAGCTGTATTTATATCCCGCTTTTCACCGGGTCAAAGCGGTCAATTGGGGGATACATTTAACATGAGGGGATATGAGACACATACGCTAATACTTACAGGGAACATGGGCAATGGAGGGTTAAGTAGCTTGCCCAAGACCACAAGGAGTGCCTATAGGACTAGAAATCCCAGACCCTCCGGCCTGAGATTGCTGTCCCCAGGTGGGACTTGAACCCCCGGCCCTCCGGCCTGAAGTACCTTGTCCTAACCACTAGACCACTACTCCCTGACTCCGGATCAGCCGGACAGAGGTAAGAGAAGGGGAGTTTCATCAAGAGGGCAGTTGCGGGTGATAGCGCACCGAGTCGGCCCTTGCGGCAGCACTTTCGGTGGGAGACGGCGTTTGCCGGAACAGGCCTGCCCGCGTGTGTGGAAGGCGGGAAAATTGCCATTTCCATCATTGGGGCTTTGGCGCTGCTTTTCTCAGCCCAGGGGCTTCGTTTTTAGTTCCTTTCTTCAGGGTTTGACAAGGGGACTAATTCTGGAGGTACTGTTGTAAAAAAATATTTTCTGTTGCGGGGGGGCTTGGCTGCCTTTGTTTATTATGTGGGTCAAAGAGGAGCTCAGTGTCGCAAGAAGGGGTATGTAGGGGCTGCGCTCCAGAGTTGGAAGCCAGAGATGCAGTGGCTGATGCAGAAGTGAGAGGTCAGGAGGTTTTGGAGGGCCTCATGGATCCAAGTCTCTCTTCCCTGCCAGCTCCGGAGCCTGGACTCAGTACACCATTGGCTTCAGCACCTCAGCTCTTGCAGCAGCCTATAGCAGGCAGTTTAGCTGCGATTTTTTCGCCAGACTTTATGGCTCTGCTCCAAAGGACTTTGACTGGTTCTCAAGGGGGGCCCATTCCAAGTACTTCGGGAACGGAGCTTGGGCAGAAGAGACCAAGTTCGCCATTGTCGGCGGTAGCGTCTGGCATCAGTGCCAAGAGAGCCAGGTCAGGTAAAAATCAGTTAGCTCACTCCGTGGTGTCAGAGGACGTGCGGTCAGAGGAGGCGGATATGGAGAGGGGCTTGGACAATTTCGAGGAAGGTGAGATCCGCGAACAGGAAGATCAAGCTCGAGTAGTGCGGGTATTTCGTAGGGAAGAGCTACCAGCACTCATTGCAGAGGCCCTCAAGGCCCTGAATATGCCCGACGCAGGGCCGTCAGAAGACTCTTCCCTGGAGGATCCCTTGCTGCAGGCCTTTCGAAAGAATCAGAGGGCTTTTCCTGTGCATAGGGTATTTAGGGAGATGATTCAGGAGGAGTTGGATATGCCAGAAGCCGCGCTTAAGGGAGCGAGAGTCATGGCAAGGTTATATCCCCTTTTGGATCAGGATCGCGAGTTGTTTAAGGCAGCAAGGGTGGATGCGGCAGTATCAGCGATAATAAAGAAAGCTACCATCCTGGTGGAAGGTGCAGCGGTGCTTAAGGATGCGCAGGACCGCAAGTTGGAAACGTTATTAAAGCAGATTTTTGAGGCTAATGCATTATCCTTACAGGCGTCTATTTGTGGGACCTGGGTAGCAAGGGCCTGTTTGCGGTGGGCGCAGCGGGTCCGGGGCAACCACTTGGGGGAGGTCACCGAGGAGGCAGCCCGGTTAGAGTCCGGTGCGGCGTATCTCGCCGACCTTCAGTATGACTTGATCCGGGATTTGGCCAAGAGTATGGCTTCGGTGGTCGCAGGACGGAGATGTCTGTGGCTACGAAATTGAGTAGGCTTCCATTCTGGGGGAAGCTGCTTTTTGGAGAAGATTTGGAGAAGTTGGTGAAGGATTTAGGAGAATCGAAAGGAGGAAGGTTGCCGGAGGACAAACAGAAACAGAGCCGCTCGGTTCCCGGGCCTCGAGGACAGCAGCGTGACTTTCGCCGATTCACTTCCCCGAGGGGAGGCCAATCCCAGCGAGGACGCTTCCCTAATAGATCACAGGGATTTCGGGGTTTTTGAGGAGCAAACAAGGGGTTCGCGTCTGCATCCTCGTCCTCCTTCTTCAAGAAAGCACAATGACGTCAGGGGGGGTCCAGGGGGAGTTAATTCCCGTAGGGGGTCGGCTGCGGGATTTTTACCCTGCCTGGGCCCAACTCACGTCCGATCAGTGGGTGCTAGAGGTGGTTCGAGAAGGTTATGCTCTAGAGCTGCTACGGCCGGTCTCTGAGTCTTTCGTTCAGTCTCCTTGCAGCTCTCGAGCAAAACAAAAGGCAGTACAGGATACGGTACAAAGACATCTCCGGCTCAAAGCGATTGTCCCGGTTCCGGCCGACCAGTTAGGTTGCGGTCGATACTCGATTTACTTCGTAGTGCCAAAGAAAGAGGGCACCTGGCGTCCCATTTTAGATTTAAAACGAGTGAATCGTTGACTGCGCGTGTCTCATTTTCGGATGGCGACTCTACGATCCGTTATTGTAGCGGTGAGAAGGGGGGAATTTCTGATGTCCCTGGATCTATCGGAGGCGTATTTGCACATCCCGATACGCCAGGAGCATCAGAAATTCCTCAGATTTGCGGTGCCCACGGGACATTTTCAGTTTCAGGCGCTCCCGTTTGGCCTGGCAACGGCGCTGCAAACTTTCACCAAGGTCATGGTGGTGGTGGCAGCAGCCTTGCGGAAGGAGGGAGTCTTGGTACACCCGTATCTGGACGATTGGTTGATCAGAGCAAAGTCCAGAGAAGAGAGTGTTTCCGCCACATCACGAATGATAGCGTTGTTACAGAGCCTCGGTTGGGTGGTCAACACGACAAAAAGCAAGTTGGAGCCGTCTCAAAACCTGGAGTATCTCGGAGCACGTTTCGATATGAGAGTGGGTCGAGTGTTTCTGCCTCAGCAGCGAGTATTGGGTCTCAGGCTTTTGATACGTCGTTTTCTTGGCCAGAGCTGTCCCACAGCCTGGGAATATCTGCAGCTGCTAGGGACTATGGCGGCGACTCTGGAATTGGTTCCATGGGTTCGGGCCCACATGAGACCCCTACAACGGGCTCTCTTGAGAAGGTGTTCGCATCAAGACAATTCACTCTCCCACAGATTGACCTGTCCTCCACAAACCCGGTTGGCGCTACGGTGGTGGTTGAGGCCGGGAGGTCTAGAGTCAGGAATGTCGTTGGAAGCTCCGGATTGGATTTCTCTGACGACGGATGCCAGCCTGTACAGCTGGGGAGCCCATTGTCAAGGTCGCTGGGTACAAGGTCGTGGGCGATCAACAGATTGGAGTTGAGAGCGGTGGTGTTGGCACTTCAGGAGTTGGGCCCCGGGCTTCAGAAAAAGGCCATTCGAGTGTTCTCGGACAACGCGACCGTGGTGGCGTACATAAATTGCCAAGGGGGCACCAGCAGCATAGCACTGGAGGCCGAAGCAGACGGTTTGTTCAAGTGGGCCGAGAGAAACCTGGAGGCCTTGTTGGCCGCACATGTTGCCGGAGTGGACAATGTGGAGGCCGATTTTCTGAGTCGAGTAAGGGTGGACCCAGGGGAGTGGGTTCTACATCCAGAAGTGTTTGCAATGATAGTGCAATGCTGGGGAACGCCGGTGATGGATCTCATGGCAACGTTTCAGTCTGCAAAGGTCAGTCGCTTCTTCAGCAGAAGAAGAGAGCGGATGTCGGAAGGCCTAGATGCTCTCATCCAAAGGTGGCCAGAGGGGCAGCTGCTGTATGTGTTTCCGCCGTGGGTGTTAATCGGGCGGGTGATACAGCGTATAGAGAGACACCGGGGGCGAGTGGTTCTCATTGTCCCAGATTGGCCGCGAAGGCCCTGGTACGCGGACTTAGACTGTTAGGGGAGAGGCCCTGGAAGCTTCCTATTCGCAAGGATCTCCTCAGCTGGGGGCCTCTCTGCATGCCGCAGGTGGATCGATTCTCGCTTACGGCCTGGCTATTGAATGGGCGAGGTTGAAAGCGAGAGGCTATTCGGCAGCAGTGATAACTACCTTATTGAAGGCGAGACGGAAGTCGACTTCCTTGGCTTAAGTCAGGGTGTGGCGTATCTTTGAGGCTTGGTGTGCGGAAAGGGACTGTATTCCTTTAAGAGCGTCGATTCCGCAGGTTCTATCCTTTTTGCAGGATGGGTTTCAGAAGGGCTTAGTGGCAGCTTCTCTAAAAGTGCAGCTGGCGGCCTTGTCCTGTTATAGGGGAAAGGTGCAGGGGGGCACGCTGGGAAGTCATGCTGATATTAAGCGTTTTTTGAAGGCGGTAACCCTTCTCCGACCACCCCGTAAGATAACAGTTCCAGCTTGGGATCTGCCGTTAGTTTTGGAGGCCTTAGGGAAGGCGCCTTTTGAGCCTTTAGGGGAGGCATCTTTAAAGGATCTTACTCTGAAGGTGGTGTTTTTAGTGGCCATTGCCTCGGCTAGGCGAGTTTCAGAATTGCAAGCGCTGTCATGTAGGGAACCATTTTTAGCGTTCTTCGATTCTAAGGTGGTTTTGAGACCGGTCCCGTCATTCTTGCCTAAGGTGGTCTCGGCCTTTCATTTAAACAGGTGGTGTCGTTGCCTGTGTTTCGTGAAAAGGAAAAAGGGCGCTCGGCGGAGCGGCTTCATAGTTTAGATATTCGGCGGGCATTAAAGAAGTATGTCCATAGAACTGCGCCTTTCAGGAAGTCAGACAGGCTGTTCATGCTGTTTGCCGGACCCAGGAAAGGGGAGGCAGTGTTGAAGGCCTCAATTGCTCATTGCGTAAAGGAAGCTATCACTTCAGCGTATCTTCTGCGTGGTCGCGCGGTACCAGAGGGGCTAAAGGCTCATTCCACTAGAGCGCAAGCGGCGTCTTGGGCTGAGTGTAGTTTGGTGCCGGCGGCGGACATTTGTAGAGCGGCTACGTGGTCGTCGTTGAATACCTTTGTGAAGCATTATCGTCTGGATGTACAGGCAGACAAGGACACCTGTTTCGGATCGGCTGTGCTTCAGGCCGGTCTAGCGGAACCCTCCCGTTGATAATAATGTACTGCTCTGGTACATCCCCAGAGATTCCGGGACTAGACTGGAGGGACGATCAGGAAGGTTAAATTAGACTTACCTGCTAATTGTAGTTCCTGGAGTAACTCCAGTCTAGTCCCATGTCCCACCCTGGATCATTGGTGCTCGGGCCTGAAGCAGAAGCGGTATTACTGGAAAAGCAATCTTTTTTGGTTTTCTTCGGGATAATCGTTAATTGGAAAAAAAAAAAACGGGTTACCTGATTTCGGGGTGCTGGACGGGGGATCTCGCGGCACTCCAGCCGCGTAGTTCATGTAGGCAGTGGGGGGCTGGCGGACCGTTGTAGTTTAGTTAGGCAGTGATTTAGTTCTGCAATGTATTACTTGTTGCTCTGGTGTGTCTGCTTTGTCAGTAGGTAAACTGAGGTGAGAAGGCGGTGCCAGCCCTTATATACTGGTGACATCACAGCACTGAAGTTTCTCAGTCTCCAAAGCTGCTAGATGAGGTTGACAACCCCAGAGATTCCGGGACTAGACTGGAGTTACTCCAGGAACTACAATTAGCAGGTAAGTCTAATTTAACCTTGATGTCATCACCATCCTTGCAAGCATCCACCCGATGGTTAGAGGAAAATCCCGTGGAAGAAGCAGGCCTAGATCCCTGGCAAGCGGCCGCCGCAGAGTTCCCAAATGATGATCCCAAGTAGGATCCAAACAGTGCAACTGGGGCAACGGCCCTTACTCGGTTCTGCCAGGCCCTACTACAAGGCCTGAAGAGAGGAGGCCAGAGGGCCATGAATATCGGAAAGGTAGCGGAAGTCATCCAGCATCCAGACAAGAGCCCAGCAGCCTTTTATGAACGCTTATCTGAAGCTTACAGACTTTATACCCCATATGATACAGCGGCCCAGGAAAATTTGCGCATGGTGAATGCAGCCTTTGTGAGTCAGTCCCAGGGAGACATAAAACGGAAACTGCAAAAGTTGGAAGGATTTGCGGGCATGAATGTGGCCCAGCTAATGGAAGTTGCTCAGAAGGTGTTTGTGAATCGTGATCAAGAACGTCAGAGAGAAAGTGAACGTAAAATGAAGAAGAAAGCTGATTTTCTTGCTGCAGCTTTAGTTGAACGACGCAGAGGAAGTTTCTCTAACCGAAGGACTCGAGGACGTGGAAGGGGCCGAGGAGATGGTTGGTCCCCATTGGGCGCAAATCAGTGTGCCCACTGTAGAGAAAAAGGACATTGGAGGAATGAATGCCTGAACTTTGGCTCCGCCTCCTGGAGGGGAGGAGGGAGCATGCGGAGAGCAGGGGGAAGATTCCAGCGTCGGGGAGGAATGAATCGCACACAGTTCCAACAGGGAGAAGCAGCTGTAGAGGGAGTGGCAGCCGAAGAGGGCTACAGCATGGATGAAGACTAGGCCAGACCGGGCTCCAAGTTTCCCTTAGGTCCCCAGGAGCCTATGGTCAGTTTGAAGATTGGGGACCAATATATGGACTTCATGGTGGATAAGGGGGCTGAACATTCAGTAATAGCAAAACCAGTGGCCCCTCTGTCTTCTCGATCCATCACCATTGTCGGAGCTACTGGAGCTAGGGCCACGAAGCCTTTCTTGCAGAACCGCAGTTGTGAGCTAGGGGGACGGAAGATAACGCACCAGTTCCTGTACATGCCCGAATGCCCAATTCCCCTTTTGGGCCGAGATATGCTTGCTAAGCTCCAGGCGCAGATATCCTTTGTTGAAGGAGGACAGATGGAAATGACTGTGAACTCGAAATCTGCTGGCCTGATGGTGCTGACTGTCCCCCGGGAAGAAGAATGGCAGTTCTATAGTGCATCTCCGACCAAGGCAGCCAGTCCCCGAATGCCCATCAAAATCTCAGCTCCGCCCGAGGTATGGGCGGAGGATAATCCTCCAGGCCTAGCAAAGAATATAACCCCTGTGCTTGTCACCCTCAAACCAGGAGTGGAACCAGTGCACGTGAGACAATATCCTCTCCCGCGACTGGCGATTGAAGGAATTCACTGTCATTTAATGAAATTACTGAAGTACAGACTTCTCAGAGAGTGCCAATCGCCCTGGAATACCCCCCTCCTCCCAGTCAAGAAGCCTGGAACAGGTGACTACCGCCCAGTACAGGACTTGAGACGAGTAAATAATGCAGTTGAAACCATACATCCAGTAGTACCAAACCCTTATACTCTCATGGGACTGATCCCCGCCGAGGCTACTCACTTCACCGTTTTGGATTTGAAGGATGCCTTTTTCTGCATACGTTTAGCACCAACCAGTCAACTCCTGTTCGCGTTCGAATGGGAAGACCCTACTACAGGAAGGCGAGGTCAACTCACCTGGACTCGATTACCCCAAGGATTCAAGAACTCACCTACTCTCTTCAGTGCTGCCCTAAATCAGGATCTTTCAAGTTATCCTGTGACCCCAGGGAAGAGAGTCCTTCTTCAGTATGTGGATGACCTGCTAGTAGCCACCAACTCCAAAAACGAATGCGTGCATGCCACCAGTGATCTCTTGCACCTCCTGAACGAAGCTGGATACAAGGTCTCAAGAGCCAAGGCGCAGTTGTGCCAAACTGAGGTTAAATATCTGGGATTCCATCTGTCCAGAGGGATCTGGAGATTGGGACCAGAGCGAAAGGAAGCAGTGTGCCGCATCCCTATCCCCACCACCAGAAAGCAGGTGAGGGCCTTCCTGGGAGCTGCAGGCTATTGTCAAATATGGATACCCAATTTTGCGCTGTTGGCAAAGCCATTGTATCAGGCCACCAAAGGAATGGAGCAATCTCCCCTGGAATGGGGCCCAGAACAGGATACGGCATTCTGATCGTTGAAAGCAGCCTTGATGTTATCACCAGCCTTGGGCCTGCCAGATGTACAGAAACCATTTCGCCTCTATGTCCATGAGTCAAGTGGAAATGCTTTGGGAGTATTGACTCAGTCCCTCGGATGTTGGCAGCGACCTGTGGCTTACCTATCAAAACAACTGGATACCATTGCAAAAGGATGGCCACCTTGCCTGAGAGCAGTTGCAGCTACAGCCCTCCTGGCGGGTGAGGCTGACAAGCTGACTCTGGGTCAGAGTCTCCAAGTTACAGTACCACACTCTGTCCTAACCCTCATGGAACACAAAGGAAATTACTGGTTCGCAAATTCACGGATGCTGAAATACCAGAGTATGTTATGTGAGAACCCCCGATTGCAGTTGATCGTCAGTCAAGCTTTGAACCCTGCTACGCTGTTACCAATTGGTCCAGGCCCACCTGATCATGATTGCTTGGAAGTTATGGACACTGTATTCTCAAGTTGCCCTGATCTAACTGATGTCCCATTAGACGACCCAGAACGAACTTTCTTCGTGGATGGAAGCAGCCTTGTCATCAACGGACGACGATGTGCTGGTTATGCAGTAGTGACCCTGGACATGGTAATAGAATCCTCAGCTTTGGCCCCAGGGACTTCAGTACAGAAAGCTGAACTGATAGCCCTCACCAGGGCACTGATAATAGGGACGGGGCTCCGTTTAAATGTGTACACAGATTCTAAGTATGCCTTCACAACATTGCACCCAGAAGCTGGCAGGTCTACGTACGGCAGAAGCTTGAGGAATCTACAACCCTACTCCTGTCCCCAACCGGAAGCTGACAGGTCTAGGTACGGTGGAAGCTGTGGAAAAAGGGAACTTTAGTAAAGACTTTGCAATTTCTAGACAAACTCATTGAGACATTGTGATCATGTTGCATCTATGTGTTTATATTGTACTTGCGGTAAACCTGGGGCCCCTTGAAATGACTTTTGCCTTACCTCCCTGTACGGCCTGTATAACCACTATCCGAGTCGGGACAAAGATTACCCAAACTTTACTCTATCACTCCTACTACACACCTGTACTGGTGTAACTAGCCGATGTATATATAATGGTACGGAGTTAAGTATCTGTACTAAAGGGAAGGTGAGAACTTGTTATAATCCCCGCCAAAACCCCTCATATCATGTTCTAGAGTTGCGATGGAACAACGAGGATGGGGCCCTCCTAAATGCTACACGACAGCTCGCAGATCCCACAAGACCAGCCCCTCTTTACTTTGATGCTTGTGATGCCATCAACAGAAATGGCTACTATAGCTGTGGGTCTGTTGACCAAGAACGAACTTATTACCATGATGATAAATACATGCGCCCCGAAGGAGCATACAAGTGGGGAAAATGCACCGGGACACATACCTCTAACTATGTCAAAGCATCTGCAGACGCCTACTTTTGCCCCAAGTGGGAGTGTGTATACTATGCCACCTGGTCTGACGGGCCTCAGGGACAAGATGGGGATCATCGCAAAGCTAATTTAGAGAGACTACCTTTGCTGACACCCCTCAAGTGTCTGAAAGGTACTTGTAACCCCTTAAAGCTCCTTGTGTTTAACCCTAGCCAGTGGAAGCTAGGATATAGATTTGGCCTACGTATAACGGGTAGGGGAATAGACCCTGGAACCTATGTATACATACAGCTTAACACCAAGACCCGCATTTCCTCACCTTATCAAATACACCACACCTTCTACGAAGCCATGCAGACGGAGATAGAGCTTCCCCAGACTACGCAGAATTTATTCACTAAACTAGCTGGAGCTGTGGCTTCTAGTCTCCACATTTCTAATTGTTTCTTCTGTGGAGGTACTAAGATGGGAGACCAATGGCCCTGGGAGGCAAGAGAATTGAACTACTCTGTCCCATATAACCAGACTGCCCTGAACAAGACCGCTAGTGAATGGGTATTGGCCAACACCATTGTCGGCCGTCTCTGTTTTGTCCGCACGGGACCACAGTGCACCATACAGGTGGGACAACTGGTCTGTCTGAGCCAACGGATTTATAATGCCACCACGAAGAAGACATCCTGGTGGTCAGGAGTTAATGCTACTGAACCCTCCAACCCTTTAATCACTTTCCCTCATCTTGCTAAGATATGGACTGACCTCACCTCCTCCAATACTTGGGAAGCCCCTCCTGGGCTTTATTGGATTTGTGGCTCTCGAGCATATGCACGACTCCCTAATAACTGGGGAGGGGCATGTGTCTTGGGAACAATACGACCTTCCTTCTTTCTAATTCCCATCTCTCAAGGGGAGCAGTTAGGCTTCCCCATCTACAATGGTCGTCAGAAGTGAAGCACTCTGAAGATTGGTCAATGGGACAAGTGGGATGGTGATGAGTGGCCCCCTGAGCGAATTATCTCATATTATGGCCCAGCAACTTGGACACAAGATGGGACCTGGGGATACCGCACTCCTGTTTATATGCTGAATCGTATTATACGCTTACAAGCTGTTGTAGAAATTACTAATGAAACAACTAATGAAACCAGTAAAGCACTTACTCTTTTAGCCAAGCAAAGTACCCAAATACATACAGCTATTTACCAGAACCGCTTAGCACTTGATTATTTACTAGCATCTGAGGGTGGGGTGTGTGGGAAGTTTAATCTAACTAATTGTTGTTTGCAAATTGATGATCAAGGTCAGGTTGTTGAAGAAATAGCTGACAATATGCGTAGGCAAGCATATGTACCAGTTCAGACTTGGAATGGACTAGACCTCAGTGGATGGTCTGGCACCCTATTTTCAGGCCTAGGTGGATTGAAGACTTTTATGTTTGCAGTTCTAGTCATGGTAGCTATGTGTTTACTTCTTCCATGTTTTCTGCCTCTCTGCTTACGCATGTTTACCTCAATCATTGACAGTACAGTTGAATGTAAGACAGCCACCAGAGTGCTAGCTATGTGGCAGTATCAGGCTATACCCTGAGATGAAGCCTCAGTTTGAACTATGTTTGATATGGGATTATTTTCTCGCCCTCTTTTTAGTCGGGTTGAGAATAATCAAAGGGGGGAATGTGGTAGGCTATGGCCTGTAAACTATTTTATTTATCTATTTATTTACATTCTCTTATATACCACGCTATTCTGCATCAATGCAGTTTACATTGAACAAACTGAAATTACATTGAACAGGGCATTATAACTTGGAGATAACTATTTACAGGGAACATGGGCTATGGAGGGTTAAGTGGCTTGCCCAAGACCACAAGGAGCACCTGTGGGACTAGAAACACCAGTCCTTCCGGCCCAAGGTTGCTGTCCTCTAGTGGGATTTGAACCCCCGACCTTCCGGCCTGAAGTACGTTGCCCCAACCACTAGGCCACTCCTCCACTCCTAGACCCCAACCCCCACCTGAGACTAGTGCTGAAAAGAACCAGAGTTTGAGAAACTGTTTTAAACTGCTTTTGACTGCTTTTTTTGACTGCTTTTGAAAAGTCTGTATAATTTCTCTATGCTGATGATAGACATGTTCCTGCATTCTCTGAGCTAGAAATGGCCTTGAAGTAGAAATGTATCTATATCTAAGACTGTGCCTTTGTTAGAATAGTCTGAGAAGGGGGAACAAAGAGCTAGGCCCAGAGAGGGTCCCCGATTGGACAGGTGCAAGGGGCGTCGGTACCAATAGAAAGTTTGCCTGTATCAAACTGTAAAAATTGTATATAAGGAATTTGCTCCTGTACTCCATTGCTCAGTCTCTTTTGGACACGATTCTGTCTGAGCCTGTGCACAATAAATTGGCTTGGAACCTGCAATTGACTCCTGATTTTATTCATTGCGTGCACTTCACTGCTACATTACCAAATGCTTGGTCTCTTCATATGTTATAATTACAAGTCAGTGTCTTCTGAAATGGCAGTCTGATCCATCTGTTCCCTGGCGGTCAACCAATTAGCAAAAGCTTTTATCTTATTTTTATCCTCTCCACTGCATATGAGGAACAAGGCTAGCATTATCTTAGTGTTATCACCTTGCTTTCTGTTTTAGCGTAGCTGCTCCCGTCTTGGGGCTGCTTCCACTCCGATCAAACATACTTGTCAGCCTTACTGTAACCCAGTGGTTCTTAACCTAGTCCTCCCGCATCCCCTAGGCCAGTCGGGTTTTCAGCATATCCATAATGAATATTCATGAGAAAGATCTGCTTACAATGGAGACAGTGCAGCTAAATCTCTCTCATGCATATTCACTGTGTATATCTTGAAAACCCCGACTGGCCTAGGGGATGTGGGAGGACTGGGTTAAGAACCACTGTTGTAATCTTTTATCTGAGGATTTATAACTACACATATGAAATTCTTTACATTCTTTGAACAATTTTATTTTTTAATTTTTGTGATGGGGGGGGGGGGGGGGTTATATTTACTTGTATCTCCCATTGCCTTTAGTGCACTTACAATTATTTTAAGCATTTCTTGCAGTATGTTCCTCACTGGACATTTTATGGTCTTTTTTCCTTTTTTCTTCTGCTTTTTGGTCTTACATCCTGTCACTAGTTGCTTAGTTATCCATGTTTGTTTTTATGCCTAGTTCTTATTAGTTTTTAGGTTCTCATTACCTTTGTTTATTATTATTACCTATTATTTTTATCTTAAGAGCACCAACAGGATTCTTCAATTGCTTGCCTCCCATTTTTTATTATAATTTATTTTTACTGAGGCCACTTGAGTTTTTTGTTTTTATACTTTTTAAGCAGGCTGTCCTTTCTGTGTTTTTAATACTTCTACTGTTAACACGGTGCGTGTTACTTTTTAGTTCATTTTTGTGATTTGATTTCCCCCTCTTTTAGCCATATTGTATAATACTTATCAGCCCGATTTTATGTTTGCTTCATCTCTCCTTTTTTTATATATATTCCTTGGATGAGCTTCTTCAGGGCTGTTTCAAGGTTCTTGCCTTTCTTTTACAGGTTTGATTACATAATGGGCCCGAATCTGTAAGGCAACTAGTGGGGCTGTACGTCCCAGTGGGGCTGTGTGGGGAGAGCAGGACGGGGGCAGCTTGGGGGTGGGGCTGGGATGGAGCATAGGCAGGCCAGGTATCCGGACATACAGGGCCAATTCAGGTCGTGGCCCTGTACGTCTGGGGAATACCAAGGGGATGCACAGCTTATTCCACCTTGGAGGTGGAATACGCGCTGGGCGCCTGTGCTCCCCGGCCCAGTAGCCCCCCCCCCACCCAATGCAATGGAGCCATGGAAGGTAATGCCCTGCTGCCTGATCCTTGCCTCGGCAGACCCACTGGGTGTCAGGCCGGCAGGAGAGCTGGTCAGGGAGGATGTCCAGCACCAGCACAGCAGAGGGAGTAGGGGGAGGTCTGACCATCCTGCCAGTTGTATGTCCCCCATGGCTGTGGCAGGGGCATGCCTGGCTGTCCCACTGCCTGATCCTGCTACCATGGAAACGTCTTGTTACTGTGGTGCAGAATCAGGTACAATGGGGCCTGTCCTGATCTGGGACATCTGGACAGCCCGGACATGCCCCTTCCTGGATCAGGTTCAATATGTTTTATTTCTTTTTTTTTTATCTCCTCCTCTTTATACATGTACAGATACAGTTACAGGTCTCCAGTTGCCTGTGCGTTGTAGTTCTTTACCTCATAAAGCCTTTATCGTATTTAACAGTGAGTCCTCTGTTGGTTTTGACAATTGCCTTTATTCCTCACCTCTCTCTACTTTTCCCCTTCCCCTTCTCTATCTCTTATGTAGCAGCAAAGCGCAGACAAACCAATGATACCAGGAGTCTGTTCAGAAGGTCCAAATCATTTATTTGTGCACAAGTCTCAAGCAAGACAATTTCAAAATGGCTGAGCAAAGTTTTCAAGCATTACAACAACTTTTATAGACTTCTGTTCCATTCTAGGTATAGAAAAACATTTCATTGGTCCCGGTACGCTCCCGTACCTCCCGTAGCCCTTCTATTGGTCCCGGTACTGATAAGTTTCTCCAATTATGTTCCTTCTGTGGGCTTCTGTAGGCATGACACCTGCCTGCCCCCCTTCTAGTCCCAATTACAATGGTCAGTTCATCAACTTGTTACTTTCACACTTTCAAGGCTATGGGACCATTTGTGCGTGCAGAAGAGCAAGGTTCTGTAACTCATCTGTCAGCACTCCTCAATATTTCTCTGCAAATGTACTCTTTCTTATCAGTAACTTTAAAACACATCTTTTCTGTATTTTTCCATTTCTTAATTCTGCAATTCTGCTTATCTAAGCTAATTCAATATTTCTACTGAGTTCTTTCTTACAATAGCAGCATATTGGGGGATGTGCAATCCTATATGCCTCTCCACAGGCCTCATTTACAGGTCAAGCTAGCCATGCTGGCCTGCTTATGTCAGACACCGTGGGTCACAGGCCTGCACCTGCCACATTCCCCCCTTTGATTAATCTCACCCTATTACTTAATAAGGTGTGAGAATTAAATCACTTTCTGAGGAATCACATCATGATTGAAGGATTTCTACTAGGACTAGCTTTATATAAAGCCATTATTCTAGTTGCGGTCTTCCGCTCTACTGTATTATCAATAGCACTATGAAGGGAACGCATACAACATGGGATTAAACATGGTAAGCAGAGGACAACAGCAACAAGGATTAGTACTAAGATAACGAAAGTCTTAAATCCTCCCAGCCAAGAGAAAAGGTTAGCAAACCAATTAGGAAATTTCAAGGCGTGCCAAGTCTGTACTGGCACATAAGCATGTCTTTGCATATCTTTAGCAATTTCTTCAACTACTTGACCTTTATCATCTATTTTTAAACAGCAATTGGTTAGATTCAGTTTACCACATACTCTTCCTTCAGCTGCTAATAAATAATCAAGTGCTAAGCGATTTTGGTATATGGCAGTGCGCATCTGAGTACTTTGTCTAGCTAAGAGCGTGAGAGCATGACTAGTTTCATTGGTTATTATTTCAACTACTGCTTGTAAGCGAATAATACGATTGATCATATAAATTGGGGTACGATAACCATACATACCATCATCATTCCAAGTGGCAGGTCCATAATACTCAATAATTCTTTCTGGTGGCCAATCATCACCTTGCCACTTCTCCCACTTGCCTATCTGTAGGGCCTCTCTTTTCTGTCTAGATGCTCCTTTGTGTTTGTGGGTAGTATATACAGGGTATCCTAATTGTTCTCCATGTTCAGTGTTTAACAGGAAGAAAGAAGGTCTGATGGTCCCTAAGACACATGCTCCTCCCCATTGTGGTGGGAGTTGCGCATATGCTCGGTTTCCACAGATCCAATATAGGCCAGGTGGGGCTTGCCAGGCTTGGACTTTGGCAAGATTAGTCCATAGACCTGCAAGTTCAGGAAATCTGGCTAATGGGTTAGGAGGTTCAGGATGTCTGATTCCTGACCACCATGCTGTCTTTTTAGTCGTGGCATTATAGTACTTCTGGCTAAGACAGACCAGCTGTCCTACTTTTTGGGTGAACTGGGGTCCAGTTCTGGCAAAGCA
Organism: Ichthyophis bannanicus; assembly: GCA_033557465.1. NCBI lineage: Eukaryota > Metazoa > Chordata > Amphibia > Gymnophiona > Ichthyophiidae > Ichthyophis > Ichthyophis bannanicus. The sequence goes on from CM066032.1 coordinate 1,061,557,873, forward strand.
AAGACGTCCAACGATTGAGTGTGCTAACACCCATTCACTGGTTGTCTTGTGTAATTCAGTCTGATTGTAAATCATGGAATAATTCAATTCTTGGGCTTCCCAGGGCCATTGGTCTCCCATTTGGGTTCCGCCACAGAAATAACAATCTGTGATCTTAAGACTAGATACTACTGCTCCGGCTAATTCTAGAAACAAATTCTGTGAAGGGTGAGGGATCTCAAACTTATTTACATGCATAGCTTCATAAAAGGTATTATGAATATGATATTTAGATGACTTGTGCGCTTGGGTATTCAATCTAACATACACAATGGTCCCTGGATCTGTTCCTCCTCCTGCAATACGTAAACCAAACTTATATCCTTGTTTCCATGCATGAGGGTTATGTACACGCAAATGTAAGGGGTTACAAGCATCTTTCTGACATTTATCATTTATGGTTGGCTTGGTTAGAGTAGCCATCCGTTTATCTATTTTCTCATCAGTTATACCAGTGTTCCAGGTAGCATAAAAAACACATTCCCAATACGGGCAATAGTAATCTGCCGCTGTAGCAGTACTATACCCTGGTTCCTTTTTACCTGTACACTTCCTCCATCCCGTGGCACCTTCTGGACACATATACTTATGGTCATTTCGATACGCTTTCTCCCATGTACCACAGGTGGACTGACTATCTCTATTAATAGCATTACATGCATCAAAATTCAAAACAGCAGGTTTAGTAATGTCCTTAAGTGGTGGTGTGTAGCAGCTAATATAGGTCCATCTGCATCCTTCCATCTTATTTCCAACGTGTAATAGGATGGATTCTGATGCGGATTATAGCATGCTTTGATTTTGCCATGAGTGCAAACATTTAGTTCAGTGGTGTTATAAATACACCGAGTTATTGTTCCCTTGCAGGTATAGTAAGAATGGTAAAGCAAAGTCTGAGTTACTTTCAGTCCAGTTCTAGTAGAAGTAATACAAGCTGTGCATGGAGGTAGAGCATAAGTCTGTTCAAAACCTCCAAAGAAGGCAACCAAGGCAAAGCAGAAGCAAAGATACATGTTGATGTTGATTGGAGTTCTTCTGAATCCTCAGCTTGCTGATCTTGATCACGACGGTCTATTATTCTTCGTCCCGTTTGCTAATAAAGCAATTTAACGGGTGCTGAGTGTTGATTGAAGATCCTCAAGATGTCCAGCACACATTGACCAACTTAGCAATTCAGTTGGCTTGTGAAGTCTGGCTTAGTCAACGTAGTCTCAAAGTAGTGTGTCAAATCACACACACAAATTGGGTTCGTTGAAACAAAACTGTTGCTGCATGGAAAACAGCAATCCTCTTCGAAAGACTTGGCTACTGCAAAGCACTTGTGATGAAGTGTCTATGCTGCTGGTTGCCGTCTCAGAGTAACTCGCAAGGGTACGTCAGGGTGCTGCTCGGCTGTCCACCGCTCTGGTTCAGGATCGGCGGCGGGCTTGACTCTGCTGTGGTGGATCCAGGCGTCGATCTCGGCTACCTTTACTGCAGTTGGGGTAGACAGGATGACGGTGTACGGTCCCTTCCAATGGGGTTCCAACGGTATCTTCTTCCAATCTTTGATCCACACCGAAGTTCCAGGCTGGTAGGGATGCAAGGGTTCCGTCAAGTTGATAGGCAACTGGTCTTGGATCCACGTATGGAGAGTCTGCAGAACAAAACTAAGAGCTAGGAGTTCTTGTCTGGTTACTTCTGAACCAATCTGGGCTAGATTTCCTTTGACTCCCTGCACTATTGGTGGGGGTTTACCATACAAAACTTCAAAAGGGGAAAATCCTGTTGACTTTACAGGGGCTGAGCGTATTCTGAGTAAAGCTATGGGGAGCACTTGGGGCCATTTCAAGTGTGTCTCTTGACAAAGCTTAGATATTTGGGCTTTCAAGGTACGATTCATTCGCTCAACTTTCCCTGAACTCTGGGGTCTGTATGCAGTGTGGAGCTTCCACTGTATCTGCAAAGCTTTTGCTAACTGCTGAGTAACTTGAGAGACAAATGAGGGTCCATTGTCTGACCCTATTACTGCTGGGATTCCAAATCTGGGGACAATCTCTCTCATTAAGGCTTTGGTAACTTCTCGGGCTTTCTCAGTTCTGGTTGGGAATGCTTCTACCCACCCAGAGAAAGTACAAACTAATACTAGTAGGTAATGGTATCCATTAGCTTTTGGCATTTCGGTGAAATCAACTTGGAGGTTGTGCATGGGGGTCACACCTCTTGACTGAACTCGGGGTGCTGTAATAAGGCCTTGCTTGGCATTATTCTTGGCACAGATTTGACATTGTCGGGCTACTGAGGCTGATATGGTTGTCATTAGAGGAATGTAGAAATGTGGTCTGAGTGCTTTCTCCATAGCACTCTTTCCATAGTGGGTAGCTTCGTGGAAAGCTTTGACAAAGGATGGTCCTAACAGTTCTGGAATTACTATTCTTCCCGGAGGTTGACTGCCTTCTTCTGGTGGCAGCTCAATCCATCCGTCTTTCAATACTCCATTTTCTTTGTCACAATAGTAATCCAATTCTTTGGTGGTATATCGTGGGGTCCATAAATTCAAGGGTACTGGAAACAATGCTGCTTGCATTGGCATAGCTTGTGGGGCAATTTGTCCTGTCATAGCTGCTTGTCGTGCTGAGGCATCTGCGAATCTATTTCCTCGAGCAACTTCTCCTTTTCCTGCTTGATGTCCTCTACAATGCATGACAGCTACACGTGTTGGGGCCCAGACTGCATCAAGTAACATCAATATCTCGGGACCATATTTGACTGATTTTCCTCCGGATGTGATGAGTCCTCTTTCTTTGTAGAGAGCTCCATGGGCATGCAAGGTAGTGAAAGCATATTTGGAATCTGTATATACATTTAGCACAAGTTTTTCTCCTAATAGCAATGCTCTGGTGAGTGCTATCAATTCGGCTTTCTGGGCTGATGTGCCTGAGGCTAGGGCTGATGATTCAACTACTTCGTGTTGAGTGACGACTGCATATCCGGCACAGCGTCGTCCGTCAAGGATGAGGCTGCTCCCATCAACATAATAGATCTGGTCAGGATTGTCTATGGGCACATCTGTTAGGTCAGGTCGACTAGAGAACACAGTTTCCATGACTTCGATGCAGTCATGTTCTGGGAGTTCTTCACTGATGGGTATCAAGGTAGCTGGGTTCAAGGCATGGCTCACTTCAAGTTGTATCTGTGGGTTTTCACATAACATGCTCTGGTACTTCAACATTCGGGAATTGATGAGCCAATAATTTGCTTTCTGTTCCATAAGGGCAAGGACTGCATGTGGCACAGTGACTCGTATGTTCTGTCCTAATGTGAGTTTGTCTGCTTCACTCACTAATAGTGCTGTAGCTGCAACTGCTCTCAAGCAGGGTGGCCATCCTTTGGCCACAGGGTCCAATTGTTTCGATAGGTAGGCTACAGGTCGTTCCCAATTTCCTAATTTCTGAGTCAACATGCCTAAGGCATTTCCCTGTGCTTCATGTACAAACAAGTGGAAAGGTTTGTGGACATCTGGTAGTCCAAGTGCTGGTGATGACATCAGTTCTTCTTTTAACTTCTGGAAGGCTGTATCCTGCTCAAGTCCCCACTCCAGTGGTGACTTCTCTTCTCCTTTTGTGGCTTCATACAGTGGTTTGGCAATTTGGGCAAAGTTGGGTATCCAGATTCGGCAATATCCTGCCGCTCCCAGAAAGGCTCTGACTTGCTTTCTGGTTGTTGGAGTTGGAATTCTACATACTGCTTCTTTTCTTTCTCTGCCTAATCTTCTGCTTCCTTGGGTAATACGAAAACCCAAGTATTTCACTTCTGTTTGGCATAGTTGTGCTTTGGCTCTGGAAACTTTATATCCAGCTTCATTTAGTAACTGCAAGAGATCTTTGGTGGCTAATATACATTCTCTTTCTGATACGGCAGCTATCAACAGATCATCCACGTACTGGAGAAGTACTCTCTTCCCCGGGGCTACTGGATAGCTTGAAAGGTCTTGATTTAGTGCAGCACTAAAGATGGTAGGTGAATTCTTGAATCCTTGGGGTAATCTTGTCCAGGTGAGTTGGCCCCCTCTTCCAGAGATGGGGTCCTGCCATTCAAATGCAAACAATATTTGGCTTACAGGGGCTAATCTTATGCAAAAGAATGCATCTTTCAAATCCAGTACAGTGAAATGGGTAGCTTCAGCGGGTATCAATCCTAAAAGAGTGTAAGGATTGGGCACAACTGGATGTATAGTTTCAACTGCATCATTTACTCTTCTCAAATCTTGCACTGGGCGATAATCATCTGTCTCAGGTTTCTTCACTGGCAAAAGTGGGGTGTTCCATGGGGATTGACATACTTTTAGTAGGCCATACTCAAGCAATCTCTGTAGGTGGCGATGAATGCCTTCAATTGCGGCTCTTGGGAGAGGGTACTGTTTGACGTGCACTGGTGTAGCGCTAGGCTTGAGGGTTACAATCACTGGTGCTATATGCTTGGCTAGGCCTGGGGGACTGCCTTCTGCCCACACTTCAAGTGGTGCATGAATGTTCTTTAAAGTTTGTTCAAAATAGGTATCTTGAATCGAATCATCAATGTAGTATCTCCATTCTTCTTCTCGGGGTACTGTCAGCAGCATTACTCCTGCTGGTTTGGCTTGAGAATTCACTGTCATTTGCATTTCTCCTTGTTCGGAGAAAGATATTTGGGCTTGAAGCTTGGCTAGCATATCTCGTCCCAGTAGGGGTACTGGACATTCGGGCATGTAAAGGAATTGATGCGTTACTTGCTGTCCTCCTAGACTGCATATTCGGTTTTGTAAAAAAGACTTTGTGGCTTTGGCACCAGTTGCTCCTATAATGGTGACTGCTTTCTTGGTGAATGGGGCTATCTTTTTGTCTATTACTGAATGTTCTGCTCCAGTATCAACCATAAAGTTCATAAATTGGTCTCCTATTTGTATTTCGACCATAGGCTCCTGGAGACCTAAAGCAAACTTGGAGCCCGGTCTGTCCTAATCCACGTCATCCTCATCATGGGCCTGTGTGGCCAATGCTTGGATGGCTCCTCCTCCCCTCTCTCGCTGGAATTGTTCTCGATTGGCTCCTCCTCGGCCTCGGGGACGGCCTCGTCTTTCTTCTCGCCACTGATGATCGTATTCGTCATCTTGCTGGGCGTCTTCGAGTTGCGGGCAAGTATCTCTCCAATGTCCTTCCTCTTTGCAATAGGCGCATTGGTTCACGCCTAGTCTCTGGGTCCGGCCTCCGCCTTGACCCCGCCCTCTTCCTCTGCTCCTTCGATTAGGGACACCTCCCCTTTTCTTTTCAACTATGGCCGCAGCCAAAAAATCAGCTTTCTTCTTCATCTTTCTATCACATTCTCTCTGTCTTTCAGTATCACGATTCACATACACTTTATGAGCGACTTCCAATAACTGTGTTGCATTCATGCCCGCAAACCCTTCTAATTTCTGTAATTTACGTCTAATGTCTGGTTGAGACTGGTTTACAAAAGCAGAATTCACCATGCATAAACTTCCTGGTGCCTCGGGATCATAGGGAGTATACATTCTATAAGCTTCAGTTAATCTTTCATAATAATCTGCTGGGCTCTCATCTATCCCTTGGATAATTCCTGCTACTTTGGAAAGGTTCATAGCTTTTTGGCCTCCTCTTCTCAGGCCTTGTAAAAAGCCTTGGCGAAAACGGGCTAGGGCTGTGGATCCTTCATCTGTATTTGGATCCCATTGGGGGTCTTCATTCGGGAATTCTCTCTGAGCTGCTTCTCTACGATCTATTATATTCTGCCCCTGCGCTGGAGCTGCAGGGTTTTCTGCCATCCATTCGATAGCTGCTTTTCTAATTCTCGCTCGTTCTTCTGTAGTAAATAGGGTGGTCAGGAGCTGACGGCAATCTGGCCAAGTGGGTTGGTGAGTTTCCATAATACTAGTTACTAATTCTGTCAGCTCCTGGGGCTTGCTAGTATAGGAGGCATAATGCGACCTCCAATTTAATAAATCAGTTGTAGAGAAGGGAATATACACATAAGTTAGGGGTCCCGCTACCACTTCATCATTATCGTTCTTTACGGGCACCCCCGGGACTTGCCTTAAGGGAAACAGTTTGGCTGTCGTCCCAGGCGTCATTTGGGTCTGGGATCTAAGGGCTATTGTCGTTGTCTTTGCAGGAGTTGCTTTCTTTTTCTCAACTGGTTTCGCTTTGGGTTTTTCTTTCACTGGCTTGCTAGTGCTAGCGCTGGCTTTCTCAATTATTTGTACACTGTCCTCTTCTTCTTCTTCTGGGGGATTCCTTCCTACTTCTTCTTCTAGCTCCGCTTCTGGCTCACCTTTTACATCCTCCTCTTCTCTTCCCGCTAATTCTTTCTCTTCCTCTCCTCCAGGAGGAGGGGGGTCAGGGGTTGGGTCTCGCCTCGGCTCCGGCGGTCTCTGGGGATCTGGGGCAGGACGCCGCCGGGCTATTCTTACTGGACCTGGGGTTCGGGGCTGCCTGAGGACTACTTCTGGGGAATCGGGATCTGTCAAGATGGGTTTCTTCTTGGCTTTCTTATCCTGCTCGTTCATTCTAGGCTGTTCCTTTTTCTGTCTAGAATCTGTTTTAGCTAACATTATTCTGCACTGTTCCTCATAACAGCGCTGCGCCCAGGAGGGCGGATCTTCACAAATACTTAACCAGGAATCTATATAGGGGTACTGATCTGGGTGCGCTACCCGCACTCTACGGTGTATTGACTGGATAATCTCTACGGTGAACGTTCCCTCTCGGGGCCAGATGGGGTCTAGATCGGGCCACTCCCTAGTACACAAAATCTGCAAACGGGCTGCTGTCATTTTAATACCATAATCTCCTGAATATCCCTCTTTAAAATGTGCGATCATACATTCTAATGGAGTGTTCCTAGTAGACTCCGCCCCTCCCATTTCGATGTGTGCGCGCAACAACAGACAGAAGGGAAAAGGTGGGCGGACCGTGGGTAAGGGGTCCTCACGGCCCTGGAAACATACAGGGAATACAAATAACAAGACAAGACGACAATCGCTTCCCCCTTTTCGCGACCTGAACGCGGTCGCCCGGTCAGGAAATGCGCTAATCAGGGGTCCGCTTTCACTTGGTCCGTGCTGCCAGACCTCTCAATCACACTTCGTTCACACAATCATGCTAGCAACGTATTCCCAGAATGCATTCGTTTCTATCTATTCTGACTAGTCTTTTTTCCCAAATTACAAAAAGGATGAGGGTTTCACCTAGCGCATTCCCATGCCAGGCTACTCGGCTCTTCCTTGAGAGTTGATCAAGCTCTCTTACCAATTCCCAATATCTCGAGATTACAAATTCCAAATTCCAAGTTCCAATGGCAGTACTGCTCTTTCTATTTCTGTCTAGACCCAAAATCAAAACTATACTCACCGGATCCGGTCCTCAAAACTTCCCAAGCAGGCGCATGAGTTGGACCTCGGACTCCCCTCACTCGGGTTCGAGGCGTTGACTCCAGCCGGGCTCGTCACCCGCCGAGGTCCGACCAGCTCCCTCCGATACAAGGGACCGGTGGCGCCAGGGAGCGGCCCTCGTCGGAAGGGCGCGATCCCGGCAGGACCAAGCCTATAGAGGCGGAAAGTCGTGGTATATTGCCCTATATACACTTTGATTCCACAACTTCCCGGCCAACGCACCAAGGAATATGTAGCAGCAAAGCGCAGACAAACCAATGATACCAGGAGTCTGTTCAGAAGGTCCAAATCATTTATTTGTGCACAAGTCTCAAGCAAGACAATTTCAAAATGGCTGAGCAAAGTTTTCAAGCATTACAACAACTTTTATAGACTTCTGTTCCATTCTAGGTATAGAAAAACATTTCATTGGTCCCGGTACGCTCCCGTACCTCCCGTAGCCCTTCTATTGGTCCCGGTACTGATAAGTTTCTCCAATTATGTTCCTTCTGTGGGCTTCTGTAGGCATGACACCTGCCTGCCCCCCTTCTAGTCCCAATTACAATGGTCAGTTCATCAACTTGTTACTTTCACACTTTCAAGGCTATGGGACCATTTGTGCGTGCAGAAGAGCAAGGTTCTGTAACTCATCTGTCAGCACTCCTCAATATTTCTCTGCAAATGTACTCTTTCTTATCAGTAACTTTAAAACACATCTTTTCTGTATTTTTCCATTTCTTAATTCTGCAATTCTGCTTATCTAAGCTAATTCAATATTTCTACTGAGTTCTTTCTTACAATAGCAGCATATTGGGGGATGTGCAATCCTATATGCCTCTCCACAGGCCTCATTTACAGGTCAAGCTAGCCATGCTGGCCTGCTTATGTCAGACACCGTGGGTCACAGGCCTGCACCTGCCACAATAAAGCCTTTATCGTATTTAACAGTGAGTCCTCTGTTGGTTTTGACAATTGCCTTTATTCCTCACCTCTCTCTACTTTTCCCCTTCCCCTTCTCTATCTCTTTGTTTAGTTTGGTATGATCCCCTTCTTATCCCATTAACAAGTGTTGATGTCCAAGGATTATATTTAATAGCGTCCCTCTGACCCAGTATCTTGTCTCTTATTACACTGGATAATAAAGTGTATATGGTCCTATATGCTTTTATTACATGTTCATATTTTTATGTTTGTACAATTTGCTCTGTTTTAGTAATATGGTCCAACGAGCACTTTTAGTTTTTTGCTTTTAGCTTATTAATATTAGTAGTAGTATTGTATTTTAGTCTACTATGTTTTGATTTGGTTTTATTTTGTTATTCAACTGTTTTTATGATTTATATGTTTTATTGATGTGTATTTTCTATTTTTTGAAGTTCCTCCTGAAGTAGGCGGTGTGCTGAAATGTGGCCATGTTGGAGTGCTCTGACTAATAAAGGACTTCTTTATCTACACCTTGTTCCCCTTTGCCTTTTTTTTGTTTCTTCTAGGATGTGTACTCCATTGTGGACCAGTGGTTGTTGCAGACTTATGTGCTGTTGATCAGTTATGTTGAGCTGTTGATACTTCCTCATCAATGTTCAGAGTGCACAGTTTAGGGATGTGGTTTGGGTGTGGGAAGCTTTAGGTCTGCTGTTCTCCATGGGGCCTTGTGCCGCTCCAACCATAATTTTCCTATGTGGCTGGCACACTGATGTACAGGCTCTCATTCTGTCCCCACTCCAATCCCATCTGTGTCCAACAGGCTTTCGGAGCTTCATTGAGCATATGGCTACCATACTATCTGCCATTATGGGACCACAGACCACAAAATACCAGCTGCTGGCATCTCCCAGGTGTCCAAAGGCTGTAGCCTGTTTAAGAGCTGATTGGAACAGAATGAAGGAGTCATGATACAAGTCTGGAAAATGGGTACACACATTGGTGTGATCATCATTTGAGCATTTCCACCTCTTGCAAATTTCATCAAGTGGAAGTTGTGGCGGTTCAGATATGCTCTCTCATCCATAGAAACATGACAGCAGAAAAGACCATATGATCTTTCTTGTCTGCCCTTCCATACCAACTACTATAGTCCCCTTTTTCCCTTTAGAGATCTTCTGTGTTGATCCCATGCTTTCTTGAATTCAGATACTGTCCTGATCTCCAGGAACAAGCAGGAATAAGTCCTCACATATGGGTACGTCGGTACCGACGGAGCCTGCGCGGGAAAGCTCCCCAGCTTCCTAGAATGGAAGCTTTTGGGACCTCCCACTGCACATGCGCACTGCCTTCCCGCCTTCCTGAACAGCTCTCCTCAGTTTCTCTTTTTCCGCGGAGCCAGCAGGTCGTGTATCCTGTCACCGCTGAAGAAATTGTAGTTTTTTGTTTTGTTTCTTTAGACCGCGTACCTGCCTTCCCATACCGATACCGGTATCGCCGGTCTTCCTTTTTCTTTCTTGAAAAATTATTTTTCTTTTATTATTTTTCAGCACTTGGTCACTTCAGTTAGGCCTTCAGGCCTACTTGGATTCTCCACATGGAGAAGCCAGCCCCTGGATTTAAGAAGTGTACCAAGTGTACTGCTGTAATATCAGTCACAGACACCCATGAATGGTGTCTTAAATGTTTGGGGCCTGACCACTCCATTCCGGACTGCCCTTCCTGCTCCCAAATGTCTAAGCGTGGGCTGCAGAACCGGGCCAACAAATTCCATGTGCTGTTTGCTTCAGAGAATCCAACATCACAGTCATCCCGGTCATCATCCCCGGATGGATCTCAGGTAACCAAACCTTCTGTGGGCAAGTCCTCAAAGAGCAAATCTCCTTCAAAGCATCGAGAGGCTCTTAGTTTTGAGGACCCTGCCCCAGCCAAACAGCCCCGGCGGGAGGTCCTACCTTCCAAAACGCCAATACAGGGGCTACAGGTTGACATCGATGGCACGGCCTCGACAGATCACCTGTTGGACTGCTCTGGGGTACCGGCCCATACCGGTACCGACATCCAGGCAGCCGTGGCGTCTATGGGCAATACTGTCCAATCCATGCAGCAGGCCGTCATGGCTTTCATTAAAGCTGCAACGCCATCGGTACCGCTTCCAGCGGTTCCGGGCCCGGTTCCGGTATCGTCCGCCATGCCGGAACCCAGGCCTTCCTCTTCTAAACGCAAATCGGTACCGTATGGGCTTTCGCTCCATACCGCTTCCATACCCGGTACGCCCGATGTCGATACCGATCGGTATGCGTATCGTGCGTTAGAGGAAACTAGACAATACACCGATTCCTCTGAGGATTTTGTCTCCTCTGATGAGTCTGCAGAGCTCTCCCTTGACCTTCCTGAGGAACCTTCTTCTCCAAAAAGGAGAATGTCTCCTCCAGAGGATTTGTCCTTTCAGGACTTTATTTTAGAAATGGCTAAAGGCCTTTCTATCACTACTTCCTCTGAAAGGGAACCAAGGTCAAAAAGATTGGATATTTTAGGATACTCCAAGTCTCCTAAAGAAGCAGTTACTCTGCCTATCCATGAAATCCTTCAAGAACAATTGATGGATTTCTGGGAGAACCCTTTAACTCTGTCTCCTTATTCCCGTAGATTGGACACCATGTATCGGGTCCCTCCGTCTCCTGGTTTTCAGAAAACTCAATTGCCTCACCACTCCATTGTGGTAAAGTCTGCAATGAAAAAGATCAAGAGTACTAAAAGGCACTCTTCTACACCTCCAGGAGGGAATGTAAGACACTGGACTCTTTTGGTAGGAAAATCTTCCAGGCTAGTATGCTTATAGCCAGGATTAATTCCTACAGCCTCTATATGGGCATGTTCCTAGGGGAACTTGCCAAGAAAGTACGGCATTTTGCCTCCCTTATCCCTGAGGATAAACAGGAGGACTTCCTTTCTGTTGTGAAACAACTTTTAGATGTTTCTAAGTTCTCCAACAGAGCTGCCTTTGATTCCTTCGAAGGAGCCAGCAGAGCTTCTGGCATTGCTATTGCAGCCAGACGTCTGGCTTGGCTCCAGGCTTCTGATCTGGAACCCTGGGTTCTAGATGGCTTACGGAATCTGCCCTGTACAGGTGAGAACTTATTCGGTGCAGAGTGGCAAGTTAAGGCCACTCAAATGGATGCTGAAAATGCCACCTTAGAGAGACTTTCTAAGTCCACTTCTACTCCCACTAAGAAGAAGTCTTTCAAGAGGCCTTATTATAAGAAGGCCAGATATGCTTCCAATACTGGCCAGCAATCTTCTCAACCTCGTTTTGCGGCTAAACGTCAGCAAACGAAACAAGCAAGAGCAAAGCCTGCAGCAGCTACTACAGCTCAACAGGCTCCACCCCCTCAGGGGTTTTGACTTGCCCCTAGAGAACTTGCCATTCCTCGTTCTGGACCAACCAGAACCTCTCACCATACCTGGAAGGTTAGCTCACTTTGCTCCCAGATGGGAACAGATCACAACAGAGCAATGGACCCTCTCTATCATCCGAGAGGGTTACAAACTTCATTTCTCCAGCCTTCCTCCTCATCACATGGTGAGACCCTTCAATTCTCCATCTCCTCTCCTAGCCCTGTTGGATCAGGAGATCTCTTCTCTGCTTGCCCAAGGGGCCATAGAAGAGGTTCCTCTTCATCAACAGGGGTCAGGTTTCTACTCCCCCTATTTTCTCATTCCAAAGAAAACAGGGGGATTCAGACCAATCTTAGATCTGAGAGAATTGAACAAATTTCTGTACAAGGAGAAATTCAAAATGCTCTCTTTGGGCATTCTCCTTCCATACCTTCAGAGTCAGGACTGGCTTTGTTCTCTAGACCTACAGGATGCGTATACACATCTACTCATCCATCCATCCCACAGAAAATATCTTCGCTTTCTGTTCAGGGGAAGTCATTACCAATACAGAGTACTTCCCTTCGGTCTCGCCTCTGCCCCAAGAGTCTTTACCAAATGCATGGCAGTCGTAGCCGCATTTCTCAGAAGCATGGGGATTTTCGTATTCCCATATCTGGACGACTGGCTCATTCGAGCTCCAACTCAGTCGCAGGCCCAGATTTCCCTAGACCGCACAAGGAGCCTTCTGCAGTATTTGGGACTGGTAATAAACCTCCCCAAGTCTCAACTCAGCCCTACTCAGTCTCGAGAATTCATAGGGGGCCCAGTTGGACACCACCACTGCAAGAGCCTACCTTCCACTGGTTCGGGGTCAGCGTCTGCTGAGCTTGGCCTCCCAAGCCCAGTCCAGTACTCACCTGACAGCCAGGGAAATGCTACGCCTCCTGGGTCATATGGCCTCCACAGTACATGTGGTGCCCTACGCTCGTCTTCATATGAGAGCAGCTCAATGGACCCTGGCCACCCAGTGGACTCAGGCGTCGGGAGCACTCTCAGACCAAATACAAACCTCAAACCGTCTGTCTTGGTCCCTCCATTGGTGGATATCCACCAAGAATCTGTTGTTGGGGGCTCCCTTTCAGCCCTTGCTACCCCAAGCAACCCTCACAACAGATGCCTCCCAATTGGGGTGGGGAGCCCATCTGCTAACACTCTCCACTCAGGGCACTTGGTCTCCACAGGAGGCCACCCTTCATATCAACCTCCTGGAACTGCGAGCAATTTACCTTGCCCTCAAGGTCTTCCATACCCTCCTTGCCAACCTGACTGTCCTGGTTCAGACAGACAATCAGGTGGCCATGTTTTACATAAACAAACAAGGAGGGACGGGCTCTCTGTCGCTTTGCAACGAAGCTCTCAGATTATGGGCCTTCGCCAGAGAGCACCAAATTCATCTGCTAGCAGTGTACCTTCCAGGAGTTCAAAACTCTCGAGCAGACAGACTCAGTCGTGTTCTGCTGCCACACGAGTGGTCCCTACATGTGGACCAGATAACCAGAATCTTTCAGGAATGGGGGACCCCGGACATAGACCTCTTTGCAAGTCCGTGGAATGCCAAACTTCCCCGGTTCTGTTCCAGGACTCCGTGTCAGGAAGCTCAGGCCACGGACACCTTTCTCCTCCATTGGGGTCAGGCGTTCCTATATGCCTTTCCACCCATTCCGCTGATTCCCAAGACTCTGTTCAAACTCCAGAGAGATCACGGCTCTATGATCCTCATAGCTCCACGCTGGCCACGCCAAGTGTGGTTCCCTCTGCTTCTACAGCTCTCCCAGGGATCCTCCCTGGACTTAGGAGCTGCACCAGACCTTCTGTCTCAGGAGGACGGGACTTTGTGGCACCCAAACCCCAAATCCCTACATCTCCGAGCTTGGTTACTGAAGGCTTAAGTCTTCAAGACTTTAATCTTTCTCAACCTGTGAAAGATATCCTTCATGCCTCTAGGAAACCTTCCACGAGGCGGTCTTATGCTTTCAAATGGAAACGTTTTTCCATTTGGTGTGCTCAGCAGGGCCTTGACCCTCTGGCACTTCCTTTGAATTCCCTCTTAGACTATCTCCTGCATCTTTCCAATGCAGGCCTTAAGACGAATTCTGTAAGAGTCCATTTAAGTGCTATTTCAGCATCCCTGAAACCTGTAAATGGACAACCTATCTCCTCTCACCCTCTTGTTGCAAGATTCATGAGAGGCCTGACCCTCACTAAACCTCCCATCAGACCCCCCCCGGTCGCATGGGATCTGAATCTAGTGCTTGGTCAGCTTATGAAGCCACCTTTTGAGCCGTTATTCTCTACCTCCTTGAAATTTCTTTCCTGGAAGGTACTATTCCTAATTGCAGTCACTTCCGCTCGTCGCATCAGCGAACTGCAAGCTCTAGTGGCTAATCCACCTTATACGAGATTTCATCATGACAAGGTGGTCCTTAGGACGAATCCCCACTTTATGCCTAAAGTGGTCTCCCCTTTTCATCTTAATCAAGAGGTATATCTACCTGTATTTTTTCCGGCTCCTCATGCCTCCAGTGCAGAGAGGAACCTTCATACTCTGGATTGTAAAAGAGCTCTAGCCTTTTACCTTAATAGGACTCAGCCACATCGAACGTCTTCTCAACTTTTCGTGGCTTTTGATCCTTCACATTTGGGACTTCCAGTCTTCAAGCGTACACTTTCCAATTGGATTGCTCAGTGTATTTCCTTTGCTTACCAGAGTAAAAACATTCCTCTGGAAGGCCATGTCACAGCTCACAATGTGAGAGCCATGGCAACTTCTATGGCTCATCTGCACTCTGTTTCCATTGATCAGATCTGTCGAGCCGCTACCTGGGCCTCGGTTCATACCTTCACAGCCCATTACTGTTTGGACAAGGACTCCCCGGGATGCCTTGTTTGGCCAGGCTGTCCTCAAACACCTGTTCCATTCTTAGACAACTCCTGCCCACCTTCCCAGGATGGATGCCTGAGATCCATACGAAGATGGCGAACCTTGACAGGGGATCCCATGCATCTCAGCTAGGGAGTCCCCATATGTGAGGACTTATTCCTGCTTGTTCCTGGAGATAGCACAGTTACTTACCTGTAACAGGTGATCTCTGGGAACAGCAGGAATTAGTCCTCACAACCCACCCACCTCCCCTAGGAGTTGTATCTTTTATCTATCTATCTTCCTGTCCTCTCTCTATTGACTCAGCTATAAACTCGAAACTGAGGAGAGCTGTTCAGGAAGGCGGGAAGGCAGTGCGCATGTGCAGTGGGAGGTCCCAAAAGCTTCCATTCTAGGAAGCTGGGGAGCTTTCCCGCGCAGGCTCCGTCGGTACCGACGTACCCATATGTGAGGACTAATTCCTGCTGTTCCCAGAGATCACCTGTTACAGGTAAGTAACTGTGCTGTCTCTACTAATTCCACTGGGAGACTGTTCCATGCATCCACCACTCTTCCATGAAGAAATATTTCCACATATTACTCCTGAGTCTATCCCCTTTCACCTTCATCTTATGCCCCCTTGTTGCAGAACTTTCTTTCAATTGAAAGAGGCTCTCCTCCTGTGCATTTTTGCCATGAAGGTATTTAAACATCTCTATCTTATCTCCTCTTTCCCGCCTTTCCTCCAAAGTATACATATTCAGATCTTTAAGTCTGTCTCCATATGCTTTATGAAGAAATCCACTGACCATTTTGGTAGCCACCTTCTACACAAACTCCATTCTGTTTCTATGCTTTTGAAAGTGTGGTCTCCTGACCAGATGCTTTCAGGGCCACATGTGTACAATCTATTACTCTGAGTCCATATAGGAAACTAGCAAGGTCATAAAAGTCCTGGACGGTGTTCTGTCTTAGTTCTGGGCTATCAGGGAAGGCTATGAACTCCTGGAGTCTTCTCAGGAGGGCTCTGGTAAACTCCTCTATGCAGTGTGACGTGGCAGACTTTGTGATGCCTGTTGTAGCCCCCATCATGTGTTGGAAACTGCCCACTGCCAGGAAGTCCAGGGCTGTGGTGACTTTCACTGCCACAGGCAGTGCATGGCTTCTTGCAGTGGTTGACTCTAGGTCTCTTCTGAGCTTCTCAAACAAGTCTTTGATGGTGGTTCTATTAAACCAATATCATTGATACACTTTCTGCTCTGTCACTTGGAGGTAGCTGATCCTGAGATGGTACACATGTGTGGTCCGGAATGTGTGCCTCACACGCTGGGCAGTGAGCGCTATTGTTGCTGGGCCTGATGCTGCCTCCTCTGTCTTCTTGCATGTATTTGGCATCTCCATCTGAGTCTCTGTATTTAGTATCATCACATTTGCAATAGGATGGCTGTGGTTTCTCTGTCTCTGTCTCTGCTACTGGCGCCACCTGCAAACGCCCACTCTGAGATATATTTTCGATTAGCCCAGATGCAGACCTAAAGTTAACCAGTTTGTAGACTTGTGTGCTGTGGCGTTTCTGAATATCTCTGTAAACTGCTTATGTTCTGACTGCGTCCACGCTCCTCCCTCTTACACCCCTGTGGATATCCAGTTAGTGTTTGATGGCAAACGGTAGTATTCTACTGTGTGCATCTGGATGAATATCAGAGATAACTGGTTTCGATGTATTTATGTGGTTTTGCCCACATTTTAGCCACTTATCAGCGGTCTAAAGGTATGAATATCGGGCCCATAATTTATTTTTGAAGCTATTGTCATCTTGACAGATGAGAGATTTAATGGTCACCATCTTGATACACAATCTTGAATGCAACTTTTAAGGCTCTCCATATTCTGAGTAATTTTTTCTTCAACAGAATCTGCTCAGAGAATAGAATCCGATTTCATTTGCCCCTAGGCCCAGTTATTTTCAATTCCAGGTTGCCTCTTTACTAAAAGAGAAGAAAATGATGAAAAGCTGTGGAAAAGCTAACCCCCCCCCCCCCAAAACATAAAATTCTGAATGGCCTGTTGCCACCATAAACATATGACAAAAGAGTAAAAACCAAAGGTCATGACCACGAAAATATCATTCAAAAGAATACAAGGTCAAACCAAAATAGTGAGCGAAATGCAAAAAGATTATTTTTGTCGGACTGTTCATTATGAGAGGAGGCAAAGCCTCTTGAAAAACAAACAATTCCTTTTTGATCATTTTAAAGTGGTAGTAAAGCCACGTGAGCCAAAAGAAGCTAATCCCATATATACGTGGACACGGTACTGCATTTCAAGCTCAAATATATGAGGGTTGCTCAGAAAGTAATGCCCCACATGTTTTTTCTCAGTCCAGAATGAAGATAGAGGTGTGAAATTGAAAGGGTAGTAACTTGGAACTTCAAAGGACACGTGTGTAATTTTACAGTCGTCCGACAAATAGCAAGGCGGTAGTGATCCTTCAAATTGCGTCTGTGAGTGACACACAGTACAAACAACAAGCTGTAATTGAATTCTTGGTGGAGGAGAAAGAAAGAAAGTCCTGCCTCAGCCACCAGTCCAGATCAGCGCATCACGAGTCAGGAATTGTCCTTACAGCTTTCCGTCAGTAGAGGTAGTGCAATGGCAATTATTAACTCTTTGGGATATTCAAAGGTGTGTGCAAGATGGGTTCTGTGAAGTCTCACAACCGAACACAAACGCCAAAGGAAAGACATCTGCTCTGATTTGTTGGAGCATTTTGAAGCTGAGGGGGAGGCCTTTATCCCAAAGAGTCAATAATTGCCATTGCACTACCTCTACTGACAGAAAGCTGTAGGACAATTCCCGACTCGTGATGCATGTCATCAGCACGCTGCAACTTGTCTGGACTGGTGGCTGAGGCAGGACGCCCAGACCGCAGCTGATCTTCCAGTTCCATTTTACCACTTCCTGAAGCCTTTACTCTCTTCACCCATCGTCCAACGGTGCTCCTATCTACCGCAGAACTTCCATACACAGCACACAACCATTTGTGAATGTTTCTCACACTTCCTTTCTCCTCCACCAAGAATTCAATTACAGCTCGTTGTTTGTACCGTGTGTCACTCACAGACGCCATTTGAAGGATGACTACCGCCTTGCTATTTGTCAGACGACTGTAAAATTACACACATGTGTCCTTTGAAGTTCCAAGTTACTACCCTTTCAATTTCACACCTCTGTCTTCATTTTGGACTGAGAAAAAACATGTGGGGCATTACTTTCTGAGCAACCCTCGTATATAGAAGAGCTCTGCTTCAAGCACTGCATAAGGGGGGATTTCATGCTCACCCAACATCAAATCAAAACTTAAATCCGTAAAGCAAATGTTCTTATAGAAAGCTACCAGATATGGCATTTGACATCAGAATGACAAATTCAATGACTGGTCAATACTAAAAGCTGACAACCATTGGGATGTAAAGAAAAACTCATTCATAAAAAATCTCATTCATAAAAGACTCCACCAATCAAGTTCAAAATTCAAGCCTTCAGGTGTAACACTCTGTAGTTTATGCATAGCGTCCCCGAAAGGGGGATGCTCAAATTTTATGCCTCAGGTCATATGAAACCACGCATAAAACAATTCAGTCACGCAATATTTTATTAGGAACAAATGTAGAATTCATGCATTAATGGGTTAAATATCCATGATTGTTCCAATAATTGGAGGCATGATTCACGATCACCACCCCTTTGAATCTAATGGGACTTGGTCAATAACCCACCAATTTAAATAGAAAAAATATGATTTAATTCAGTATAAAGAGACACAATTGTTTTAGTGTTGATCCTAGATTTGTGTTCACTTAAATGGGACTTCAAGGGACGGGTAGTCCATCCTACATATTTCAGCTGACAAGGGAAAATCAACAAGTAAATTACAAATTCAGAGATGCAAGTTATATTCCATCGAGCATGGTAAATCATGTCCAAATTAGGATCAGTCTAAAACAGACCACTACTAGCTGTTTGACAATATTGGCAATGACATGGGAAATGACCTAAAATAGGATCCAAAGGCAAAGGCTATTCGCCAGTAGTGATCGCATGCACAAATATAAACATGCATGCATAAACATATATTCAGACTGTGTCAGCCTGTGTGACTAGTTTTCCCCTTTTTTCTTTTGAGATAGCACTTATTCTTCTTGCCCATGGAGAGAACAAAGTTACTTACCTCTATCATGTGTTCTCTGTAGACAGTGGGATAAGTCCTCATATTCCTCCTACCTCCCCTTGGAGTCGGATTTTTATATCGGCTAGTGATTAGACTGAGGAGATGAGATGCGGCAGCGGCAGGTGGGAACAGATGCAAAGGCTTGATGGAGCCACCCCAAAGGCTTTGCATGCAGGGCTCCATCAGTGACATTACCAATATGTGAAAACTTATCATGCTGTCGATGGAGAACACCTGTTACAGGTAAGTAGCCTTGGTTTTATGTTAATGAAACTGAGCCACTCAATTTTTAAAACATTTTGATAGTTATTTGAGCAGGCTTGTGCAGTATCTACACATGTAAATAGTGGCATTTACGCATGTAGATGAAATAGATGTATAAATGTGAAATTCAGAATGCTGCTATTTTTATGTGTAGATGGCTTGGGGGGGGGGAATGTTATAGACGTCGTTTGTGTGGGCCAAAATGTTATATGTGTATTAATTATTTTACAATGGAATACATGTATAGTCCAAAAAAGTTTCCTTATTGTTTTTGCTCCTCCTCCAAGGCACCCACAAATAGTTACATAGTTCTCTTTTTAGCCAAGGATTGATGTGAGTGATCGAGGATGGCATTTGTGCTTAGGCACTTTATTCAGCATTTAGAAATTAAGAGAGACCATTCTGGACTCTTTTTCTAACTGGTTTCATATATACATAGAAGAGCATATAAGAGTGATTACATATATAAGTGCCAAAAATCACCACTGCTATATGTATTTGTTGGCACTTCCATATAGCAGATGCTGAATGAAGCTGCTCTTTTTCTGGTCATGCAGCTTTGTAAAATTGATGCTACTGTAGTAAGTGCAGGTAAATAAATGTATATTTGGCAGTGGCACATTTATGCATTTTTTACAGAAGGCTCCAAGTTCTGCAGAATAAGTTTTAAAGTACAGGGGTAATTGCGAACATTGTGATTGATTGTCCCAATTCCTACCTCAACGTTCTGTACAAAATGGGACTTCACATGATATCAACAGAGCACAACAGGGTACCAATTATTGGTTTCATGGTGACCATAACTTTGCCTTTCCAAGCTTTTTTTTTTGTATTTTTTCATTATAGCTGTTGTGCTTCTCTTGTATATTATCTGTGATAAAAGCATTTATGTTTTTTTCCCAGGAGGCTACATATCTTGAGAAAAAGGAAGTTCTAGAAAAGGTTGCATACTTGACTTCCCAGCTAGATGTAACAAAACAGATGCTCTGCAAGATCACTGATGAACATGCCATCAGGAAGAAGGACCTGGAAAAAGCTGAGAAAACCATTGCTGATATGACACATGGCATGGAAGAGAAGAGAATCAGGAAGACAGACAAAGAGGTATTTAGAGGAGACTTTCAGGGATTTAGTAGAGCAGTCTTTCCTCCACTCTTAGAACCTCTGTGCTGCTTTGGATGATTAAAACCCATCGAAAGGCAGGGCCATCCCTAAGCATGTTGTCTGCACATGACCCCGCTCCATTACAGGCCCTACAGTCCCACTCCCTTTGACTTCTGTTGTTGAGGGGGCAGGACCAGCAGAGCTTGCAGCGATGCTGACAGTATGAAAGTTCCCGTGTCTGTGTGTGGTCCTCTTCAGCAGAGGCAAAGAAAAAAGCACAGCACAAACATAGGGATTTTTATTGTCAGCGTTGTTGTATGCTCTGCCAGTCCCGCCACCTCAACAACAGGAATTCAAAGTAAAAAAGGGCAGGACAGGCAGAGCTTGCAGTGATGCTGACAGTAAGAAAGTCCCCATGTCTGTGTTGTGCTTGTTTCCTTTGCTGCTGCTGTAGGGGAACTGATCTTAGAAAGCAGCAGTAGAGGGGGATATTTTTCCCTACCTTTTTAATTTATATGCAGAACAAATCATCAGAGAAGCAGGATTGTATGAAGACAACCGAGGTGTGAAGTTTGGTGGAAAACTCATCAACAACCTCCGCTATGCTGATGATACCACACTACTAGCTGAAAGTGAAGACGATTTGAAACATTTGCTTCTCAAGAGCAAAGAATATACAGGGTGGCCCAAAAAAAGTGAGAACATCTTGTAAATTAAAAGCTTAAATAGTTTACTTATTTACCTTTTTTAGCTATATAACGTCTTTATTTCAACAATTTCCGGTCACTATCTTTTTTTTTTTAAATTTGTCAATGTTTACATCTGTCTATCTGAATTTTTAAATAACTTATATGCTACGAGATGTTCTCACTTTTTTGGGCCACCCTGTAGTCTTAAAATGGGCCTGGACCTTAATGTAGAGAAGACAAAGATCCTGATAATGGACAAAACCAATAAGTTCATTGTTAATGGAGAAGAAATTGAAATAGTTGACAACTTTAACCTACTTGGATCAGCTATCAATAAAGAAACGACAAAGAGTCGGCTATGAAGGACCTAGACAATATTCTCAAGAGCAGAGATGTTTCTCTTCATATAAAGATTTGACTTGGTCAAGCTATGGTATTTTCAATAACGTCATATGGATGTAAAAGTTGCTTTTGAATTATGGTGCTGGCAACGAATACTGTGTATACCATGGACTGCCAGAAGAACAAACCAATCAGTACTAGAGGAGATCAAACCTAAGCTTTCCTTAGAAGCTCAGAAAACAAGACTTCGACTTTCATACTTTGGACACATCATGCAAAGAGAGAGATCGTTAGAGAAAGATATCATACTAGGCAAGGTAGAAGGTCAGTGCAAGAGAGGAAGGCCTGCAATGAGATGGATCGATACAATTATATCAGCTATGGATGCCACTCAACAATGAGCTCTCTGACTGAAGACCGAACACAATTTAGGACAACCAGGGCCATACCGAGCGTGAATCACGCCTTGTGCGACGTGCACATCAGGCGCACACCCCGCACCTCCATCTAGCACTTTCTGAATGGGAGCAGGAGAGAAGAGGCGTGCCCAATGTGCAAATCGCCAGCGCGCTAAGCAGATCCTCCCTGCTCTGATGCCACGTCAGAGGAGGGAGGGACCAGACCTGCTTAGTGTGCTGCGAGAAGACTTAAGGGGCACATTTCAGCTGTCTGCCATTGCTTGCTGCCGTTGAGAGAAGAAAAAGTGGTGGCAGCAGGCAACGGCAGACAGCTGAAATGCGCCCCTTAAGCCTTTGCGCCCTTTGCAGCTGCACCACTCACACAGGGCTAGGTACGGTCCTAAGGACAACTATCCAGAGGGTCACCATAAGTCGACACCTACTGTCATGCCACCACCACTCGCCTCTAGGTTAGAGGGGCATGGATTATTGAAGGAACTTTCTGCTGTATGCTTTTTCAGTTTTTTTCTAAGCTATTTCCCAGCAATGCTCTCTGGGAAATGTAGTCCTTATTCAGCTGTATGAGTGCACCATGCAGAAAGCTGTAGTCAGGCTCAAGTAGGTAAGGCAAATGACAGAAATTTATAATTTTTATATACACAATGGTTCGATCATACCACACATAGGATTGTTGGTTCAGGACTCTTGGAAGCAAAAATTGTCCAAAACATATCCAACCACAAAATGTAGTTTTAAAGGTTCTCTCTATTGTAGGATACACAGTCTTTACCAGCAAGCCTATTGTATTCCCTTCTTAGCTTTGCTGGCTAAAGCACCAAACAAAAAGCACATTTAAAGTCTGTGGTAAACTTCCCCTTTATAAACACATGGGGCTCTTAGCCACCCTGTTTGTGGTATAAGGGTACCTTTTTCCTGGGAGACCTTCTTTCAAGACTGGCTTGCTTTCTCTACATTCCCTGGTTTACAGCTTGGCACAAGGAACAGTCCATGGGAGTGTCCTCTTCAATCAGCTTCACCTCAGGCTCTTCCAGCTGCATAGGCTCTGATTCCCCTTCTCTCTACTAAATCATACTCTGCTCTGGGTTTATACTTCCAGGGCTCTAGCTCCAACCCCACCCTACTCAGGTGACGGCAACCAACCTGACTCCGGGCACCTGAGTGCTTGAAACATTCACTGCCTAAAGGGTTCTGAGCCTTGTATCCTCTCCCCTTCATTCCACTAGGGGGAGCATGAAATGTTTTCCACGTGGAAGTTTTCTGATCCCTGGAGGTGTTTATGGCTTTCCTACCCTGTCTTGGTAAAAGGGGGCCCTTTACTAGGGTGAATTCCCTGTCTCTTTGTCCTCCCCTGGACTCTGGATAGGCCTCCTTGCCACACTACTCAACAACAACAACTGTGGGTTCTTGGTATTTAGTCAACTGTAGGTTGTTGGTGGTTGGTAGTGCAATATGGATTGTCTTTGAAATTTGCATTTGCCAGTCTGAAATTTTAAATATTTTGTCACTTCAGATGTGAGGAAATCTCAAATTTTAAGATAATGTTTCTGTTTATTTTTGTTCAGTAGCCTGATTTCTGGGGTTTTCCAGCTCTGGCATGATCCAATCCGGCCTAGGCATTATGACCTTGAATTCATGACTACCAGGATTCATTTTGCTCATCTTATATCTTCCCTCATCAATAAGCTGGTCATAGCACTGACTAAATAAATCCAGTATGTGAAAGTTAATTTTGATTAGTGATTTTTGTTATGTTTATTCTATTGTAATGTCTGTTTTAATAAATTGTGGATATATGCACAGGTATGTTTGGAAGCCACTTAGGTTTTTAGATGGGCAGCACATAAATTTTAAAATAAATTAAATTTATGCAGATGAGGTCCGAGGACTATGTAAATATTTATGCAGATGAGGTCCCACAGTGAGTCTCTGTATATGGCTCCACATGAACTTCAAGCTTCTCCTGCTGAAAGGAAATCATCTTGGAAAAGAGGAAGTGATCATGTAGCTTGGATCTGCCCTATACTGTAGATGATGTATTATCATCTTGCATCAAGAATGGTTTTTTGAGGAGTGCATTTTCTGCCATTGTTGTTGGTGACTTAATGATTAGAAATGTAAATAACTGGTTGACTGATGGTTTCACTCAAGGGCAATTTCTCCAAATGTGTTAGTTTTGCGTATTACCAATATCCAATGTCTAATACAGGTGCAAACTTAAATCATCCAACCATCAACCACCTATCATCAAAAACTCCCTTTATTTTTTATACTTCCTCCTACAAAATACAAAATATGTTTCTTTTCTATTTTTATCCTTTTTTCAATTTTTATATAACTATAGAGGGGAAAAGACCTCAGTTAGTCCCTTCGGTCCACAACTGGATCCTTTTTCTTACTTACAAAAATAGGGCACCAATCCTCATTGGTCAGAAAAATCCCTCTACCCTTTACTTATATATCTTTTTTATTTGATTAACAATTTCTTTAAAAGCCTTTGTTTCATCTGTACCATTAGAAAATAAACATATTTTGTATTTAGTATTAGAGGAAGTATAAAGAATAAAGGGAGTTTTTGATGACAGGTGATTGATGGTTGTCTGATATTAGTTTTGCATATATCATAACAGTAATGAACCTCACTCCTAAGCCAGGGTATATCTTATTCTCCAGGACCAAGCAGGAAGTCAGTCCTCACTTATGGGTGACGTCGGCGCCGACGGAGCCCTCGCGGAGCAATTTTCCCCAGCTTTCAAAGAAAGCCTTTGGGAATTGCAGCGCGCATGCGCGGTCGTCTTCCCGCCCGAGGGTGCCATCTTAGCCAGTCTTCTTTTTTCCGCGGAGCCCTACAGACGTCCCCGTCTTGTCCCCGCGAAAAAGTTGATTTTCTTCTTTATTTTATCCTTTTTTCTTTCGGTTCGACGCCGATCGTTTTCCCGCCCGGACTCGCGACGCCGGTCTCGAGTCCTCTTACTTTTTTCTGACTTAGTCAGCTTTCGTTTTCGTTTTCCCTGGCAGCCCGGTCCTTTGACCTCACAGGGGCCCTTTTTCCCCCGATGGCTGCCAGTGGGTTTAAGCGGTGTGGTCGGTGTGACCGAAATATGTCACTAACCGACACACACGACTTTTGCCTCCGCTGCCTGGGCCCGGATCATGAGGAACTGATCTGTGGGCCCTGCAGCAAACTGTCCTCAAAGGCGTTGAGAAGTCGGCGGCATCAGCGTGAGAGAATCTTCGCTGACCCCAGCCGTACCCGGACCTCGTCGGAGGCCTCCGCGTCGAAAGGCTCCAGCTCGGACCGTCGCCGGAGCTCCTCCGACCGGGGTTCTCCCTCCGGGGACCATCGTCGGAAGGAAAAACCCGCGAGGGCGGCGTCGGTGGACGCTCCTGGTTCCGCGAGGGCCAGGTCGCATAGCCCCGACAGCCGCCCCGGGTCCTTGGAGAAGGAACACATCCCGAAGCGACCTCGCCTGGAGTCGGAGATGCCTGCCCGGGTAAGTCCTGTGGTCCTTCTGGACTCGCCTCCGCGACAGCCGACGTCGGGCCCGACGCCGTCGGGGCCCGAGTCGGGGGCTGCTGGGTCACCTGAGCTCGGACTCAGGTTGACGGCCTTGGAGAGCAGACTGTCTGCCTTCATGGACCAGCAGAGGGCACTGCTCGCTGGCTTCGCTGGCGCCGCTGCCCCGACCGCCGGGACGTCGACGTCCAAGTCGACCCCGGAGACCGAGCCGATCCTCGAGTCGATGAGAACTCGAGTCGATCCTCGGTCGAGGTCACCCTCGGCCTCCCGTTCGGGACCGAGGTCGCCGACGCCGACTCCCTCGGCGTCGGGGCGGCTGGCGCCGCACCCTGCCCGGGCCGACCCCACCGAGTCCTTGTCGGAGTCGGTCTGGGAGTCTGAGGAGGAAGAGTCACCTGATTCTTTCCGGACTCGGTGTGTCCCATCGGACTCACCGGAGTCCGAGCCTCGGAAGCAGTCCCCCCGGAGGATGCCCGGTTCTCGGACTTCGTTAGGGATATGGCCAAGGCTTTGGCCTTCCCTGCGGATCCCGAGGAGGAGCCTCGAGACGAAGAGCTCGACGCCCTCCAGTATGACTCTCCCGCGAGGGAACACTTTACTGTGCCGGTTCCTCCTATGCTGGAACGACTACTCTTCCGCATGTGGGAGAGTCCGGCCTCCTCGCCGGTCCTGAGCAAGCGGGTCGATTCTATCTATCGGGTCCGCAAGAGCCCTGGCTTTCAAAAGGCACAGCTGCCACACCATTCCATGGTAGTGGAATCGGCCATGCATCGTCTTAAGAGCCAGAAGATGCACTCCTCGGTGCCTCCTGGAAGGGAGGCCCATAACCTGGATGGCCTTGGCAAGAAGTGCTTCCAGGGCTCTATGCTCGCATGTCGTGTCCAGACTTACCAGCTATACATGGGCATGTATCTCCGGGATCTGGCTAAAGAGCTAGCCGGATTCTCCGCTGGTCTCTCCGAGGAGCCCTTGCGGAGGTTCCTAGCCTTGTCCACGGGCATTCGGGAATGCTCAAAGTTCATGTCCCGAGCAGCCTATGATGGCTTTGAAGCCTCGGCTCGAGTGGCCGCAGCCGGCATCGGTGCCCGCCGACAGGCTTGGCTTCAGTCGTCAGACCTTGAGCCCTGGGTACAGGACAAGTTGGTCGATGTCCCCTGCCGAGGCGAAAACCTCTTTGGCAAGCCCATGGCGGAAAAGGCTGCACAAATTGAGACTGAGACTCTCACCAGGACCAGGCTTTCTAGGAAGACCTCCGCCCCTTCCCAGAAAAAGAAGGGCTCGGGGAAAAAGTCCTTTTACCCGAGGAAGGCGGCTGCCTACAAACAATACCCCCATTATCAGGCCCCTGCAGCTCCCCAACAGGGCCAGCAGGCCAAGGGACGGGGTAACGGGTCCCGTAGGCAGCAAGCCCCCAAGCCTGCACCACCAGCCCCTGCTCAGCAGGGTGGGGGCTTTTGACTCGCTCAGCATAGCCTCTCCCCCCCCGCTGGTTCCTCCCAGCACCGGAGGCCGGCTGGTTCACTTCGCCCACAGGTGGTCCAGCATCACCGCAGATGCCTGGGTGCTTCAGGTCGTGCGAGAAGGCTACCTTCTCCACTTCCATCAGGTCCCTCCCTCCTTTTTTCCGGGGGAGCCTCCGCGCCCCCCTCTGCACAGGGAGTTGCTCCTTCAGGAGTTAGCAGGTCTTCTGCAGGAACAGGCGGTGGAACCGGTGCCACACCACCTGAGAGGTCAAGGCTTCTATTCAAGGTATTTTCTGATACCAAAGAGAACAGGGGGCCTCAGACCCATCCTGGACTTGCGCAACCTCAACAAGTTCCTTGTGCGGGAGAAGTTCAAAATGCTTACCCTTGGAATCCTTCTGCCCTACCTCCAGCAGGGAGATTGGCTATGCTCCTTGGATCTAAAGGATGCCTACACGCACATCCTCATCCACCCAAGCCACCGCCAATACCTAAGGTTTGTGGTGGCAGGAAATCATTACCAGTACAGAGTACTGCCCTTTGGCCTGTCCTCCGCACCGCGAGTCTTCACAAAATGTCTCGCGGTCGTGGCGGCCCATCTCCGGCTTCACGGCCTCTATGTCTTTCCGTACCTCGACCACTGGCTCATCAGAGCAGCGTCCGCTCAGGAGGTCACCAACGCCACGTGCCGCACGGTGACTCTGCTGCAGCACTTGGGCTTTGTTATAAACTTCGCAAAGTCCACTTTGCTCCCCTCACAGGATCTCGAGTTCATCGGCGCAAGGCTGCACACTCCTCAGGCGCGAGCGTACCTACCGCTCGACAGGGCTCAACGGCTCATGGACCTAGCCGACCGCTTTCGCAGCCAGCCCCTGGTCTCCGCCAGGCGCTTCCTGAGACTGCTCGGCCATATGGCTTCCACCGTCCATGTGACCCCCAATGCCCGCCTGAATATGCGGTCTGCTCAATGGTGTCTCCGCCAGCAGTGGCGACATGCCACCGGCGGCCTAGCAGACCTAGTGCGCGTTTCCGAGCCGCTGGTCTCGTCTCTCCGGTGGTGGCTCCGACAGCCGAACCTGCTATTCGGAATGCCTTTCCAGTCACCTCAGCCGACCCGGGTGCTGACCACCGATGCATCCCTCCTGGGCTGGGGAGCGCATTGCCAAGAGGCACGTACCCAGGGCCTCTGGACCACGTGGGAGTCTGCTCAGCAGATCAACTTCCTGGAGCTCCGGGCGATCCGCCTAGCTCTCAAGGCCTTCTCCCACCTGACTTCCCAACAGTCCGTCCTTGTCCAGACGGACAATCAAGTTGCCATGTTCTACGTGAACAAACAGGGGGGCACGGGCTCCTTCCTCCTCTGCCGGGAGGCTCAGAAGCTCTGCTCTTGGGCCGTCAGTCACGGCATTCTCCTCAAGGCAGTTTATCTCCCGGGCCAAGAAAATTGCCTTGCGGACAAACTCAGCAGGGTCCTCCAGCCGCACGAGTGGCGTCTGGATCCCTTGGTAGTTCAGAAGCTCTTCCTCAAGTGGGGCCTCCCCACGATGGATCTCTTTGCCAGTCCTCGCAACCGGCAGCTTCCTCGCTTCTGCTCTCGTCAGCCACACCCCCTTCGGGTTGCGGCGGACGCCTTTCTGATCTCATGGTCGGGGAGCCTTCTGTACGCTTTCCCTCCCATCCCGCTAGTCTCTCGGACTCTTTTCAAGGTTCTCCGAGACAAAGCCTTCATGATCCTGGTGGCCCCTCGCTGGCCCAGGCAGCCGTGGTTTCCGCTCCTGCTGCAACTGGCGGTGGAGGGTCCGATCCCTCTGGGGGTACAACCGGATCTCCTCACTCAGGATCAGGGGTCCCTACTGCACCCCAACCTCAGGTCTCTCAACCTCATGGCCTGGCTGCTGAGAGGGTAGTCCTTGCTCCCCTTCTCCTGCCGGCGGAGGTGGAGGAGGTCGTCCTGGCTTCGCGACGGCCTTCTACCCGCAAATGCTACGCCCTTAAATGGCGTCGCTTTGCAGTCTGGTGTACCCAACAGTCGCAGGATCCCTTCTCCTGCCCGGTGTCGGTGATCTTGCAGTACTTGCTACACCTCTCTAATCTGGGACTTAAGTCCAACTCCGTCAAAGTTCACCTCAGTGCTCTGTCGGCACATCATGTGCCGGTGGACGGTAGACCTCTCTCCAGCGACCCTCTCGTAGCGAGGTTTCTCCGAGGTCTCCTTCTACTTAAACCACCTCTGCGCCCGCCAGCGCCGGACTGGGACCTGAATGTGGTTTTGCAGCGGATCACCTGTCCGCCTTTTGAACCTATGGCTACCTGTTCTCTCCGTTTTCTGTCTTGGAAAACACTGTTCTTGATAGCCCTCACTTCCGCTAGACGCGTAAGTGAATTGCAGGCCCTCGTGTCTGATCCCCCCTACACTCGGTTCTACAAGAATAGGGTGGTCCTACGGACTCACCCAAAGTTTCTGCCTAAAGTGGTCTCCCCTTTTCACATCAATCAGGAGGTGGTACTTCCAACCTTCTTTCCCAGACCACACTCCAGCCGAGCTGAGACGGTCCTCCATACCCTGGACTGTAGAAGGGCATTGAACTTCTACCTTGACCGTACGCGGGAGCACCGTAAAGCTGCTCAGCTTTTTGTGTCTTTTGACCCCAATAAATTGGGGCTCCCGGTCTCCAAGCGTACTCTGTCCATCTGGGTTGCGGACTGTATCTCTTGGGCTTATGGGGCAGCCGGACTCGCCTTAGAAAGTCGAGTCACGGCTCATTGCGTTCGGGCAAAGGCCACGTCAGTGGCTTACCTCCGCTCTGTTCCGCTGGCAGACATCTGCCGGGCCGCTACTTGGTCTTCGAGCCAGACTTTTGCGGTCCATTACTGTCTCGAGAGGGAGTCCCGTAGGGACAGTGCTTTCGGACAGGCAGTCCTCCGTAATCTCTTTGAGGTCTGAGCAACTCCTACCCTCCATCCCGGATGTGGGCTACCGGTGGGTGATAATTCAGCGAAGATTCTATCCTTCTGTGCTGCTGAGCTAGAGAGAGCTCATTTTTGTGCTTAGGGTCTCCGGTAGCCTTGAGCTTGGGAGTCCCATAAGTGAGGACTGACTTCCTGCTTGGTCCTGGAGAAAGCGTAGTTACTCACCTGTAACAGGTGTTCTCCAGGAGCAGCAGGAATCAGTCCTCACTACCCTCCCTCCTCCCCTTGGAGTTGCAATCGTCTGCTTATGTTCTTTTTGCAAATTTTTATGCTGTCTTTTTAGCTATGTCATCTGACTGGCTAAGATGGCACCCTCGGGCGGGAAGACGACCGCGCATGCGCGCTGCAATTCCCAAAGGCTTTCTTTGAAAGCTGGGGAAAATTGCTCCGCGAGGGCTCCGTCGGCGCCGACGTCACCCATAAGTGAGGACTGATTCCTGCTGCTCCTGGAGAACACCTGTTACAGGTGAGTAACTACGCTGTCTCTCATATTGATTGCTAGCACTCACCGTAATACTTGCATTGTGCCAAAGAGAGCTTCCTTATGAAATTCATAAGATGTCACATGTATAGGCAACTTGTCAAGGTGTGACTAGAAATTCTTCTTAATCAGGCCCGTAGCTCCCGGTACAATGGGAAATATTTCTGTATCTTTTTGCCACATTTTCATAGTCTCTGACTGCATTTCTTGGTATTTCAGGATCTTTTCCTTCCTCACACAATTCACAGAATATTTGGAACTGACACTCGATTGCTTGCATGCCTAGTGTACAGATTGTGAATCTTGCATATTGCCAGGTAGGGTTTTAGAAAGCTGTAGACAGGCATCAACTGTTGTGTTACTATGTATTCCAGTGACACAGGAAGATGCAAGAGGGTGATTCTGAGTCCAAATTCAGGCACGTAACTAGGAAACTGAAATAGAGAGGTTTCACAGTAGATTTCTCAGGGATGCTCACAGTTATATATACAGATCCTAAAAGAAGGATGAGCTCCAAAATCACAATGTATGAATAAGACAGTGGGACAGGGAAGATAGCTGTAAATTTTGTAAGAACTACAGTACATTTTGGGGAAGCAATATTCTGTTCCGAATGGATGGGTTGCCCACTTGCCAGAATGGAACCCAGCAGCAATTAAAAAAGTAGAGAGAGTAGTTTTTAAACTAAATCTTGAAGGAGGGAGATGGGAGGAGTGGCCTAGTGGCTGGGGCAAGATACCTCAGGCCGGAGGGCCAGGGGCTCATTGCATCATTTATGCAATGATGGTAAAAATTACTGAAGGATAAAGCCATCAGTCTTCAAAAGAAGAAATAAACAGGCTGTATCAAAAGCCATAGTTGCAGTCATAATCAAACTCTTTATATGTCAATAAATAGCTTTTTTGAAAAGAAAATAAATTCTCAAGGCTATTTCCACAAAGTCACATATTCAATGGGAGCATCTTGATTAGATCCTCTCTCATGTATTTATTTATTTATTTACAGTCTCTTTTATACCGCACTATTCAACATCAGCGTGGTTTACATGAAACAGAATGACTAGAACAGTGCAGTAAGCTGATCTATGTTTACAAAGAACAGGTACTACAACTTGGATAAAACTGGGATAACTATTTACATCTAGGCAACACGTTATGTCGTGTCAAAAGTAATCGTAGTCATGGATGGGTTCCGGGGTATGTTGCTGTGGTTGTACTAGATGGGGAGGGGCTATTGGTTAAGTTGCTGTGGCTGTACTAGATGGGGGAGGGGGCTATTGGAGCGCTGTCTTCCGGGTAGTATTTGAGGAAGAGGTGCTTCAATGCCTTTCTAAACTGGGTTAGGTCAGGGATTGCCCGGATGCTGGGTGGTAGGGTGTTCCAGCATCTGGGTGCATAGAATCTGAAAGCCCTTTTTGCTGTTGCATGGGTGCATTGGGTTATTTCCTTCGGGATTACCAGTGTGTTGACTGCTGCAGATCTTCTGGACCTATTGGGGGACATGGTTTGGATAAGCTCTGCTAATGATGTGGAGGAGAGCCCATTCATGGCCTTGAAAGTCAGCAGTAGGGTTTTGAAAGCGAGTCTGCCATGTATAGGGAGCCAGTGGAGGTGCTTCAGGATGGGAGTAACATGATCGCCTCTAGAAGCCCCGTGTAGGACTCTCGCCGCGGCATTCATCGTGAGTTGGAGCAGGTTCAGGGTGGATTGTGGGAGCCCTTGTAGGACTGCATTAGCATAATCAAAGTGCGGTATAATCAACACTTGATAGATTGTCCGGAAGTCGTCCGGCTCTAGTAAGAAGCGTAAGTGCCTGAGTGTTCGAATTTTGTGGTAAATTGCTCTTGCTATGTTGCTTATGTGCACCTTCATGTCCAGTCGTTGGTCTAACGTGACTCCAAGGTATCGGATTGTGGATTTGGTTTTAGCTCTGCTTCCTTAACTTTTAAGTGGGGTGGCGGGGTGAAGTTTTGGTTCCTCGTAATGAAAAGGACCTCTGTTTTCTTGTGCTGTATTCAGAGGTTTTGAGATTCGAGCCAGTTGGATACTGCATCAAAGCAGTCTGTCAGTGGGGAGAGGTCCAGCTGCTCTGTTGAGAATGGCATATAGAGCAGTACATCATCTGCATATATCAAGCAGTTGACACTGAATGATCGGATGAGGTTACAGATGGGCTGCATGTATATGTTTAACATCAGAGCGGAGAGGGAGGATCCTTGTGGCATGCCTTGCCTCTGGTGGAAAGGTTTTGATGTTG
Organism: Ichthyophis bannanicus; assembly: GCA_033557465.1. NCBI lineage: Eukaryota > Metazoa > Chordata > Amphibia > Gymnophiona > Ichthyophiidae > Ichthyophis > Ichthyophis bannanicus. The sequence continues at coordinate 1,061,590,275 of CM066032.1, forward strand.
AGGCCCCGGATCGTATGTGCTGCCATCTGTCAGACAAGTATGACTTGCACCATTCTAGTGCTGTGTCACGGATACCCTTCTCCTTGAGGCGTCCCAGGAGAAGCTTGTGGCTTACTGAGTCAAAAGCAGCAGCTATATCCATGAAGATGAGGACAAACCCTTGACGGATGTTATCAATTCCAGCAATTAGGTTACTGTAGAGGGTGGTGAGGAGTGTTTCGACACCATGGGACTCTCTAAATCCGTGTTGGCAGGGGTCCATCGGAGCGGCGGTTTCGATGTGCTCTTGTATTTGTCTTTGGACTTCTTTTTCAATTATCTTGGCCAGAAGTGGTATACTGGATATAGGTCTGTACGAGTCCACCTTCACATTATGGATAACAATACCTGCAAACTGTTGTGGAATATTAGGTATAATGCCTCAGTATCCATAATTTATCCATGGAGAAGCACGATAATTGCTCGCATATGGGTGACATTGCCAATGGAACCCCCATACAGCATCCCTTCTCAACTCCCTCCAGAAGCTTTTAGAAGGGTTCTTCTGTGCCTGCATGTGTCTTCCCACCTGCCATTGCCATGCCATTTTCCTCAATTTTCTTTAGCCGTGGAATCCTACAGATGTGTTTATCTCTTCATGTCACTACAGTTCTTGCGTTTTTGTTTCCAGAATTTGTAAGTTGGTTTTCCCGACTTTGTCATCACATGCTATATATAAGATCCTCTTAGCATTTTTAGTTAGGTCTTTTTTGTTTGCTTTATTTTTTCATATTGCAGCTATAAACTGCATTTAAGTCTCATGTGGTCCGGCCACATTGATTAATATTTTTATACCTTCAACATTGAGTCTTTTGATTTTGCAATGGCTGTTTTTCTGGATGATATGTCCCACAAACCTGCCAGCAAGTTTAAAAAGCACCATGACCATTATCGAAACCCACAAATGTTTCCTGTAGTATCTCTCCCAACCATAAGCCACCTTATTGTCTTTGGTGCTTAAAGATGACAAAAGGGGAGCATCAGGGTTCAGAGAAATAGCGCAAACATATTTTTGGCACTAAGAAGTCAAATCCATCAGCATGGGTGGCATCAGTTACCATAGCCTCAGAAGCTACACCAGATGCTGTCAGAGCATCAGCATCAAAGAACTCTTAACCTCAATTGGAGCTCGGCTCCCGTAGGTTGTCCAGGCATTGGTAACCCACTAATACCATCCTGAAGAAGGGGAAGGGTTCATCCTCATCTTATTTGGCATCAAGAACTAAGGACATTGAGCAACAGGAGGAGGCAGCTCTTCATTAATGTTGAGATAAATTGGAGCATGATGCTAAGAGCACCAAAAAGCATAAGAATATAAGATATGCCATACTGGGTCAGATCAAGGTCCATCAAGCCTAGTATCCTACTTCCAACAGTGGCCAATCTAGGTCATACGTACTGTCACGCCCTTAGCCCCTTACATCGGTATGGAGGGGCGTGGTTTTGTTTTTGCCATTGGGGTGCTTCAACTTTCTGGCCTTTTTCTAACTGGATGCCTTTTAATGCATTATGGGAAAGGTAGTTCAGTTAGATATTATTTGGCTTCAGCTGGAAAAAAACACCTTCATTGTAGTTGGGTTTGAGTGGGTGCAGTGACAAGAATTTATTCATTAGCACAGAAAAGACACGCTAGGTTCACAGATCCACCTTTTTAGATATTTCACCAGGAATTCTTGTAACTCATTATAGGATAACTTGAACTGAAACAAAACTGTTTTCTTCAGCTTAATTAACAGCACCTGCTTCCAGCAGAGCTTGCCATGCAGTCCAAAACATACAGAAAAAAACTTCAAACCAGGTTTTCTTTCTCTTTCCAGTCCAGAACAAATACCTGGCTATCCTGTCTGCTTAAACACAGCACTTCATACAGATAGATAAATTCTCACAAGCAGATAAAACTCTTTTCAAGGTTTTCTCAATAGTTAGTCAAAAAGCATTTCTTACTTCCTTGGTTGAAACGGCTTCAGAGTGAGCTCTGCACTGCTCACAGCTGTTTCTCAAAAGATAATCAGGAAGATTCAGCTTTGCACTGCGTCACACTTCTCCTGAACTTAGAACATTAACAAGCTAACACAGTTCTTAGGGCTTTGGACTCTGGAAGTTTTTCTTTATGGTTGACACCCTTGCAACCCCTCTGAATTGGCAGACTGGCAGTCCATGTATGAGACCTCTTCTTCACAAGGTAAATCTGGCTCCCCCAATTGCATTGGTTCAATCTCTGGCTCAGATTCAGATAGCTTAACTGACTGCTTTCTGTTATAGTTAAAGCTGTCTCTGGAAAATTCGTAGTGCTCCTTATTAGCTAAGCTTCTGGGGCTCATACCTTGATCAAAGCCTGTAGTAGCTTCCCTTCTTACATGCTCTGGCCACCATCCAGCACGTCCTGTTCTCCAATTAGTGCTTGTGGTTCTTACTGCTCCATTCCTTCTTGAGTAGGCAAAACTATTGCTCTCTCTTTCTCTTTGGTCAGCAGCTGCAGCACTCTCAGCTCTCCTCTGTCTCTTCTGTGTCCTTCTCCTTCTTCCCCATCTACTCTCTGGATAAACTGAGTTAAACTTAAACCCCTCAGGTTCCTGCTCCACCCTCTTCCCTCTCAGGTGAGAGAGATCAAACTCCCTCGTGGCAGCTGAGTGATTAGGGAATGCAGTGACGTAAGGGTTCCTTACCCTAGGCCTGTATTCCCTCTCCTTTCGACCACTAGGGGCACTCTGTTCCTTATTGTAGCCAGGAATCCTCTGCTTTCTAGGAGAAAATGGAGTTTTAAGTCCTGGATCTTTTAAAATGGGTCCTTTTATTAAGGTAAATTCCTTCTTTTTACCCCTCTCTTCTAGGTCCTGATAAGCTTCCTTATCACAGTACCTAGCAGTTTCCCCAAAAGACACAGGTTCCACAATGCTTGTATTAGGTCAAGCATTGATATCCTGGGTCCCTTCTTAATAATGGTTTATGGACCTTTCCTCCAGGAACTTGTCCAAACCTTTTTTAAACCCAGCTACACTAACATCCTTTACTACATCCTCCGGTAACAAATTCCAGAGTTTGATTACATGTTGAGTGAAAAAATATTTTCTTTTATTAGTCTTAAATAGTTTACCCTGTAGCTTCATTGCATGTCCCCTAGTCTTTCTATATTCTGATAACGTAAACAATCGATCTACGTTTACGCGTTCCACTCCGTTCGTTAATTTATAGATTTCTATCATATCTCCCCTCAGCCGTCTCTTTTCCAGGTTAAAGAGCCCTAACCCTTTTAGCCCTTCTTCATAGGGGTATCCTTCCATCCCCTTTACCAATTTGGTGGCTTGTCTCTGAACCTTTTCTAATAGCGCAATATCCTTTTTAAGATACGGCAACCAGAATTGCACACAATATTAAAGGCGCGGTCTCACCATGGAACGATATAGAGGCATTATAATATCCTTTGTTTTATTTTCCATTCCTTTCCTTATGATACCTAGCATTCTATTTGCTCTCTTGGCCGCCGCTGCACACTGGGCCGAGGGTTTTAACATGTTATCTACAATGACGCCTAAATCTTTTTCCTGGGTGGTGGTTCCTAATGTGGAGCCTTGCATCGTGTAACCATAGTTTGGGTTGTTCTTCCCTAGCTACATAACTTTGCACTTGTCCACATTAAATTTTTCATCTGCCATTTTGATGCCCAGTCTTCCTATTTGTCAAGATCCTCTTGCAATTTTCCACAATCCTCTTGGATTTTAACAACTTTAAATAGTTTTCTGTCATCTGCAAATTTGATAACTTCACTCGTTATTCCCTTTTCTAGGTCATTTATGAATATGTCAAAAAGCAGCGGACCCAGCACAGATCCCTGGGGTACACTACTATTTACTTTTCTCCATTGGGAAAATTGGCCATTTAACCCTACCCTCTGCTTTCTATCTTTTAACCAGTTCCTGATCCACAATAGTACACTGCCTCCTATCCCATGACTCTAGTTTTATGAAAAGTCTCTGATGAAGGACCTTGTCAAAGGCTTTCTGAAAGTCCAAATATATTATATCAGCCTTCTCACTTTTGTCTACCTGTTTATTCACACCTTCAAAAAAACATAACAGATTAGTAAGACAAGATCTTCCTTGTCTGCTGTCTCCCATTAAGCCATGACTCTCTACATGTTCAGCAGTTTTTTTCTTTATTATGGTTTCTACCATTTTTCCCGGTACTGACCTCAGGCTCATCGATCTGTAGTTTCCCGTATCACCCCTGGAACCCTTTTTAAAAATTGGTGTTACGTTTGCCATCCTCCAATCTTCAGGTATTACAGATGATTACAGGGCAAATTTATTGATAGTTCACAGATTACTAATAGCAGGTCTGCAATCTCATATTTCAGTTCTTTCAACACCCATGGATATATATCATCCGGCCCAGGTGATTTGCTACTCTTCAGTTTATCTAATAGTTGTAATACATCTTCCCGATGTATCGATATTTCCTTCAATTCTTCTGCACCTTTAAATACCACTTCAGTCATGGGTAACATCCCTGCATCTTCCTCAGTAAAGACCGAAGGAAAGAATTCATTCAATCTCTCCGCTATCGCCTTGTCGCCTCTTAGTGTCCCTTTAACCCCTCTATCATCTAATGGACCAACTGACTCTCTCACAGGTTTTTTGCTCCGAATGTACTTGAAAAAGTCTTTATTACGCGTTTTTGCTTCCACAGCAATCTTCTTCTCAAACTCTCTTTGCCTGCCTTATCAATGCCTTGCATTTAACTTGCCAGTGCTTGTGCTGTTTCCAGTTTTCGTCATTATGCTCTTTTTTCCATTTCCTGAAAGATGCTTTTTTGGCAACAACAGCCTCTCTGACCTCACCTTTAAACCATGCTGGCAGTTTTTTGGACTTCCTTCCACTTTTTTTAAAGCGTGGAATACAGCTGGTCTGGGCTACCAAGATAGTATTTTTCAACAACACCCAAGCTTGATGTAAGTCTTTAACCTTTGCAACTGCTCCGTTTAGTTTTTTCTTAACTATTTTCTTCATTTTATCATAGTCTCCCTTTTGAAAGTTAAAAGGTAGTACTGTAGATTTCCTTACTATCCCTCCTCCACTATGATCACTATTGCCAAGTGGCCCCAACACCCTTATCTCTTGCACCAGATCTGGTGTTCCACTAAGGACTAGGTCCAATATGACTTCCATTCTGCTCAGTTCATGAACCAGCTGCTCCAAGAAGCAGTCATTTATTTCATCTAGGAACTTTATCTCCCTAGCATGTCCTGCCGTGACACTGACCCAGTCGATACTGGGGTAATTGAAATCACCCATTATTATTACTGTGCTGTAACTTTTGTTAGCATCCTTGATTTCTTTGAGCATTTCATCATCCATTTGTTCATTCTGGCCAGGCGGTTTTTAGTACACCCCTACTGCCATCGCCTTCCCCTTTTTACATGGCATTTCAATCCATAGAGATTCTACAGCAAATTTTGTTTCCTGCAAAACTTTAATCCTTTCTGACTCAATGCCCTCTCTAACATAGAGCGCAACCCCTCCACCAATTTGATCAGCTCTATCATTATGATATAGTTTGTACCCAGGTATCACAGTGTCCCACTGGTTGTCCTCCTTCCACCATGTCTCTGAGATTCCAATCATATCTAATCTCTCATTTAGTGCTATATATTCTGACTCTCCAGTCTTATTTTTTAGACTTCTAGCATTTGCATACAAGCATTTTAGAGACTGTATTTTATTCATATTAATTTGGCTATTGGTAGGCATGGGTAATTTGGGATTTTTAAGCTCTGTCTACTCCATACTCGAGGGTGTTTGGGCTACTTTACTCTTTTTTGGTTTGCAGTCTTGACCCTCGAAGCAACCACTATACAAGGACAGTTTATCCTCCTCCAAGATGGAGGAACCATGACAGATTCTATGAGACTCAGACCAGCCTGCTGATACTCCCTTTCAAATTCAAGAAACATAAGCCAATGCTGATGTAGACACCTTGCCTTTGGAAATGGCAGCCCTAGAGAAGCCAGTGATGAAGGGTCTCAAGGACAGAATTTTGATACTCTTCACCATACGTTAGCTTAAAGTTGTGATGGCATTGACCATGGGGCATCGAGAAGTCAATCCTAACCTACAGACCCACTGTCTGTCTGTAGTACAGTGGATTCATCATCATTGAGGCATTGAAGGGCCTCGATACTGATATCTGACCTGATGATCTCACTCTCCAATATATTGGGGGGTGATCACTCCTAGAGCCATTGGAAGCAATTGGTACTATACATAGGCACTCCGGAAGGAGCTCCATTTCCCCTAAGAGACAGAGAGCGATCCAGGCAGTGACTCAAATGTCATTAGAGTACTGATCTGAGTCTGAATCATACTGCTCATGAGAATCCCAAGTATGACTATTATCTATTAGAGGAGGGGTCTCCAGAGTTGCCCTCAGATCACACTAGTCAACATTGAAATCGTTACTGACTTTAAAAGGCCCTAATCTGTAGTATCTTGGTGAGCTGAACACGAATATAACATTAAAAAAAAATTATGGGCTCTCATTTTGAAGATATTGCATGTAGTTCATTTTTGACGTTTCACTGTGTAAAGTTTTCCAGTAGGACATCAACAACATCCCAAATAAGCCTTGAATGATGAAATATTGCATCACATTGCATAATACCAGCATGCACACATCATCCAGAGTTGATTGCATCATTTTCTGATGCAATGCAATACTACTGCCAGACGGCTTCTGAAGCCATCTGACGTCAGCAGTGTACTATACGCAGTCGGAAAGGAAAATAATCTGGTATTCTGTCCGATATTGAAAGCCTCATGAATGCCTTAAAAATCACTCTTGACCCACAAGACTGGAGACTATTTATAGACTCTTCAAAACTGAGTCTGAAGGCTGTGCTTTTGAACAATGGAAACCGTCTTCCATCTATTCCAGTAGCGCATGCCGTCCACATGAAAGAGACATATGATAACTTAAAGCATCTACTGACTTCCATTAACTATATCAAGTACAGCTGGCACCTCTGTGGTGACTTGAAGGTAGCTGCCCTTTTAATGGCACTGCAGCAGAGATATATAAAATACATGTGTTTCTTATGTGAGTGGGATAGCTGAGCAAGGGATTGGCACTACTTGCGGAAGGAATGGAATCGCAGACAAAATGTAACAGATGGAGAGAAGAATATCCAGCACCCAGCTCTGGTTGAGGCTCACAAAATCCTGCTACCACCCCTTCACATCAAACTAGGTTTGATGAAAAACTTCCCTTCCACTCAGAGGCTCCTGCCCAATTGGGGCAGTGGGAGAAAAATAAAGCAGGCATCCCCGCCGAGACCTTCAGCTTCACTCACCGTCCCTGCCAAAGCTCCCCCGAATAGGGTCCAGCACCTGAGCGGGAATCCCTCCTGCTCAGAGGCTCCTGCCCAATCGGGCAGTGGGAGACAAATAAAGCAGGTGTCTCTGGGCATGCCCGCGCCTGAGGGCCTCACTAGAGGGCCCTTTGGCATGGCCCTTAGGTGGGGCACAGAGGCAGCCACACTGAAGAGACCAAAACAGCAAGATTCCAAGCATCAAATTACTAGCCTGAATAGAACTGACAGCAGGAAGCCAGCAACCGCTAACTCGTCTCATCTCATCAGGAACTGTGCACATACTGAACCCATGTCTGTTATATCACAACCATGCATCCTAACTACCAGTACCTTATGGCCTATCTTACACTCTTGCTCACAATAACACCCCATACACACAGTACCAGACCCCACGTGCAAACGCCACTGCTCCACCTCCTGCCCACCCAACTCACACAATTGCCCTGGACACCCCTCCCTCAAGGGCTCCAGCGCACAAAGCCAACAGCATGCAGGATGCACAAAACATCACGTACAACACCCACTCATTCCACATATATTGCACGCTCCAACCCAATCATAACATCTGCTGCCAGATGTGTACTACTAAATGCAAGATCAATCAGGAACAAGCCAAATACTATCAAAGACCTCATTCTGGACCATAAGCTGGACATAATCTGCATCATTGAGACCTGGCTTGATGACACTGACCCGGTTATTCTGAATCAAGTCACTCCAACAGACTACTTGGCATTCAACTGCATCAGAGCACACAAGAGAGGAGGAGGAACCCTGATATTAGCCAAAAAAGACTACAGATTCAATTTGATCTCTACCAGTAACTCGACTGAGTCCAGCACAATCAACATTTCCAATAAATACCTTAGTATCTGTCTCACCTACAGTCCTCCTAATACCACAGCAGAACATCTCTCCACGATCCTAGAAGCAGTATGCGCCCATAGCAGACAGCACAAACCTCTTATCGCCCTAGAAGACTACAACTAACCCCTCCATACCTTCCAAAGAAGCTGCAGCATTCCATAGTGCCATGGAAGCACTAAATTACCACCAGACGGTCAACACACCAGCATGGTACCACACCAGATCTGGTCTTTGCTCCAATACCACTGATAGAACAGGGCAAATTTACAACTCCAACAATCACTCCAGTCCCATGGTCGGACCATCATACAATTACCTTCACCTTGATACTGGACAATCCCACTCGACACACAGAGGTCAAGACTAATGACAGAAGATTGAAAGCATACAACAAAGATGCTTTTCTAAAAGAAGTAATTCCACAGCTCCAACAGGAGTGCGACACCCTCGACAAAACCATAGAGGAATGGAACCGAATAATAGCAGAGGCAGCATCAGCTCCTTGCAGAGAAATACCACACGCACACAGAAGATCTAGTGCTTCCTGGTACTCCAAAGAAATCAGGGAAGCAAAACACAGACTCAGAACACTAGAGAGAAAATGGAGACATGACAAGTCACAAATCACAAAGGACCAATACAGGTCAAAGCAACTGGAATACAACAACTTGATCAATGAGCGCAAGCAACAGCACCACACCAACTAATTATGAAATAAGCCAATAAACTGAGGGAACTATTTGACATTGTGCAGAAACTCACCAAAGACACCTCCCAGCACTGCGCTCACCACCTGGACCCACAAGAATTTGCAAACTACATAATATCAAAAAACACTAACCAAATGAGCAACCTTCTCCCCCATACATATGACCTCACAATGACGGAACCTCAACAAACCTGGGAGAACTTTAGCATACCATCACCACAGCAAATAGAAGACATAGTGAATGACCCTAACACTATAACTTCACCTTCTGACCCCTGCCCAGTGGCATGGATTAAAGCCACCAGAAGTCAACTGACCCATTGCCTCCACAAAATCGTTAAAGACTTCCTCCAGCAAGGACACATGCCACAACCCCTGAAGCAAGCCATGATACGCCCAATCCTCAAGAGCACCACGCTAAACCCCTCTGAACCAAAATCCTATCGCCCCATCTCCAGCCTACCATTCCTTACAAAGATCATCGAAAAGACAGTGCAAAGACAACTACAGGACCACATAGATTTCTATGCCCATTAGACATGCACCAGCATGGCTTTAAACCACAGCACAACGTGGAAACTCTGCTTACCTTCCTCTTCGACAATCTCCTAAAAGGCATAGACAATATAAAAAACAGATTCCTGCTAGTGTTCATGGACATCTCAGCAGCTTTTGATACTGTGTCTCACACCATAATGCTACAGCACCTTCAGCAGATTGGAATAAGAAAGAGCACCCTAAAATGGTTTACCTCCTACTTGAACGACCGGACACAGCAGGTCAAATGTGCGCAAAAGAAATCACTGCAGTTCCCAGTCACACAAGGAATACCACAAGGTTCAGCACTCTCATCTATACTCTTTAATATATACATCCAACCCATATGCAACATCATCAAATGTCACAAGCTGCATTACCACCTCTTTGCTGATGACATCATGATATATGCTCCTGTCAACATACAAGCACCTGACTTGATAGCAATGACAAGATGTCTCAAAGAAATGAACACCTGGCTCACCACTAACAACCTGACGGTCAACTATGATAAAAGTGAGGCTATGTTCATCACCAGGGACTCCACTTTCAGTCCGCCCTAAACAATCGGCATTCTAAACAAGACTATAGCAGTCAAAGATGAAGTGAGGTACCTGGGCATCACCTTGGACCAAGCCCTGAACCTAAAATCTCACATCACTAAAACTGCGACAAAAGCCTACCACCGATCAAACCAATCCTTAACGAAAACCACTTCCGCACAGTCTGCCAAGCGGTCATCACCCCTTTGCTGGATTATGGAAACTCGCTATACCAAGGCCTTCCCCAGCAGACTATTCGCCCACTACAAATGGCACAGAACACTGCAGCACGGATCATTATGGGCACTGAAAGGTCTGAACACATCACCCCCATCTTACAACAGCTACACTGGCAACCAATAATTGCTAGTACAAAGTTCAAAACAATCCTGAATATTTTCAAAATCTTCCACAACCGATCAGCAGATGCGCTCCAGGATATAATAACCAGAGATATCAGCAACAGACCTAGAAGAACCAATAATGGCAACAGGATCAGCACACCCGCAGGCTATCACAAAACTAAGCAAATAACATCCAAGAGAGCTCCCTCGCTACTGGCGCCGGCACTATGGAACACCCTCCCTATGGACTTAAGGAACAAAAACGACACCAAAGACTTCCACAGAGCCCTTAAGATACTACCCTTAGATACTACCCAGTTGACCCCACAAATACCTTCACCACATACCCTAACTACCCATTCCCAGTTAGACCTACAATTACTTAGTATTAGCGTATGTGTCTCGTATCCCTTCATGTTAAATGTATCCCTCCAATTGTGTTGTGACCACTTTGATTGAAGGATAAGGTGGTATACAAATCTGTCTAAATAAATAAATAAATAATTTCCTTGTGAGTCAAGGGAAGGCATGCAGGAATACACTGTCCATGCGACATATGATATTTTCGATATAGTATAAAGAGCCTCCTCTATTTTTTTCTTTAGCTCATGGCTTTCCAGTAGGAAAGGCAAGCTACATTTAGGAATGGTTGGAATTTTCCTATCCCTGGAGGTCTTACAGTCTAAATTTGTAGCTGAGGCAGTAGAGGTTTAAGTGACTTGCCCAAGGCCATAAGGATTGTCACTGTGATTTAAAAGCTGATCTCTGACTCCAAAGCTACTGCTGCTTTAACCACTAGACTGCTCCTTCCCCTCTCCCTCCACTCTCTGAATATTGGCACCCGGAGACTCTCATGGCTCCAGACTTCAGACTTTCAGGAACCATCCAGGAGCAAGTTGCTGACATGCAGGATGCTGCTATCATGATCAAGCAGCATTCTATCTGGGTACACCTCCTATCCAGCCTCCACATAATCTTGGAGGTTTCACAGTGGTGGACGGAGAAACTTTTATTGCTTTCATAGGCTTAGGTATTTTCCTGCATCTCACTATTCCTAATCCAAGCAACTTGCTCATGGTTGACCTAGGCAAGAGAGGGTTCAGAAGTTCCAGCCTGCATCCCAGCCAAAATTGGGGTTTTGATTAGCTTGTAGAGAACATGGCCAGTATCCCCATACCTTCCAGTCAGTGGGAGGCTCACTCTCTCTTTGTACAGAGGATTTAGTTTGAATCCCAAAGACTCCTTCTAAACTCCAACTCTTTGGTTCTCAAAATAGTTTGGGAAGGGTACAGGCTTTGTCTGTTGGAGCTCCCTCCAAATTGTACATTGAGGACAATTCCTTTCCTCTGTAGGATCAAGAGGTTCTTCTTTAGGAACTCTCCTCCCTTCAATCCATACATGTGGTCAAGCTCGTTCCACCAGGGCAGAAAGTACAGGGATTTTATTTGCAGTACTCCACAGGGAAAAGTGTTCCAGCAACTGGTAGTGGAACCCACAGGAAAGAGGGACATACTGGTCTGATACTTGTGAATGGGGAGAGGGTTTCTGATACAGTGGATGATCATCTGCCATGCAGTAATCACCAGATGGGGTGATTCAGTATTAGACACTGGTGGAGAGGGTTCATTCAAAAGTGAAGTTCCTAGATTTCAGGAAAACTATGTCAAGATGGAGGAATAGCTCCAGGAGTCATAAGCTGGATGGAAATATATAGGGGCAGTAGAAAGGAGATATTTTAAGGGCAGCAAACCTTTTTGTTGGGAAAGTAAATGTTAGTTAGAGAAAAAGGAGGTTACTATAGTTCTCAAAAGAAGTAGCTGAAAAGGAAAGTAAAAGGAAGTTAGTCTTCATCAGCTACAAGAGATTGGCAATAAAGGAAGACATATCAAAAACAAAAAATCATTCCAATAATACCAACAAAAAGTAAAAATAAGGGATGTTCAGAGCATTCAAAAAGCAACAAAGACAAAACCAGAGACGGAGGGAAGGTCTCAGAACATCGGGCATCAACCGCGCCTGCCATAAAAACAAAAACCAACACATGAACACGTTAATCACAAATACCCAAAACTGTACCCTAACTATGCCAAAAATGAATATAAAAACATTTTCGCTTACTACATTATATTCAGACAGGTGAACCTTCAACAATGGTGATTCAAACGCCACCGCGCTACTCACAGAAAATTCCGCGCATGCGATCTGATCAATACCATCCACTTATATACAGCAAACTAAGCTCCATCTGCATCCAAGGTGCAGGTAGGCACGGTGGCGTTTGAATCACCAATGTGGAAGGTTTATTTGTCTGATTACCATGTGTTTTCAGCTTTCCCTTTGAAGAAGCATTAACTGCGAAATGCGTATTTGGTGCTAAAGAGTACGGCGTTGGGATCATCATGATAATGAGAAGGGATCATTATGATTAAGAGAATATGTATATTTTTGATAAGCTGAATTTCACTTTCAATTTGATATGAGATTCTTGCCATGAAGAGTTTAATACAACTTGCTATAAAGCTGTGTTTAATATAATTGTGAGGTGGTTGGGTCTGTCCTTGATGTAACGGGGCCTATAGAGTGAGGTTTTCCTCAGTCTCTGGTTGATGCCCGATGTTTTGAGACCTTCCCTCCGTCTCTGGTTTTGTCTCTGTTGCTTTTTGAATGCTCTGAACTTCCCTTATTTTTCCTTTTTGTTGGTATTATTGGAGTGATTTTTTGTTTTTGATAAGTTTTCTCACTCTGAAAGTGACCTTTTTGCTTTTTGGATATCAAATAAAGGAAGACAAACATAGTAACATACTGTATGACAATAGATAAAGACCAATATAGTCCATCTAATCTGCCCAGTAAGGTGGCTGGAGTAATTGTACCTCTCTTTCCATGCAGGTCACCCCCTTCTCTACCCTTGTTTAGGGCTATACCCATCGTTCTGTGCCATTCACCCCCTCTATTTATTGAAGTATAAAAAATAGTTAAGGTTATTTTGATTTTATCCTCTTGCTTATCCTCTGTCCCATGCCATTTTGAATTCCATCACTGAATTTGCTCCCTACCACTTCTATCGGGAGGGCATTCCAAGCATCCACCACCTTTTCAGTGTAGAAGTATTTTCTGACATTGTTTTTAAGTTTACCTCCTTGCAGCTTCAATTTATGCCCTCTAGTTTTACAGCATCCCTTTCTTTGTAAAAGGTTTGTTTGTTCAATATTACCCATGGAGCATGATCCCAGATGGGCATGTCTGGGGCATGTCCGGGAGCAGGATTGGACACTGAGAGACTGCCCAGCGTGCCCCTGCATCGCTGTGGGCACATCCAGCCCACTTCTGTGGAGACCCCAGTTTCCTCGCCACACAACCCCAGCAGGTGCAGCCAGGGCCAGATCAGGACTCACCTGGATTGCCGCTGTTGCTGCTGGGGGGCTGACCGACTAGAAGGGCGGCCAGCACCTATTCCACCTCTGAGGTGGAATAAGCTGGCCGTCCCCCCCCTCCCCTCTGGTGCTCCCCTGACATACAGGGCCATGACCTGAATCGTGGGCCAGTCCCACCCACTCTCCACCCCCATACCGAATCCGTCCTCCACAGCATGCACAGCGGTTCTGTGCATGCAGGGGGGCCAGGAGGCAGCATACGGTGCAGGTAACGTTCCACTGAGACATACAGCCCCTCTATCTGCCTTGCAGAATCAGGCCCTTTATGTATTTAAACTTCTGTTTTATTTCTCCCCTGTTCTTCTTGTCTTCTAGGGTATACACATATAGGTCTTCAAGTCTCTTCTCATATGTCTTCTGGTGTGGGCACCAATTCATTTTGGATGCCTTTCTCTGAACCGTTTCAAGTCATCTTATATCCTTTGTAAGATATGGTCTCCAAAACTGAACACAATACTTCAAGTGAGGCCTCACCAATGACTTGTACAGAGGCATTAATACCTCCTCCTTTCTGCTGGTTATTCTTCTCTCTATGTAAATCAGCATCCTTCTGGCTTTCGCTGCTGTTTTGTCACATTGTTTTACCACCTTGAGATCCTTAGACGCTATCACTCTGAGGTCCTTCTCCTAGTCTGTGCACACCAACCTCTCAACCCCTATCGCATACAATTTCTTTGGATTTCTGCATCCCAAGTATATGACTCTGCACTTCTTTGCTTTAAATCTTAACTGCCAAGCATTAGACAACTCTTCCAGTTTTAGTAGATCTTTCCTCATGTTGTCCACTCCCTCAGAAGAGTTCACTCTGTTGCAAATTTTTGTGACCTTTCTCTTCAACAATATCACTCACAAATACATTGAATAGAACCGATCTCAGGACCTATCCCTGGGCCACGCCACTACTCACTTTCCTTTCTTCTGAGTTCTGTTTACCACCACCTTTTGTCGAATGTCAGTCAACCAATTTCTGATTCATTTCTCCACTTTGGGACCCATCCCCAAGTTGCTCAGTCTATTGATAAGTCTCCTATAAGAAGCAGTATCAAAGGTTTTGCTGAAATGTAGGTAGATCACATCCATTGCATGCCCTTGATCTAGCTCTTTGTTCACCTAGTCAAAGAACTCAATCAAATTTGTTTAGCATGATCTTCCTTTAGTAAAACCATGTTGCCTTGGATCTTGAAGCCCACTATTCTTTCTTTCAGGAGTGCCTCCATTATTTTTCCCATCACCGAGGTACCACATCAGCCCTTCTCCAGTCCTGCAGAACCTCTTCCGTCTTCAAGGATCTATTAAAGACATCCTTTAAAGACCCTGCCAGAACCTCTCTGAGCTCTTTCAGTATCGTGGGATCCCATCCAGTCCTATGGCCTTGTCCATTTTCAGTTTTGCAAACTGTTCCAAAACATCATCTGTGAATGATATGGCATCTAATCCATTCCCATTTGTATATCTGTCAATCATACATGGTCCTTGTCCAGGATTTTCTTTAGTCAATACAGAACAGAACACAGCATGCAGAACATTTCACTTTTTTCAATGTCACTTTCCATGAATCTGTCATCGGCACTTTTAAGTCTTCCAATTCCACCTCTGATCGTCCTCTTCTCCCAGATTTACCTGAAAAAGTTTTGTCTTCATGCTTCACATCTTTAGTCATCTTTTCTTCTGCATTAGCTTCTGCTATCCTTATTTCTTTCTTTGTCTCCTTTAGCTTTATCCTGTATTCCTTGGTGATCATCTGAATTTTGCAAAAGCTATTGTTTGCGCAGTCAGTTCTTCGGAGAACCATATAGGTTTCCTTTTTTTTTTTTAAGTGCTGTCAACTCAGTGATGAATCCTGGTGATCCAGCTGTCTCTGGGTTTTCTTGGCAATGTACCAGGCCTTTTCTTCTGAAGGTAAAGCGACTTGCCCAAGGTCACAAGGAGTGCCAGTGAGAACTGAACCCTTGATCTTCTGAGTACTAGGAAGTAGCTCTAACCTAGGCTATTCCCCTGTCTTTTAGTTTAGTCCACTGTTTTCCACTTCCCTTATCTCCTTCCACCTCCCTTATCTCCTTCCACCCTGCCAACTCCTCCTTCAGGTACTTTCCCATTTTACTGAAGTCAGCATTTTTGAAATCTAAGATTTTGAGATCACTGTGATTGAACTCTTTCTTGGCTTTTACCTCCAACCACACCGTGTGATGATTACTGCTGCTCACATAGACACCCACTCGGACATTTGACATGCTATCTCCATTGGTGAGTACTAGATCCAGCGTCAAACTTTCCCTGGTTGGTTCCATCACCATTTGTCTGAGCAATGCATCTTGGAAGGCATCCACAATCTTTTTACTTCTTTCTAGATTTGCAGAAGCAATGCTCCAATTCACACTTGGTAGATTAAAGTCACCAAATATGATTACTTCTCCCTTCATGGCTACTTTTGTAATATCAATGATTAAGTCTCTATCCATGTGGTAGTGTGACATGTGATAGGAAGGGGATTTCGTTAAAACACAGACCAGACAGCGGTTCAGGGAAAACAAAAACAGTTTTTATTCTGTCTCAGCTTGTTAAGCCTCTCCAAAGCAAAACCCAGAACAGACAGCAGTTCAGGGAAACCAAAATCAGCTTACTGTACTTCTGTCCCAGCTTGTTAAACTTTCACATGCTGGTTCTCCCAGCCCTTCCTCCATCCCCAGTAAAAGTTCCTACCTCAGAACTCCTTTGCACAACTTGCCTTGGAAAGACTTCTGGCTCCATGAGTCTCTCTTCTTCCTGTAGCCTGCTGGGTTCTTAACCTGACCTCTGAGCCATGCCTTCCCAGTCCTGAACTCTGGGCTTCAGACTTTTTTTAAAGGGATGGTTGATACTCCCTTTGGAGAGAGACAGGTAACATTCTATAGACCCCATCACACACCCTCCCCCTCAGCTCAGCCATGCCTCGTTGAGCACCTGCCTTACCTCAGATCCCCACCTGGGAAAGGAAGTCCGTGTTCAGGTGAGTATGACCAGCTCTATGGTGGACTCAAAACTGGTAGGGTTGGAAACTCGAAAACCACTGCATACTAGGTGTGATCAAAAAGTATCAAAACTTGTTGTGTAGCTTTGTAACAATACATCGCACCATGATGCTATTAGGCATGCAGTGACCTACTTATGTGCTCTGCATGTGCAGAGTGTAGCTTGGCTGCAGCATCCCCGTACTTTTTTTATTTTTTTATTTTTATACAGCGTTTTAATACATTTATGAAGAAATTATAAACCAAAAAGACACTAACTTAAATAGTATACGTAATCCATAGTCCACATCAAGAAGCAGCTAAACAAACAAAAAGAAGAAAATTGGGCAGATTGGACTCCATAAAAAAAATTAGACTCAATTATACATAGTCAAAAGAATAACATAATTGAAAACATTAATTCCTTTCTAGAAGAAATTTTAACAACTGATCTACTTCAAAAAAACCCATAACGTTTACCCTGAAAAACTATATGACATTTACAGGGAAACTTAAGAAAGAATAGAGCACCCAAAGCTAACACCCGGGGGCGGACCTCCAAAAAGACCTTACGCCGCTCCTGTGTAGCTTTAGAAACATCAGGGAATATCTGAATTAATTGGCCACAAAATTTCTCACTTTTCTTCCGAAAATATGCTCTCAATATTCTATCTTTATCCATCTCCAAAGAAAACGTAACCAATAACGTATCTCTTGAAAGAATATCATCCAAAGAGGATTCTAAAAAGCCGGAAATGTCTAAAGTAGAAGAAACTAAGTGATCATACTGCACCCCCCCCCCCCAACCTCCTCTGAATCCTTACACTTTCCCCTTAGGAACATAATATATCCGAGAGATGGCTACCTTTTCTACATCATTAAATAATAAAATTTCTTTAAGATACTTTTGAAAAAGAATTAGAAACTTCAGCCGGAGACGCCGAGGCTCCCTTAGAGGAAGTAAAAGAAACCACTGAGGGGAGGGGGGGGGGAGGCAAAGCTTCAAAAGTAGAATCAATTTTAGAAAGGAGGGAGGCAAAACTGGGCCAGTAGCTTCCATCCCGAGAGTCTCAAGGGTGGAAGAACTACTAGGCCCAACCCCAGAAGTCAACTCTTGACTGGGCTGAGTCAAACCCTTATCGTTAGCAGAGGCTAATGGAGAATCACTACTCACAGTTGACTCAATCACCGACTCAGGAGATGATGACACAGCAGAGGCCAAGGGATTCCCCACTCGAACATGGGTATCCATCGGACCAATCACTTTAACTGCTTTCGACTGAATAGTTTGTGAGTGTTGTTTCCTCCTCTTCCCCATTACAGGGAAACACCTCTGCACCTAGTGCACCGAAGGGGCACCAAACGGGCGTGCCTGCCCTTTTGGACACTCCCCTTCGGGCACACGCAAACGGTAGGGTTGCCAACCAGCCGGTTTTCAGCCGGCCTGGCCGGTTTTCCTGTGGTCAGGCCGGCTGCCGGCAGAGAACCGAAACCGGCCATTGAAAAGCCGGTTTTTTGCTCTGGCTGCGAGATCGGGAGCGGCCAGAGCAGAAAACCGGCTTTGCGCTTGCGATCGCGATCACAGTCCTGGCCCCCCTTGCAGCTGCTGCTTCTGCTTCTTACAGAGCAGCGGCTGCAATAAAGTTAATTTAAAACTAAGGAATCCTGTGAGGGGCCTTCCGGCCCTATGAAACTCCTTCTGCAGTGCCCGCCCCTCTGATGTCACTTCCTTTTCAGCCAGGGACCCTGCAGAAGGAGTTTCATAGGAGCTGAGGGCTTCTCACAGGTTTCCTTACTTTTAAATTAACTTTATTGCAGCTGCTGCTCAGTAAGAAGCAGGAGCAGCAGCTGCACGGGAGGGGGGACTACAAATGGGCTGTGATGGGGGGGGGACCTGTACTGGAAAAGGGCTATGGGGGGGGGGGGACTTGGACTGGAAATGGGTTGTGATGGGGGGAGGGACCTGGGCCGGAAAAGGACTATGGGGGGGGGGGGGAGGACTTGGACTGGAAATGGGCTGTGATGGTGGGGGGCCTAGGACTGGAAATAGGCTGTGATGGGGGACTTGGACTGTAAATGGGCTGTGATTGGGGGGCAGGGGCTAGGACTGGAAATGGCCTGTGATGTGAGGGCTAGCACTGGAAATGGGCTTATGAAGAGCTGGAATAGGACTGGAAATGGGCTGATGTGGGGCATGGGAGAATGGGACTAGAAGGGAGTGGATGCTGGGTGGGTCTAGAACTATAAGGGAACTGATTTTGGGGGAGGACTAGAATGGATGGGGAATGAGAATGGAGAGGGGAAAAAATATTTTGTGTGAAAGAAAAGTCTATGATGGGTCGGGTATTGGGAGAGTAAGAGGGGCTTGAGAATGGAAGAGTGAAATTTAAATGGATGATAAAGGATAAGGAAAGAATTGGGGGAAAGAGCAAAAGGGAAACAATCAGTATGTTAAAGCAGATATAGAGAGAGAATGGAAGACATCTAAAAGAGAAGAAAGGACAAATGGATAGCTCGCAGAAGACACGAAGAAACCAGAAGAAAGTGACTGGAGCAATTGCAACTGAAAAATTAAATGCCCAAACAGAAGGTAGAAAAATACTTTTTATTTTGAATTTATTAACTGGAATATGTCTGGTCTGGGAAGTGTGTATTGCTAACATCTTTGCGTTTTTGTTTAGTGCAAGAGGAAATTACTTTATAGTTTTATTTCTCCAGTGTTGTACATTTCATGTTTGGATTTTGGGGTTCCCAGTTTAATTATTATCTGACCAAGGAAGTTAGCCTACACGTATCCTCGGTAATTTTTGTGGGTGGGGCTGGGGGCAGGGCAGGGGTGGGACTAGGGGAGGAGAATGGGTGGAGCATGGCGAGCCAAAGGTGTCGGGTTTTTCTCAGTGAAAAAGTTGGCAACCCTAGCAAACGGGCACATGCCCGCTACCGCGTCCCGCGGTGAAGCCGATGTTAAATGGTCCTCCTTCACTCCAGCCACCCAATAGGGAGCCAGCAAGCAGGGAGCAGAGCCAATAAGTCCAGCAGCAAATACAATGAGGAAATAAAGCTGCTCAGCGTCCCGCGGTGGAGCCGATGTTAAATGGCCCTCCTTCACTCCAGCCACCCAATAGGGAGCCAGCAAGCAGGGAGCAGAGCCAATCAGTCCAGCAACAAATTCAATGAGGAAATAAAGCTGCTCAGCGTCCTGCGGTGGAGCTGATGTTAAATGGCCCTCCTTCACTCCAGCCACCCAATAGGGAGCCAGCAAGCAAGGAGCAGAGCCAATCAGTCCAGCAACGAATACAATGAGGAAATAAAGCTGCTCAGCGTCCCACGGTGGAGCCGATGTTAAATGGCCCTCCTTCACTCCAGCCACCCAATAGGGAGCCAGCAAGCAGGGAGCAGAACCAATCAGTCCAGCAACAAATACAATGAGGAAATAAAGCTGCCAGCATCCCTGTACTTTTTTTAATCATGTGATATTTGGTATCATGTAAAAGCGGTTTGTCAGATTTACGACGAGTGAAAGATTTTAACAACAAATTTGCATTAAATTCTGCCAGAAACTTGGAGATTCATGTGAAGAGACTTAATGACAAGTTAAAGCAAGTATATGGAAATGAACGCATGAGTTGTGCTCGAGTTTATGACTGGTACAAACATTTTGAAGAGGGCCGCCAAAGTGCTGACAGTGACAAACGTTCTGGAAGGCCATCCACGAGCAGGAATGAAACAAAGTTGAAACGGTGCATGATGCAATATGCTCAAATCATCAATTGACTATCAGGGAGCTTGCTGAGGACATGGACATCAATTTTGGGTCAGTACAGTCCATTCTTACTGTCGATTTCGGGATGAAATATTTGTTTGGTCCCCTGACCAAAAAGAACATCAACTGTCTGCAGCCAGGGAGTTGATACAATGCATTCAAAATGACTCAGATTTCATCAAAAAGATTATTACTGGTGACGAATCATGGGTTTTTATGGCTATGATCCGGAAACTAAGACTCAACCCTCACAATGGAAGACTCCAGACTTTCCCAGACCCAAAAAAGCCCGTCAGGTGAGGAGAAATGTCAAGGTCATGCTCACGGTTTTCTTTGATTACCAGGGTATTGTTCATCATGAGTATGCTCCAAAAGGCCAAACCATCAATAAGGAGTACTGTGCCCAAGTTATTATGAATTTCATCTGTCAAATGAGTCAGTAGAGGCCAGAGTTGCATAGGAATGGTGAATGGTTGCTTCATCATGATGCCCTAGCTCACGCATCACATTTTGTCCAGCAGTTCTTGGCTAAATACAAAATTCAGCAAGTCTGTCAGCCTCCATACCCACCTTTAGGTTCTGGTGGATCAAACCTTCTCAATCTTTTCTCTGGGCAGCAGAGAGCTGGTCTTCATTCAGGACTTGAGCTGGATATGACAGGGCTGAAATTTCCGGCCCAAAACCATCTCCCCACCATAGCCGTTACTGGAGTCCATTTTTCAATAGGTTAATATGGTAAATTTTGACTTTCTTTTGTTTATCTGGCTGGGCAATCTTGTAGTTAACAGGCCCCAATTTCTCTTCCATCTCATAGGGCCCCTAACATTTACTGAGTAACTTGCTTTCAGATGAGGGCAGCAAGACTAAAATTCTGTCTCCTGGTTGGAAGGTGCAATGCATGGCTGCCTGATTGTAGCCCTGGCCTGCTTGACTTGGGCTTTTTCTAGACTGAGTTTGGCCACCTCTCCAACTTTCCTCAGCCTGTCTTGCATTTGTATAAGGTACTCCACCAAATTATGCCTGGCTCGGGGTTCTTCTTACTAAGTTTCTCTTACCATGTCTAACATGGCTCTTGGCCATCTTCTGAAGAGCAACTCAAAAAGCAAAAGTCCTGTGGAACTCTGAGGTACTTCACAGATAGCAAACATCAAATAGTATAGCAGAATGTCCCAATTCTTCCCATCCTCCTGCATGAACCTTTTAAACATCTTTTTCTGAGTTTTATTGAATCACTCAATGAGGCTATCTGTCTGTGGGTAATATACTGATGTTCACAGCATCTTGACCTTCACCAAGGCACACAATTGCTTCATCACCTTGGATACAAAGGGTGTTCCTTGACCTGTGAAGATCTCATTGGATATTCCTACCCACAAGAATATTTCTCGGAGGGCATTTGCGATCATAGTAGACTTCATATTACTTAGAACAATGGCTCCTGGATATCGGGTAGCGTAGTCCAGTATGACTAAAATATACTTGTTGCCTTCGGTGGTTTGCTCTTTCAAATGGGGTTTCCATGATGGACATAGGCATTAGAGGGACAGGTCGGACTCTGGTGGAGTTATGAAGTTACTACTAATCATTTGTATAGTGCTACATGGAATATATAGCACTGTACATATAGATATAAGACACAGTCTCTGCTCATCAGAGCTTACACTCTAATCAAGACAAAACACAGTGAAACTGGGGACTAAAGTATTGTAAGATACACATAAATAGTGGACAAGAGAGTGAGGAGCATCTGGATCCAAAGCAGCTTCAAAGAGTTGGGTTTTAGCCTGGATTTGAATAGGACTAGAGAAGGGGCCTGATGCACAGACTCAGGTAGTTTGTTCCAGGCATATGAGATGGAATGAACAAAGTTTGGAGTTGGCAGGTGGGGCATGACTGGCAATATAACGTCACCTTTTTATGGATGCCGGGCCAGAAAAATCAAGCCAAAACTTGCTCTAGTGTTTTCTCCACCCCCCTCCCCTGGTGTCCCCCTAATAAATGACTGTGGGCCAACAATAACACTTGCTAATGATAGGGCCGGGGAACTATCAGGTGATCTACTTCTTTCCCGTCTGGGGCACCCTCAGAAACTCTGTATAATAAATCTCGCATTAGCACAAAATAGGAAAAGGTTCTTGCAGGTTCTGTTACCTACTGAAACCCCATCTACCTCCAAAACCTGCTCTTGGAGAAAAGACTTGAAGACCTAAATATGTATACTCTGGAGGAGAGGAGTGACAGGGGAGATATGATTCAGACCTTTAAATACTTAAGAGTATTAATTTATTTATTTACATTCTTTTATATACCATGCTATTCTGTATCAGTATGGTTTACATTGAACAAACTGAAATTACATTGAACAGGGCATTATAACTTGGAGATAACTATTTTACAGGGAACATGGGCTATGTAGGGTTAAGTGGCTTGCCCAAGACCACAAGGAGCACCTGTGGGACTAGAAACCCCAGTCCTTCCGGCCCAAGGTTGCTGTCCTCTAGTGGGATTTGAACCCCTGACCTTCCGGCTGAAGTACCTCGCCCCAACCACTAGGCCACTCCTCCACTCCAATGAACAAGCAAACCTCTTCCAAAGAAGGGGAAGCTGTAAATCTAGAGGGCATAACATGAAGCTGCAAGGCGATAAACTGAAAGGCAATGTCAGGAAATACATTTTCACTGAAAAGGTGGGTGGATGCTTGGAATGCCCTCCCGATGGAAGTGGTGGGGGCAAATATGGTGACAGAATTCAAAATGCCATGGGACAGACACAGTGGATCCCTTTATAGCAACAGAATAAAATGAAAATAAACATAACTATCTCTTATATCTCAGCAAACAGGGGTGACCTACATGGAGCGGTGGGTACACCCCTAAACAAATGCATGGGGAGGTGACCTGCATGGAGCGACAGGTGCACCTGCTCTTGCCACCTTGTTGGGCAGACTAAATGGACCATACTGGTCTTTATCTGCCGTCATATACTATGTTACTATGTTTGGGCTTCCTCTTCTGCAGCTGAGTTAACCCTATAGTATTTCAGCTCCAACAAACATTTACTGGCCTCTAGTGGCCAAAACAAAGCCTGCCTGTCCATCACTGAATATACCTTCTTCAAGTTCCCTAACTAGAGTGAGACTAACACTCTTAGCCCATACAAACAAACAAAATCATGACCTGCCGTAGAGACCCAGCCCTGGAAGAACATAGATTTGCCCTTAGTCACGTGGTTAGAAGAAATCCCCAAGCTGCCACCATAAATGGTAGTGTGGCATGTGATTTATTTATTTATTTTTATTTCTTATATACCGCGCTATTATAATCAGTGCGGTTTACATTTGAACAGAACATACATGAATGTAACAAGTTACATCGAGTTTTTACATTGAACAGGGAAAGTAAACATGGAGGAAAAACCGAGGGAAAACTATGTACAAATTATATACAAATTATGGTTACTCTTACGAAGAAAATCTAAAAAACTTTACCTAGAGGCCTGGGCTCGTGGGTCAATGAAGCAGAAGGGGAAAAAACTGGTTAACCGTTATCTACAGGAGGATGATCTAAGGGACGGGCTAGGTAGGGAGGTAAGGTGATGGCAGTGTGAGTATCGGGATTGGTGTCAGGGTAATGTTGTAAGAATAGGTGGTATTTGAGGGCTTTTCGGAATAGCGCCAGGTTTGAGATGGCCCGGATTTCAGCAGGGAGGGCATTCCATGCCATAGGTGCAAAAATGGAGAAGGCACTACTTGCTGTTGCCTTCCTACATTTTATCAACAATTTCGGGACTTCGAGTGTTTTCATCGATGTGGATCTCCTGGTTCTGTTGTCTGGTGTGCTGTGGAGAAGATCACTGATGGGTGTGGGGGGATGGTTCTTAAGGGCCTTTAATGTCATGACCAGAGCCTTGAAATGGATTCTGGCCTGCAGCGGAAGCCAGTGTAGGTTCTTTAGAACTGGTGTTATGTGGTCTGATCTTGAGAGCCCTGTCAGTACCCTTGCAACTGAGTTCATGGCAAGTCGTAGCGGGTTAAGAGTCGACTGTAGGAGTCCGAGTAGGATAATGTTAGCAAAGTCGAGGTGTGGGATGACTAAGGCTTGGAAGATTGAACGGTAGTCAGGGAAGTCAAGAAGTGGGCAGAGATGGCGTAGTGATCGGATCTTATGATATATTGCTTTAGTTGTGTTTATGACATGTGCTGACATGTCAAGGCGCTAGTCGAGGGTGATGCCCAGGTAGCGAATTGTAGATTTGGACTTCAGTTCAATGTTATTGACTAGAAGTGAGGAAGGTGGCGTGAACTTCTGGTTTCGCGAGATGAATAATACATCTGTTTTGCTGTGGTTAATACGTAGATTTTGAGAGAGGAGCCAATCTGCTACCGCTTCGAAGCATCTTGTAATTGGAGAAAAGTCAGGTTGATCGATTTTAAACTGTGTGTACATAAGGATGTCGTCTGCATATGCAAGGCATTGGACGTTGAAGGAACGGATTAAAGCGCAAATGGGCTGCATGTAGATGTTAAACATTAATGCAGAGAGGGAAGATCCCTGAGGTACACCTTGCTTCAGTGAGAATGGTTCAGAGGTCTTGGAATCTGCTCTGACTTGTTGCCATCTGTTACACAAATAGGATTCACACCAGGCTAGTGCTGAGCCTTGTAGTCCTTTATCTTTGAGGCGAAATAAAAGTGTTTCGTGATTCACTGAATCGAAGGCGGCTGCTATGTCTAAGAAGATGAGGACAAATCCATGGTTGATATTGTCAATTCCTGTGATTAAGTTGTTGAAGAGGGTTGTGAGGATGGTGTCCACGCCGTGAGCTTCCCTGAAGCCATGTTGGGATGGGTCCAGTGGTGCAACAGTATCAACATGGTGTTGGATTTGCCGCTGGACTACCTACACCATAATTTTGGCAAGCAGTGGGATGCTCGAGATTGGTCGGAAGGACTCAACTTTAGATGGATCGAGCCTACTATTCTTTAACAGGGGGCGGATTGATGTGTATTTTAAGCTTTGAGGGAAGGATCCTGTTGTGAGTGATTGATTCAAGATTCTGCATATAGTTGGACTGAGGTCATGGCGCAACTCTTTAATCCAGATAGCAGGGCAAGGATCGTTGGGAGCAGTGGTGAGGTTAATAGATGCAATGATATCTAAAATTTCTTTGTTGGATACCTTGGAGAATGACAGCAGAGGGGTTGGTTGGGGGGGTCTATGTGGGGTGGAGGTAGATAATATGGTTGCATTCATGTTGTACTTGGTCTGTATGATCTTTGATTGAAGGTAGTTAGAATAGTCTTGCGGCTGGGGCATGGTTGTTTGGGCTAGTGCTGGATCGCAAGTTAGTGACTTTACAATGTTAAATAAGTCGTGAGGTTTGTTCAATGATCGCTTTAGTAATTCTGAGTAATACAGTTTTCTTTTTTCCATGTTTTTTTGTCGGTGGGCTTGCAGGTGCGTGGAGTATGCACCGAGTGCCTCAGGAGTCCGGGTGTGGCGCCACTGTCTCTCGAACTTACGTAGGTGGAGGAGAGATGCTCGCAGAGCCTGGGAGTACCATGGTGCGTGTACACGTTTCGCACGGTTCGTGTTGATGGATGGTAAGCAGGCGGCAGCTCTAAGGGTGTTGTCCCAATTGGAAACCAGTTCATCTGGATTGAGGGATTCATTGGCGAATAGAGGTAGGATCTTCTTAAGAGCCTTATCCTTAACAAGTGGTCGAAAGCGTGTTGTTACCGTTCTAGTAGGGGCACGTGCTTTGTTGCTGGAAATGCTGAGATCGTTGGTGGGTATGTGAAATAGGAGTAAATGATGGTCGGACCAGGGTACAGGTGTTATGGAGAGTAGCAAGCTCTGGGAGGGATTGACGGCAGTCTGTGGTACGAAGATCAAGTCCAGTATGCCACCCTTGTTATGAGTAGGGAAGTTGATGAGTTGCGTGTAGCCCAGCTCATTCATTGCGTTAATGAATGCTGTTGAATGCGTATCATGTAGGGAGGGCAAGTTGAAATCTCACATCAGGAAATTTAGGGCGCGTGGGTTGGTGGAGTTGCAAGCTAGGTCGATTATTGATGGGAGGTCTTCTGGAGATGAAGTTGGGGCTCGGTATAGTAGGTTAATTGAACAGTGTTCATTCGATATGGATATTATGTCCAGATAGGTTGAGCTAGTGGTATTGCTTAGTGTGAATTGAAGTTCGGATCTGGCGAAGATGAGTGTTCCACCTCCCCTCTGGTGGGTCCTATGGCAGGCAAAGATTGAATAACCGGGTGGTGACATCTGGTTAATTAGAGCATTATCATAGTCGGATAACCAAGATTCAGTTATCTTTAGGATATCAAGGTCATGTAGGGTTATAAAGTCATTGATTTCAGGCCATTTTGAGCGTGTTGATCTGGCATTGATAAGTGCACATTTGAGTAACTGCTGGTAGTTGCATTTCTCAGTTTGGATCCTTTTAAAGTCTTGTAAGGGGATGTGTAGAAGGTGAGGATGAAGGGCACTGGCTTTTGTTGAATGTTGGCGGGGGGTTTCAGACCATCTTCTGCTATTGTTGTAGAGGACTGGGATATGACTGATGCCAGGACTAAATGCGTGTGATAGGTTGGGGGCCCAAGAGGTAAGGAGGAGGAGGAATAAGAATAGGAATGGAGGCATCTTAGGGTGTTCTATGTGAGACAGCTACTTTGGGTGGATGGCTAATACGTTTGAGTGCAGGATTTAAGTTTGATACCAAGATACAAGTTAAGGCAATAGTAGTAGGGAATATAACAATGTAACAGTAATGTATCAAAACTGTATCAGTACTGTAGCAAATTACGGTAGGTCAGAGCATATAGATACAAAGATTGAGAGCTATTCACAGCATGATATCTAGGCAATAAGCACATCTACGATTTAAAGCAAGGCAATTTAGCTTTGGAGGGAACAAGGTAAAAGATTAATGTTCAGTTCTACAAGTCCCTGTGGCGTATCCGCAATTAAATGAGGAGATTTACCTCCTAGAACAGTGGTGTCCTTCTTTTTAATTAGCGAAGTGCCTCAGAGGGTCGGTGGATAATTCTTCAGGAAATGTGTTGGAGTGGTGGGCTGGTTTTGCTGGAACGGTGAGGTAAGGGAATCAGGAGGGCCACCGCCTAAGGGCCACGCCAAAGGGCCCTCTGGCGAGGCCCTCAGGCGTGGGCCTGCCTGGCGGCGGCTGCTCTTCCAGTTGCTGGCTCCTCCTCCCACAGCCCCGATTGGGCTGGAGGCCTGAGCGGGAAGGCTGGTCGGCCCGCTCAGGAGCTCTACCCTGATCGGGGAGCTGAAGATGGCTGCGGGTGTTCTCTGTGGTTCCCGCCGGTGGCGGCTGCTCTTCCAGTTTCTGGCTCCTCCTCCCACAGCCCCGATTGGGCTGGAGGCCTGAGCAGGAAGGCTGGTCGGCCCGCTCAGGAGCTCTAAGGAGCTCTACCCTGATCGGGGAGCTGAAGATGGCTGCGGGTGTTCTCTGTGGTTCCTGCCGGCGGCGGCTGCTCTTCCAGAGCAGGCAACTCCTCCCACAGCCCCGATTGGGCTGGAAGCCTGAGCGGGAAGGCTGGTCAGCCCGCTCAGGAGCTCTACCCTGATCGGGGAGAGGCTTTCTTTAAAAAACAGGCCAGACAGCTGTTCAGGGAAAACAAAATCAATTTACTTCTGTCCCAGCTTAAACTTCCACAAACTGGGTTTCGTGGCACTTCCTCCATCCCTAGTTAGAGTTCCTACCTTAGAACTCCTGAACATGGCATACGTTGGAAGGACTTCTGGCTCCACAAGCCTCTCTCCTCCTGCAGCCTGCTGGGTTCTTAATCTCTCCCTGTGAGCCACACCCTCCCAGCCCTGAACTCTGGGCAGCAGACTCTCTTAAAGGGGACTGTTGATGCTCCCTTTCGTGTCGACTGTACTGTCCATCAGAACTGTATCGGCGGGAATGCCTGTTTGAAGGGCAGCCCACTTCCCGATCATTTTATTTTGAGAGAACCAATAATACAGTGAAAGGTTAAGTTTTCTAGGACTTCTTTTGACTTTAAGCTTGGCAAAGTTTTTAAAGTTTCTTTAGGCTAGTTTAGGGTTGCCTGCCTTCTTTTAATGCCGCTTCAGCATCTTGAATGCTATTTGTCACCTTGTAGTGCTTCCCAACAATACGTTAAGGGAGGATGTAAAGAAAATTAAATTTAAAAAGCTAAAAAGAGATTATGAAGATTATACAACAAGATACGTTTATCCCTGGATGAATCTAAAGAGAAAAAACAAAAAATCCTGTAAGCAAGTAGATTTCGATAAATTTTCAGATGATACCAGCACCACGGATTCTAGTAAAAGATCAAAAGAGGATTTTTTGGACGAAGCAGAAGGAAAGAAGAAAAAGAAAGAAGGGGGACGAGGAAAACCCCGAGGTAGAACAAATACACAACACAAACTTTAAATGATGAAAATTCAATTACAGAAGAATCATTGGTGATAAATTTATCAGGACACCCTTTATCTCCTGAGCAAATACAGCTCCTTAATAAGAGACTATCTTACGTTCCAGAAACTTATTTTGATGCATTTCAGTTCAGGATAGATATGGAGAAATTAATACGCAAATTGAACTTGAAGATTTATTTTGCGTCTAAAGCATCTGAGTCAGAGCTACCATCTGATTCATTCTCTAGAAGAACACAATTACCATTAAAATCAACTTGGTCCCCTCCAGGGCCAATACACCCTTCTTTAACACTTTTTAGAGAGATGGTTCTGAAAGATATTAAACAGTTGGAAAGCAGGAAGAAATGAACATTCAGTGCAATTACAAAAGAAGAAAAGTCAGCATTAAAAGACCTCCAGTCACGATCGGAACTAGTGATTAGACGGGCAGACAAGGGAGGGGCAATCGTAATTCAAAACAGAGATCAGTATTTAAAGGAAGCCTACAGACAGTTATCAATCACAGAAACATATAAGAAATTGATAGAAGATCCAACAATTTGGCTACAGAAATAAATAAAAACAATCACGTCTCAAGCTTTAGCAGAAAATTTGATAACAAAGAAAGAATGGAATTTCTTGAATGAACCAGGACCAACAATAGCCAAACTATATTTTGTGCCAAAAATTCATAAAAGTTTATCTGATCCACCAGGTAGACCTATAGTGTCTACAAGAGGAACAATCTTAGAACCCTTGTCAATACATATTGATTCATATTTAAGACCGTTAATAGTAGATAGACCATCATATATCAGGGATACAGCCCACTTTCTACAAAGATTAACAGAACAAGAACATTGGGTAACTGAGTCAGATATTATTTTAGTCACGTTAGACGTAAATGCCCTGTACACTAGTATCCCTCAACCAGCATCATCTCTAAATGGTAGAGGAGATTTATCAGCACAGCTTATATCATTTATTTTGGAGTTAGCCAAATTGACAGTATATCAAAATTACTTTATGTTCGATAATGTATTATACCATCAAATATCAGGGGTCGCAATGGGGGCTACTTGTGCCCCATCCATTGCAAAGCTATTTATGGGTTCATACAAAGAAAAGTGGATAAAATCATCACCCTATGAAGAACATTTAAAAATGTGGTGTCGTTTTATAGACAACATTTTTATGCTCTGGAAAGGACCAACCAGCATTTTGAATGAATTTATAGATTGGTTAAACACAAGAGATACGAACATACAATTCACATACTCTTATCACATTACTAGTATAGCATTTTTGGACATTTTAGTTAAGAAAAGCAATAAAGGGTGGACCACTTCAGTTTACAGAAAGGCCACAGATAGGAACACCTTTCTACATTACAATAGTGCCCACCCCATACAATTAAGAGACAGTTTAGCGTTTTCACAGTTCATCAGATACAGGAGAAATTGTTCGGATGATAGGGATTTCAAAAATCAATCAAACATTTTAAGGAATAATTTGTAAAAAAGAAGATACCCGGAACATATGATACGACAAGCATATAAGAGGGCATCCTATAATAATCGAGCTCTACATCATGCGAAGAGAGAGATCATTAGAGAAAGACATTATGCTTGGCAAGATAGAAGGTCAACGCAAAAGAGGAAGGCCAGCAATGAGATGGATCGATACAATAACAGCAGCTACGGGTACCAGTCTGTCAACAATGAGCCGCCTGACTGAAGACCGAACACAGCTTAGGATAGCTATCCAGAGGGTCGCCATGAGTCGACTCCGACTCGAGGCACTTAACAACAACACTCTTACAACCCTGAAGAAAAGTGGTGACTTATGATACTAACATAAATCTAGTCACAAAATATTCTCCTTACAGTTCCCACATAAAACGCATTATAAAGAGACACTTTTTCTCCTGCCTCATTCCCTCTCCCATCAGGCCATACAAGGCACAATCAGAATCTGAAGGGGCCACTTTGCATCTGGAGGCAGATCCCCTGCTGGTGCTAGTGTTGAAAAAAAATCTGCCCAGAGCCTTAAAACTCAGGCCAGAGGCCAGACTCCATCTCCTCCTAGCCTGGCCTCCTCTGGTTACCCTGCGAGGCCAGATATGCCAGTAAGTCAAACTGTGTCTAAGTCGAAGCATAGCCACAAGAGCAACCCCGCCAGTACTCTCAGCCAGGGGCGGCCCAAGGGGGGTGCGGGGGCATGTGCGGAGACTCGGTGCGGGGCCTCATTTGCATAAGAGGCCTCATTTGCATAAATATTTGCATAATGTTACCATATACTAACTTTTAGTAAACATGCCTCTTAATGAGTGTATGGATAAAGAAAGACTAAAAGATTTCTACATTACTATAATCCAGTGCCAACTGCCAGACACATTAGGAACTACTACAAACACTGTCCATTTAGAACCCATAGCAAACCCGCCGTATCCTAACAGCACTACCAGGACTCACAAAGCACCATACTCTACCTATCAAAAGGAAACACTGCAAATATTAAACCAATACATTTCAGAGAATAACAATACATGACCTACTGGGGAAAGAGAACAAGTGGCAATGTCAAATAGGAATTACATAAACAGAATACCTCAGCTCAATTACACATGCAGAACATAGACCATCACCAAACAAGGAATCACAATTTAGAAATAGGAAAACAATAATCAAACTGGGAACCCCAAAAGCCAAACTTGGAATGTACAACAACACTGTAGAAATAAAACTATCAATTAATTTCCTCTTGTACTAAACTAAGCGCAGACGTTAATGATGCACATTTCCCAGAGCTGACATATTCCAATTAATAAATTCAAAATAAAGAGATATTTTTCTACCTTTTGTGCATTTTTTTCAGCTGCAATTGCTCCAGCCACTTTCTTCTGGTTTCTTCGTGTCTTCTGCTAACTGTCCATCGTCTGCTGTCCATTTGTCCTTTCTTCTCTCCTAGTTTTTTTTCATTCTCTCTCTGCATCTGCTTTAACATACTAATCTTTCTCCTTTTGATCTTTCCTCATTCCTATTTCATCCACTCAAATTTTACCCCTCCATCCTCAATCCCCACTTACTCTCCCAATACCCGGCCAAGTGTAGATTTTTCATCCCTCCCACACAAAATATTTTTCCCCTCTCCATTTTACTCTCCCAGCCCTATCCCATTCTTATCCTCCCCCAACATCAGCTCCCTTCTAGGTCCAGCCTCACCCAGCATCCATTCCCTTCTAGTCCCTGCATCAGCCTATTTCCAGTCCTAGCCCCCCATCAGCCCATTTCCAGTCCTAACCCCCCATCACCCCATTTTCAGTTTAAGCCCCCCCTATAACCCATTACCAGTCCTAACCCCCATCAGCCTACTTCCAGTCCTAACCCCATCAGCCCATTTCCAGTCAGCCCCCCATAGCCCATTGCCAGTCCTAACCCCACCATCAGCCCACAGCCCATTACCAGTCCTAACCCCATCAGCCCACCTGAAGTCCTAACCCCTCCCCATCAGCCCATTTCCTGTCCTAGCCCCCCATAGCCCATTATCAGTCCTAACCCCCCATAGCCCATTATCAGACAGCCCCCATCAGCCCACAGCCCATTACCAGTCCTAACCCCATCAGCCCATCTGAAGTCCTCACCCCTCCCCATCAGTCCATTTCCTGTCCTAGCCCCCCCCATAGCCCATTATCAGTCCTAACCCCCCATAGCCCATTACCAGACAGCCCCATCAGCCCACAGCTCATTAGCAGTCCTAACCCCATCAGCCCATTTCCTGTCCTAGCCCCCCCCTAGCCAATTATCAGTCCTAACCCCCCCACAGCCCATTACCAGTCCTAATCCCATCAGCACACCTCATGTCCTTACCATTCCCCATCAGCCCATTTCCTGTCCTAGCCCCCCCATAGCCCATTATCAGTCCTAACCCCCCCATAGCCCATTATCAGTCCTATCCCCCCATAGACCATTACCAGTCCTAACCCCCCCATCAGCCCACAGCCCATTACCAGTCCTAACCCCATCAGCCCACCTCCAGTGTTAACCCCCCCCTCAGCCCATTTCCAGTCCTAGCCCCCCCATAGCCCATTACCAGTCCTAACCCCCCCAACAGCCCACAGCCCATTACCAGTCCTAACCCCATCAGCCCACCTCCAGTCTTAACCTCAAGACTTCAGGACGGTGATGCAAGCTATGACACTCCCACAGTCTTAACCTCAAGACTTCCAGTCCTAATCCCATCAGCCCACCAGTCCTAACCCCATCAGCCCACCTCCAGTGTTAACCCCCCCCATCAGCCCATTTCCAGTCCTAGCCCCCCCATAGCCCATTACCAGTCCTAACCCCCCCAACAGCCCACAGCCCATTACCAGTCCTAACCCCATCAGCCCACCTCCAGTCTTAATCTCAAGACTTCAGGACGGTGATGCAAGCTATGACACTCCCACATCTGGATTACTGCAACATAATCTACCATGGACTACCAGCCACACAGACCAACCCCCTCCGAACTGCACTGAACACCACAGCAAGAATCATCCAGAAAGCAAAGAAAAGTGACCACATCACTCCAATTCTAAGAGACCTACACATACTTCCCATCGAAGCAAGAACTAAGTACAAATCCATCCTACTTACCCACAAAGCCATCCATCAAGCACAGAATACCCAACTTCGCACCCTACTAACCCATCCAGCCCATGGCAAAGAAACGAGACAAGCCTCCAGCAACTACCTCACAGTCCCCCACAAAAGAACCAAATGCTCTCAACGGACATGCAACCGAGCATTCGAACTCTATGCACCTTCCTTATGGAACTCACTACCGAGCCACCTCAGAAACAATAACGATCTACCGTCATTCAGAAAACAGCTAAAAACCATCCTATTCCAAGAATGCTTCAAGACAACCCCCACCAAAAAATGCACCAACTCCTGAGCTCCCTCATCTTGTACCCCTGAGCATCAACTGCTCTGCACTGTCCATGTCTATAGTCTGCCTTATGTTGAAATCATCAATGTTGCCGACCTGGTGATGGTCCCACCCTGACACTTAATTCTCCCCACCCTATATGTAACACCGCTTTGACCCGGTGAAAAGCGGGATATAAATACAGTTAAATAAATAAATAAATAACCCCCCCCCATCAGCCCCTTTCCAGTCCTAGCCCCCCATAGCCCATTACCAGTCCTAACCCCTCCCCATCAGCCCATTTCCTGTCCTAGCCCCCCATAGCCCATTAGCAGTCCTAACCCCCCCAACAGCCCACAGCCCATTACCAGTTCTAACCCCATCAGCCCACCTCCATTCTTAACCCCCCAGCCAATTTCCTTTCCTAGCCCCCCCATCGCCAATTACCAGTAAAAACCCCCCCCCAACGGCACACGAAAAAAAAAAAAAAAAAAAAAAAGCTGGCTGCTACCGCTGCTGCTGCCGCCGCAGCAGCAGCAGAATGGAGTGTCCCGCGGGGCCCCCTCTGCCCGGCTGAGTCCCTCCCTCTGCGACGGCTGAGCCCCTCTGTGCCGGCTTTCAGATTCGCAAATGGAGAGTGTCTCCCTCGCATCTCTGTTAAGCCTGCAGGGGCTGATTCTGCCCCTGCAGGCTTAACAGAGACGCGAGGGAGACACTCTCCCTTCGCGAATCTGAAAGCCGGCACAGAGGGGCTCAGCCGTCGCAGAGGGAGGGAGGGAGGGACTCAGCCGGGCAGAGGGGGCCCCGCGGGACACTCCATTCTGCCGCTGCTGCGGCCGCGGCGGCAGCGGCAGTGGTAGCAGCCAGCTTTTTTTTTTTTTTAATTTAATTTTGAAAAAAAGCAGAATGTTCTTTGCGCGGGGCCCCCTGAAACACGGGGCCCTGTGCAAAAAACATTCTTGCTCAATGGACGGGCCGGCCCTGCTCTCAGCTCTAAGGAGTCGCGGCCCCACAAGCGTAAGTCAGAGGGTGTGTCATCAGAGAGCTCCTCCCTCACTACCAAAAAGTCAAGATGTCACTCAGACACCATTCTGACCCTGTCTGTTGTACCTCATATGCCAGAGGACACATCCTTCAATATCGACCCTCTCCTTCAGTTCTTATGCCTTTTCATCCAGGACAGTGCTGCCCTGTTGGGAGCTGCACCTCCAACCAAATCTCACCATCCACAGAGATTACTTCTTACCAGCCTTCTGCCTCCCTACGGCCACCACTCTTTGTGGACTGCCGAAATCCTGCTCCCTTGGGAGATGACAACTACTTGGCTGTAAGTACATTCTGTTCCCACCAGTGGGATACGGAGCCCCTCCCTCTTAGGAGATATTGAAAATTCACCATCTCCATTAATGGAGCATGAACCTCCTGAGTATTTCTCTTACCCGAAATTTCTCCAGAAGCTATCTAGGGCATTGGCTGTTAGTGATTCTCAGATCCCCACTAACAAGAAAGACTTTCAATCCATCTTGTGGGATTGTAATGCGCTCAAGGAGGTCCTCACTATGCCGGTCCCTCAGGTCTTGCAGGATCTTTTTGCATCTGTCTGGAGCACACTGGCATCAGGGCACACCACGTCTCGTTGCCTTGAGCTTAAATACAAAGTGCTGCCCATATCGGAGTTCAAAATCAGCAGCTCCCTCATCAGTCTGTTGTCTGAGGTAGTCCTCAAGAAGGCTAAGTCCGCCAAGGCTTCTGCCCAAACTCTGCCAGGAAAAGATCTGCAAATTTAAGACTCAGTTGGGGGGAAACCTTTCAGAGCGGGATGCTAACCATGAGAATATTAGCCCACCAACTTCAGATGCTTCAATGCCATCATGATCTTTCTCTCCCATGCCAGGTCCGGAGTGTCAGACACTTCAAGACAATCTACAGGAGTCTCTCTATCACATCATTTCCTCTACCTATGATGCTTTTGACTTGGCGGCCCGAACCACAGCTATGTCCATCTTTTCTCATCGCACAGTGTGGCTCCAAGTTTCCGGTCTCAGGGAAGATCTTCACAACCGGTTGGCAGACGCTCCCTGTCAGGGACATAGCCTATTCAGTTATAAAGTGTAGGAAGCTGTTTCAGAGGTGAGACCATTCCTCAACAGTGAGAGAGCTTTCAGCCCAACCACCTGAACAAGCTCAAAAGTCCCACCATCCTCCATACCCTCAGTTTAGGAGACCTCATCATTACCAATATTTTCAGCAGTATTACCCTTGATGGCATTTTCAGCCTTATTCTAGGCCTCCACCACAATGTCAGCCTGCACTTGGTTATCCTCAGCAACTTCCAGGCAGAGAGAGAGGAAATAGCCAGCCGTTATCTCAGTGCAACCTTCCAAGGTGACTCAGTTTTTGACTATCTACCTGTAGGACGAGGAGTCCAGCACTTCCTGAGCACCTGGTACTCCATCTCAACAGATCACTGGGTCCTCAGCATCATTTCTTCCGGTTACAAACTCAATTTCATGGCCATCTCCCCCCCCCCCCAAGCATTACCACCACCAAGCAGAATTCCTCCTCTCCACCTACCCATCTTGGAGGAGGAGATATCGGCTTTGCTCTCCAGCAGTGCAGTTGAGACTGTTCTGGAATTGGAACGCAACCAGGGCTTCTACTCCAAGTTCTTCTTTATCCCCAAAAGGTCAGGAGGCCTTCACCCTATTCTCAATCTCCATGACCTCAACTGCTATCTCAAAAAAAGAAAAGTTCAAAATGGCATCCCTAGCCACCATCCAACCCCTCTTGTGATGGGATGACTGGCTCACCTCTCTGGACCTCAAGGATGCCTACACCCATGTTCCCATCCATCCTCATAATTGGAAATACCTTCATTTCCGCTTTAAGTCAGATCATTATCAGTACAGGGTGCTACCCTTCAGACTCTCTTCAGCTCCAGTAGTCTTCATGAAGTGCCTGATACAAACATGATCTTTGTGTTTACCTGCATCTTGATGACTGGCTCATCACAGATCCCGGCAAGGCCTTGACTCTGGCCTCCATCCACGCAACTGCCTTGCTCTTGCAACAGCTTAGCTTCATCATCAACTTCCAAAAGTCTGCATGCATACCTTGTCAGATTTTGGACCATCGAAGCTTGCTTAAACACAACTCTAGCTCAAGTTATCTTCCTCCAAGCAAAATAACCATTCTGCAACAGCTCACCACTTGGCTGCTGGCTTCTCCACAGGTCTCCACTTGCAACATCCTGCATCTATTGGGACACCTGGCAGCCTCAGTACACGTAGTTCTTTTTGCATGCCTTTATATGCGACCTCTTGAGTGGCACATCAAACTCAACTGGAATCAGCATACTCAGCCCCTTCGCTGCCAAGCTATTCTCTATGGAACAAATCATCAATTGTACCAGTCTCTTCAGTGGTGGACCCGTCTGTCCAGCTTGATGGTAGGGTGTCCTTTTCTTCAATCACCACACCAACCACAGATGCCTCCCACATAGGGTGGGGTGCTCATCTCGTGCATCTCACAACTCAGGGTCATTGGTCCAACAATGAGTCTTCCCTACACATTCTGGAGATGTGTGCAGTCTTCTATGCCCTTCAGGCCTTCTGCTCTTGGATCCGCAACAAATTGCTCCTTGTGCAAGCCAATATGTTTTATATTAATAAGCAGGGTGGCTATGATTCACTTCAACTCTGCCATGAAGCCATCTGCCTATGGCTCTATGCTCAGTCCTTTGGAGTCTTCTTCACTGCAACTTACCTTCCCGGACTCCACAACCAGCTAGCGGACTCCCTCAGTCAATGTCTTGATCCCCACAAATGTTCCCTTAACTCCTCGGTCCTCGTCCCTATCTTTCAGGCCTGGGGAACATCCGAAGTGGATCTTTTTGCATCAGACAACAATTCCAAGTGTCCCCTCTACTGTTCCCTCCATCTCAGTCTGGGAAGATGGGCAGCTGATGCCTTCCGAATCTCTTGGGCGGATCACCTACTCTACGCTTTTCTGCCTTTTCCACTCATTCCTCAGATACTGCTCAAGGCCTGAGTGGACAGAGTGATGGTTATCCTCATTGCCCCATGATGGCTCAGACAGATGTGGTACCCGCATATCCTTGCCATGGCTCAGAACGGTCCCTAGCCTCTACATCTGTTCCTTCTGTTACATTAGGACAGTCATCTCCTCCACTCCAATTTACAATCTATAACTCCAACTGCTTGGAAAGTGACTGGGTAGAGTATCCTGCTTATTCTATGCCAGCTAATGTCCAAGCTATACTTCAGATGCACTGGTGCCCTTCAACACAGTACTCCTTTAGCTTTAAATTGACTCATTTCTCTCATCAGGCTTTGTCATGGGGTTTGGACCTTATCATGTGCCCCCCTCAGCTTTGTTCTCACTTATCTTTCCCACTTGTCTGATTCTGGACTGCAGACTTCATTAGTTCATATCCATCTCTCCGCCATTGCTGCTTCCCATTGTCATGAGGATAGCAAATCAATCTCCATGCATCTTCTTGTCTCTCACTTCATAAAGGGTTTCATGAACACTAAGTCTTTGAGCCTCTTGGGTGTGCTTCTTAAAAGCATCTTACTTGGAAAACTATTTTTCTTATCGCTATCTCCTCTGCCAGATGTGTCAGCGAACTCCAAGCTCTTGTGCATTATCCTCCATGCACACAATTCCTTCATGACAAGATACTGCTACGTACCCATCCTAAGTTTCTTTCAAAGGTTGTCTCCAGTTTCCACCTCAACCAATCCATAGTGCTTCCTGTCTTCTTCCCAGAGGCATAGCCGAATTCTGCAGAGCAAGCACTACATTCTTTGGATTGCAACAAGCTTTGCTTTTTTTTATCTCCAATCAATGAAACACAGATGAAGAACCAGGAGCAGGACCTCAGAAAACACACACAAACAGGAACAGAAGCGAGGGGCATCTTGAACAATTTTCAGAAGTCTGTGTTCATGAGAAACTTGCTAAACTTAAAGTAAACAAAGCGATGGGACCAGATGGGATTCACCCTAGATTACTGAGGGAACTTGGGAATGTTCTAGCAGCTCCACTGACTGACCTTTTCAATGCCTTGCTGGAGTCAGGAGTGGTGCTAAAGGATTGGAGAGAGGCTCATGTGGTCCCTTTACACAAAAGCAGAAGTAGGGATGTAGTTGAAAACTACAGGCCGGTTAGTTTAACTTCGGTGGTGAGTAAATTATTGGAAACACTGCTGAAAGAGAAAATAGTGAGGTTTCTGGAGTCCAGTGGATTACAGGTTCTGAGGCAGCATAGATTCACCAGAGGTAGGTCTTGTCAGACAAATCTGATTGATTTCTTTGACTGGGTTACCAGGGAGTTGGACCGAGGGAGAGCCCTAGATGTGGTGTATTTAGATTTCAGTAAAACCTTTGACACCATTCCTCACAGGCGACTTATAAACAAACTGAGCACTCTAGGGATGGACCCTAAAGTTACTGCTTGGGTTGGAAATTGGTTGAGTGTGAGGCGACAAAGGGTACAGGTAAATGGAGCTCACTGTGAGGAGAAGAAGGTTACCAGTGGTGTGCCCCAGGGATCTGTCCTTGGTCTGATTCTTTTTAACATCTTTGTTGGTGATATAGCGGAAGGACTGCTGGGTAAGGTTTGCCTTTTTGCGGATGATACCAAAATCTGCAATAGAGTAGACACCCAGGAAGGTGTAGATAACATGAGAAGGGATCAAGCTAAGCTTGAAGAATGGTCTAGAATTTGGCAGCTGAGATTTAATGTTAAAAAATGCAAGGTCATGCATTTGGGCTGCAGCAATCCAAGGGAGCAATATAGTATAGGGGGTGAAGTACTTTTGTCCACTAAAGAAGAGCGGGACCTAGGCGTGATTGTGTCTGATGATCTTAAAGTTGCTGAACAGGTAGAAAAGGTGACAGCAAAAGCTAGAAGAATGCTTGGGTGCATAGGGAGAGGAATGGCCAGCAGAAGAAAGGAGGTGATAGTGCCTCTGTATAAGTCTTTGGTGCGACCTCATTTGGAGTATGATGTGCAATTCTGGAGACCGCATCTTCAAAAGGATATAAACAGGCTGGAGTCAGTACAGAGGGTGGCTACTGAAATGGTCAGTGGTCTTCATTAAAAAGCATATGAGGACAGACTTAAGGATCTTAATATGTACACCTTAGAGGAAAGGCGGGATAGAGGTGATATGATTGACACGTTTAAATACCTCCATGGCATAAATGCACAGGAGGACTTTCAATTGAAAGCAAGCTCTGCTGCGAGGGGACATGGGATGAGGGTGAAAGGGGATAGATTCAGGAGTGATATGCAGAAATATTTGTTTATGGAAAGAGTGGTGGATCCGTGGAATAGTCTCCCAGTGGAGGTGGTAGAGATGAGGACAGTATCTGAATTTAAAGAAGCATGGGACAAATACAGAGGATCTCTAAAGGAAAAAAGGGGACTGTTGTAGTGGTTGATATGGAAGGACAGACTAGATAGGCCATGTGGTCTTTTTCTTTCATCGTGTTTCTATGTTTCTAAACAGCTTCGTCAGTCTTCTCAACTTTTTGTCACTTTTAACCCGAACAATCCAGGCAGACCTGCCTCTAAGCAAACCATCTCCTCCTGGATAGCAGATTGTATTTCTTTGTGAGCCTTACCCCACTCCCCCACCCCCACCTCCTTTGTGTGACAGCAGCTGCAGTGGCTAATCTAGCTGCTATTCCTGCCCAAGATATCTGCAAAGCTGCCTCATGGTCATCTGTTCATACCATTGGAAAACACTACAGTTTGGATCGTTCTTCAGCCGCTGACTCTGCCTTTGGCCAGGCTGTACTGTGCAACCTCTTTGCCCAAACTCTTCGCCTCTCAGTTTTCCTCTAGGCCACACACATTGATGAACTTTCAAGTCTCCTTCAGCTTTGGACTCACCTAGAGAGTGTGCCTGCATCCCCCTGCTTGTATTCGAAGAAAGCATAGTTGCTTACCTGTAATGGGGGTTCTCCATATATAGTTGCAGCCATACCTGCCCGCCATCCCCTCACAAAGAACATACAATTCTCTCGCCCTCTCTACAATTATTCTATCGAAAACAAGACACGACATCTGCTGTGTCGCAGCTGCCTCACTTCTTCTGCTCCTTTTTGAATCTTCATTGCTTTACTTTTGGTGGCCCTCTCTGAGTGTTTTTTAACATTGTGCTTGCCTGTTTTGAAACCAACCTAGGCAGCTCCGAGCAGAAAGTGATGTGCATACTTAGAGAAGTCCAAAGTCCTTCTCTGAGCTCAGGGAGAGCCAAGCACATAGGCGCTATTGGCAGACAGCACCTAGAGTGTGGCTGCATACCCCTGCTGCATAAGGATAAGCCCTATTACAGGTAAGCAACTATGCTATTCCACCACAAGGATATAAAGTCACAAAATAAAAGTGGCAGTTCTAAAAGAATCAACAGACAAAAAGGACAAACAATTTTATTACAAAAACATTTACACTCAAAACTATGAATAGAATGTAGTAAAATTTAGCATATAAAACACCCAACATGTTTTGGCTGAAGCCTGCATCAGAGCATATATACAAACAAAACATTATGGTAAAAGTACAGTACAGTAAAATATAATTATTGCAATATTGTTCAATGATGTGAAGTACAATCTAAAAAACATAGGTAAAACGTAAATAAGACAGTATAATTTTCAAAACACATGGAGATAAACCAAACTAATAAAAGCTGAATAA
This sequence comes from Ichthyophis bannanicus, assembly GCA_033557465.1. Lineage (NCBI taxonomy): Eukaryota > Metazoa > Chordata > Amphibia > Gymnophiona > Ichthyophiidae > Ichthyophis > Ichthyophis bannanicus. Next base: position 1,061,631,931 of record CM066032.1, read on the forward strand.
AATATACAATACAATACAAAATAAAAAATTAATTAACAAAATTGATAAAAAACAAATTGATAAAAAATAAACCTATTCGGAGACTGCATCTCATCATTAAAACAAAGGTGCATCGGAACAATATCACCCTATAAGAAAAAATAAAACCAATTAAACCACTTAGCAATAACCTGTCTTAACAAAAAGAAACCATATACTTACTTTAGGGCATCCAAAACTGTAGTAAGGACCACAGCTCAGCTCATGGGTCCTCTGATAAATAAAATCACAAAAAAACATTTGTATCGGCCACCAAACACTTTGTTTTTGTTTGGGCAGCAGTCACAGCCATCTGTTAGCAGGAAAATTGACTCTATTTATAGAGTCAGAGGGTCCTTGGATTAAACAATCTAGAGCTAACACACCACTTCATGGTTGTCGAATCCACTCTGAAAAGGGCCAAAGGTTCCAAGTGTGATTCTTTAGTGCTCATGGGAATAGAGCTTTGGACCTTGGATTCTTTTGGGTATCCCATGTTGTGTCCTACTATTTCTTCATAGACATGCACTTGCGGAACATCATGCACATCATGCAGGAATTTGCAGACTTCTTCCCTCCAGAGAAAGCCATGCAACATCAGTCCCTGGTGAGCCCAAGGGAAACAATATGGAAAATATATTGTTCAAGCAATATATGGCAATGTCCAGGAATAAGCAGGAATGCAGTCTTCACATATGAGTGACGTCCCCGACGGAACCCATACAGAAATACTCCCCAGCATCCACTAGGAACACCTTTGGGAGCACTCCTCTGCACCTGCATGCTTGCCTTCCTGACTTCCCAACTTCTCTCCTTCATTTCCGCGTAGCCAGTAGGATGCACCATCCTTTCACTGCTGAAAAACTCTCTTCTTTTTTGGTGCCCTTCGGGGTACATCATGCTTTTGCCTTCCCGGTGATGCTGGTACCGTCGAACCAGACACCATCCCAGTATTTCTTTTTATTTTCAGTTTTTTATTTTCTATTGATTCTCACCACATTTCTCACCACTGGCCTAGGTCTCTAGGCCTCCACAGCCTTGTCTTCACTCTTCAAAGACAATTTTTTCAGGCATTGAAAAGCCAGTCAGTGGTTTAAAAAATGTACGAAGTGGGCCAGTATCATTTCGGCCACTGATAAACATGACTGGTGTTTAAAATGTTTTGGTCCTGACCATGAACTCACTTCTTGTCCTTTGTGCAAACAAATGACAAAGAGAGGCCTCAAGAACTGAGCCAGGCAGTTTGGATCATTGTTTGCCTTGGTTTCAGTGGCTTCCACTTCACCGAGGGCATTGACTTCTTCTCATGTGTCTCGGGCTTTTTCAAAGTCCAAACACAGAAATAAGTCAAAATCTCTGGCCATCTCCAAATCTTTGGCATTGAATGCCAATGCAAGAGAAAAGTCCCAACATAAGCATTGTGACTCCCCTAGAGGTGTTTCCGATGCAGATTGGTCAGCCAAACAACCCTGGCGGGAGTATCTGTCCTCCAAAGCACAAGTGCAGCTCTGGGACACTCCTAAGGCATTGACCTCCAGAAAGCTATCTGTTCCTTTTGCTGGGACGGTGGCTCAGAGCCCTATACATGATTCCACCCAGACCTCTGCCATCACCCTGGCCAGCGCATACTGGCTCTCAAGAGGAGTTTGGCATCACTCTTGGCAGCCTCGGTACCGGTAAATTGAGAGCTTCATCAGTTCAGGCTTTGGAACCAAGCCTATAACTGGATCTTAAGCCAACATCGTCAGAGCACCTGAGGCTGATTCCTCAGTTGGAATCGGTCAATGCCTTTGGTATCCAGCAGACTCAGGCTCTCATGCTTCTCGGTTCATATATCTTGGAGTATTGGAATCGGCATTGACCATCGATTTCTATGAAGCATCGAGGTCAAACCCATGATCACCAATACTTTGATTTCTTGCTGGATCTTGATTCAAGGTCTTCAGAATCTGAAGTGGGGTCAGTTGATTCGCGGGAACTTCTTGATATCCCTTCAGACCCTTTGCCACCTCAGGAATGTTGTCAGTCCTCACCAGAGAATATGTCCCTTCAGTACTTCATCCTTGACATGGCAGTGGGGTTCTCCATCACAGTAGCCTCGGAAAAGGAACCGAGGCCGAGGAATTGGAGATACTCCAATACTTTCCAATGCTCAAAGAGACTGCTACCTTACCAGTGCATCGAATCCTTCAGGACCTTATGCTCTGCATATGGGAAGCCCCACTCATGGTACCTCCAGTTAGCAAGAGACTCAAAAACCTGTACTGAGTATCGGAGTGCTCAGGTTTCCACAACCCAGCTTTCCCTCCACTGAATGGAGGTGGAATCAGCGATGCGCCAAATAAAGTGTTCCAAGAACCATTCATCCATGCCTCCTGTCAGAGAATCGAGGACTCTTGATGTTTTTTGGCATCGTAGTTTCCAAGCAAGCATGTTAGCCTCCAGGATCAAGTCTTACATGCTTTACATGGGCATGCTCCTGAAAGATGCCACCAGGGGTCTGGAAACTTTCTCCCCTACACTTCCAGAGGGCAAACAGTTTGCATTTCTGATCCTCATTAAGCATAATCAGAGTACGTCTAAGTTTCTTACCAGGGCTACTTTCGATGCCTTTGAATCTACCAGCAGACTTTGAGCAATCTGCAATGGAGCTTGCAAGATGGCTGGTTACAGGCCTCAGACCTTGAGCAATGGGGCCAGGATAAACTGTCCAACATCCCATGTACTGGTGAAAACCCTTTTGGCAAGGATTGGAGGGAAAAAGCAGGTGATCTCACCCTAAAATGCTTTTCTAGGAAGACAGCTGACCCATCCAAAAGAAAGGTCCTTCCAAATAAATCTTTTTATTCTAAGAAGAAGAGATATCATCCTTATTACCCACTTTATGCTGCCTATCAACCTCAGCAACTTCAGCAGAGGCAGCAGGGTCCTCACCAACCTAAAAAATCCCAAACTCCTAAACCCCAACCAGCTGCACAGACACAGCCTGCACCTGTTTTATTACTCCTTCCTAGAGAGCATTGCCAATCTGCTCCTTGAGGGCTCCAGACCCTCCACATTGCAGGCAGACTTCTTCACTATGCCCACATGTGGCACCTCCAAACATCAGAGCAGTGGACACTCCATATTGTCCAAAGGGGTTATCAGCTTCACTTCTAAACCTTACCCCCCACCTTCTTCACAGGAGAGTATCCCATATAACCCCTTCACAACAACCTCTTAAACAGCAACCATACCTCAGCAACACTCGGGGAAATCAACCAACCAATCCCTGTGGACCAAAGAGCTGAGCTTTCACCAAAAAGGCTCAGAAACAACAACACTGAAGCAACCCTCAGAGAGTCCAACTAATCAATCCCTGCGAACCAAAGAGCTGAGTTACCACCAACCCCAATATAAGTACAAACACAAGCATTCAAGCACATTACCATCCAGAACCCCACACTGATGATGTCCCCTTGAATGGTGATGAAACGTCTTCAATCAAACCATCAAGCTTGGAGAACAATCCAACATCATGATCACCAACCTGAGCTACCAGTGTTCACAAACATCTCTAATCCTCTTAAATAAGAGGTGGCCAGCCTGTTGTCCCAAGGTGCCATAGAAATAGTTCCTCCTCTTCCTCAAAAGAGTTAGGCATCTACTCTCCATACTTTCTCATTCCAAAGAAAACAGGAGGCTTCAGGCCCATTCTAGATCTCAGAGAATGAAACAACTTATTGGTCTGAGAAAGATTCAAAATGATCTCCCTAGGAACTCTTCTGCCTTACTTCTAGAGACATGATTGGTTCCGTTCTCTAGATTAAAAAAAGGCATATGCACATTTATTTTTTTATTTTATTTTATTTCAATTTCTATACTGCAAATTCCAGAAGATCACTTGCGGTTTACATTTTAAAAAACAAAGAATTGTAAACAGTTACAAGTTCATTTTACAGGGAACATGGATAACTATGTACAGAAATAATGTAGCTTAAGGCAAACAATAAGATATGTTTAAATGCAAACAATAAAGTAATACAACTGAAAATTGTTAACTTTAAACAGAGTTGTGCGTCATTGTGTATGTAGAAAGTATTTATCAGGAATGAGTATTGATGTGATGGGTACTCAGAAAGGTGTTGGGTTAAGTTATGGAGCCAAACTGTTGTGTGAAGAGGTGTGTTTTAAGTTTTTTTCTTAAATGTGGAAAGGTCTTTTGTCTCTCTTAGGCTTTCAGGTAGTGTGTTCCAGAGGGTGGGTGAACAGTGTGAGAATGCTCTGTTATTTGTAATATTTTTAGCTTTAATATATTCTGGGGCTGATAGAAGTTTGTTTTTGTTACAGTTCTTTGGTTACGGGTTGTCTTATCAATGGATATGAGTGATGACAGATATGATGGAGAGATGTCATTAATTAGTTTGAATGACATTATAGTTATTTTGTACTGGGTGCGGGAGTGTATGGGGAGCCAGTGTAGGTTGCTTAGAATAGAGGTGATATGGTCAAGTGGACAGGAGCATGTTGTTATTCTTGTGGCGATGTTTTGTGCAATCTGTAAGGGACGAATTGAATGTTTAGGTAGGCCTTGGAGTAGGGCATTTGCATAATCAAAATTTGGGGGCACAAGAGCCTTAAGTACAGATTTAAAGTCATTAGAGTACAGTAGGGGGCAAAGTTTTAATAATTTCAGTTTTTAGTAGATTTTTCTTGTGGCATTTTTTATGAAAAAATTCATATTCAGGGTGCGATCAAGTATCACCCCAAGATATTTTATCTCATCTTTGACCGTAATGATTGTGTCTTGTAATATGATGTTAGGTGGGGCTGTGAAGTTTAGATTACGTGTTATCTAAAGGGCCTCTGTTTTGCTGAAGTTGATCTTCAGATTGTTGTCAGTGAATCAGTTGAGTAATTCAGTGAAACATTCGTTGATGTGTTGAATTGGGAAATTAGAAACTTAGAAACATGATGACAGAAAAAGACCACATGGCCTATCTAGTCTGTCCTTCCATAACAACAACTACAACAGTCCACTTTTTACCTTTAGAGATCCTCTGTGTTGGTCCCATGCTTTTTTGAATTCAGTTACTGTCCTCATCTCTACCACCTCCACTGGGAGACTATTCCATGGATCCACTACTCTTTCTGTAAAGAAATATTTCCGCATATCACTCCTGAATCTATCTCCCTTCACCCTCATCCCATGTCCTCTCGTAGCAGAACTTGCTTTCAATTGAAAGAGGCTCTCTCCCTGAACATTTATGCCACGGAGGTATTTAAACATCTCAATCATATCACCTCTATCCCGCCTTTCCTCTAAGGTGTACATATTAAGATCCTTAAGTCTGTCCTCATATGCTTTATAATGAAGCCCACTAATCATTTTAGTAGCCACCCTCTGCACCGACTCCATCCTGTTCACATCCTTTTGAAGGTGCGGTCTCCAGAATTGCACACCATACTCCAAATGAGGTCGCACCAAAGACTTATACAGAGGCATTATCACCTCCTTTTTTCTGCTAGCCATTCCTCTCCGTATGCACCCAAGCATCCTTCTAGATTTGCCGTCGCCTTTTCTACCTGTTTAGCTACTTTAAGATCATCAGACACAACCACGCCTAGGTCCCGCTCTTCTTTAGTGGACAAAAGTACTTCACCTCCTATACTGTATTGCTCCCTTGGATTGCTGCAGCCCAAATGCATGACCTTACATTTTTTAACATTAAATCCCAGCTGCCAAATTCTAGACCATTCTTCAAGCTTAGCTAGATCCCTCCTCATGTTATCTACACCTTCCTGGGTGTCTACTCTATTGCAGATTTTGGTATCATCTGCAAAGAGGCAAACCTTACCCGACAGCCCTTCCGCTATATCACTAACAAAGATGTTAAAAAGAATCGGACCAAGGACAGATCCCTGGGGCACACCAGAGTGAGCTCCATTTACTTGTACTCTTTGTCGCCTCCCACCCAACCAATTTCTAACCCAAGCAGTAACTTTAGGGTCCATCCCTAGGGTGCTCAGTTTGTTTATAAGTTGCCTTTGAGGAACAGTGTCAAAGGCTTTACAGAAATCTAAATACACCACATCTAGATCTCTCCCTCGGTCCAACTCCCTGGTCACCCAGTCAAAGAAATCAATCAGATTTGTCTGACAAGACCTGCCTCTGGTGAATCGATGCTGCCTCGGATCCTGTAATCCGCTGGATTTCAGAAACCTCACTATTTTCTCTTTCAGTAGCGTTTCCAATAATTTACTCACCACCGAAGTTAAACTAACCGGCCTGTAGTTTTCAACCACATCCTTACTTCCGCTTTTGTGTAAAGGCACCACATGAGCCTCTCTCCAGTCCTTTGGCACCACTCCCGACTCCAACGAGGCATTGAAAAGGTCAGTCAGTGGAGTTGCTAGAACGTCCCCAAGTTCCCTCAGTATTCTAGCGTGTATCCCATCCGGTCCCATCGCTTTGTCTACTTTAAGTTGAGCTAGTTTCTCACAAACACAGTCTTCTGAAAATTGTTCAAGATGTCCCTCGCTTCTGTTCCTAAATGTGGGTGTTTTCTGAGGTCCTGCTCCTGGTTCTTCATCTGTGAACACAGAACAAAAATATTTGTTAAGCAATTCCGCTTTATCCCTATCAGCTTCTATATATTCCCCCCCTGCACCCTTGAGTCTGACAATACCACTTTTGCCCTTCCTCTTCTCACTAATATATCTGAAAAATGTCTTATCCCCCCATTTTATTGCATTGGCTGTTTCCTCCTCCTTTTGAATCTTTGCCTTCTTGACTACTTTGCTAGCTTCTCTAAGTTTTTCCAAATACAGATGCCTGTCTTCCTCTCTGTGATCTCTTGTATTTCATGAAGGCCTCCCTCTTTTTCTTCACTTTTTCAGCTACTTCCTTTGAAAACCATAGCGGTCTCCTGTTCCTTTTGCCTTTATTTACCATTTTAACAAAAAGGTTGGTTGCCCTTAAAATACCCCCTTTCAGTTTTGCCCACTGTTTTTCTACATCCCCCAGCTGTTCCCATCCCACTAACGACTCCCTGAGGTATTGGCCCATCTTCGCAAAGTTTGTCGTCCTAATGCCTAAGATCCTCACCTTGGAATGGATTCTAACAGCCCTAGTCCTAATACTGAACCACACCATCTGGTGATCACTGGATGCAAAATGATCTCCCACTACAACATCAGAAACACTTTCACCATTGGTAAGCACCAAGTCCAGTATGGCCCCTTCACGTGTGGGGTCTGTTACCAATTGCCTGAATAGTTCTCCCTGTAGAGAATCCAGGATCTCCTTACTTCTAGATGATACTGCAGCAGGAATGTGCCAATCAACATCTGGCATATAGAAATCTCCTATCAGTAGCACTTCCCCTTTCCTAGCAATGCTGCGTATGTCTTCAATTAACTCTCTGTCCACCTCTTCCTCTTGTGAGGGAGGTCTGTATATCACACCAATGCAAATAGATTTCTCTTTCCCTCTTTCAAGTTTAACCCACAATCCCTCCTCTCTCCCTTTTAAGCTCTGTAATTCCAAAGCTTTAATAGTAGTTTTTACATATAGTGCCACTCCTCCTCCCCTTCTTCCTACCCTGTCCTTTCTGAATAAAGTATAGCCAGGTATAGTTACATCCCAGTCATGGTTTTCTGTGAACCATGTTTCTGTAACTGCCACTAAATCCAAGTCAGCCACTCCCACCAAAGCTTCAACTTCAGGGATCTTATTTCCCATGCTACGGGCATTAATACACACTGCTTTCCATATGTTACCCCTGTTAACCATTTCCATAAAGGTATTTAATGTATCACCTACCTGGGGGCTTTCACTTACCTGGGGGCTTTCTTCACCCATCCCCAACGAATCTAGTTTAAAGCCCTCTTCAGTAGATTAGCCAGTCTACTACCGAAGATGCGTTGACCTTTCTTGGACAGATGGATGCCATCTCTGCTCTGCAACCCTTGGAACAGCATCCCATGGTCTAGGAAACCAAAACGCTCTCGATGACACCATCCACACAGCCATGCATTCATCTCCAGGATGCAAGCCTCTCTGTTCATTTTGAATTTTTATTTATTTATTTATTTACATTCTCTTATATACCGCGCTATTCTGCATCAGTGCGGTTTACATTGAACAAACTAAAATTACATTGAACAGGGTATTATAACTTGGAGATAACTATTTTACAGGGAACATGGGCTATGGAGGGTTAAGTGGCTTGCCCAAGACCACAAGGAGCACCTGTGGGACTAGAAACCCCAGTCCTTCCGGCCCAAGGTTGCTGTCCTCTAGTGGGATTTGAACCACCGACCTTCCGGCCTGAAGTACCTTGCCCCAACCACTAGGCTACATGATGATATGATGATATCGTCCGCGTATATGTGGTACAAGAGTTTGAATCTTTTAAGGATGGAGCAAATGGGTTGCAGATAAATGTTAAATAAGAGAGCAGAGAGAGGAGAACCCTGTGGGAGACCTTGTTCTTGGTTATATATATTAGAGGTTGTATTTCCTAGTTTAACTTGCTGGGTTCTCTCTGAAAGGTATGAGTTAAACCATTGTAGAACGGTGTTGTTGATACCTATGTGTTGTAGTCTGGATAGCATCATTTGATGGTTTACACTATCAAAGGCTGCAGAAATGTCCAGAAATATAAGGAAAAATATGGTTTCAGTGTTGTCGATACCCTGAAGTATACAATCAAAAAGTACAGTAAGAAGCGTCTCAACGCCATGGTATGGTCTAAAGCCATATTGTTGCTGGTCTAAGGGGGCATGTGTATCAATAAGGTCTTGTAATTGTATGAGGGCAGTTTTTTCAATGTTTGGTCAGTAGGGGAAGGCTGGAGATTGGTCTATATGAGCGTGGGTTGTTTTTATCCATTGTATTGTTTTTAAGTATTGGGCGTATGATAGCATGTTTAAGGGCAGGAGGCATGTAGCCAAGGCTTTGGGATGTGTTGATGATGTGGAGGATAAGAGGTGTGAATTCTGTTTTTGTGGCTTTAATCCAGTGTACAGGACAAGGATCTAGGTAAGAGGTGATAGTGTTTACTTTTGTGATAATGTTTTCGAGTATTTTCTGTGAAGTCATAGAGAAGGATGACCATAGATGCTGTGTCGTAGATGGAAGTGGGTCTAACTTGTATTGATGAGAGTGTTGTTGGGAGATTTTGGTTTTATAGAAATTGGCAAGTGTTTGGGGGTGTATGGGGGTTTCAGTATCGTTATTGTTTGTGAGGGATTTTATAATTTGGAAGAGCTGTCATGGTTGGTTAATTGATTTTGCAAGGGTGTTGGCATAATACTATTTTTTTGCATTATTGTGTTTCTATAGAGTTTTAGCTTAGCCATATATATTGTTTGTTACATAGGGGTCTTAGACTGACGACATTTGCATTCAGTTTTACGTAAGACTTTTTTGAGAAGTTTCAGTTCAGGTTTAAACCATGGGCTGAAGTGTTTTTTGTGGGGAGAGGGGAATAAGCTTTTTGAATGGCTGCACTGGAAATCGTATGATTCCATTTGTTAATGATTTCATCTACGTTAGCTGTAGGGTTGACTAAGTTTTGTATAGTTTGACTTATGAAGGTTTCTTTGTCAAATGTTTTGAATTTGTGTGTTTATGTAGGTTTTATCTGTTGAGAATTTGTAGTTTGGGTAATGGGAATTAGAAATTTTATGAGGTGGTGGTCAGACCAGGGTACTGGTGAGACCATGAGCGATGTGGGGTCGTAGTTATGATATATTATGTTTGGTAGAAATATTAGATCTAGATTATTGCCTTTACAGTGGGTTTCTTGTCAATTATTTGGTGGAAATTTAAATTGATGGTATTGGTTAGAAAGTTGTACTTTGGTTTTGAGGTAAAGACGCTAGGTTGAGATCTCCTAGTAATATTAGTGGGAGTTTATCATTGGCTGATGTTAGCGTTTCAGTTAAGATCTCAAGGGTGTCTAAAGGGGCATCTGGTGACCTGTAGGTCAGACAAATATGCAAGTTTTTTGTTCTTATGTTTAGAATTTCAAGATTTTGGGCATTGATAGATGATAACTGGTTAGCTCTTAGATCTTTTTTTTATGATTGATCTGTGTTGGAAACCCAGGTTTCTGTAATACATAGTAGAGCAGGTTTATTTTCTGAGATGATATCTTGTATTAAAGGAATTTTATTTATCATAGATCTTGCATTTATGAGCATGCAGTTGAGGTATCTGTAGGTGGAGGTATCTTGCTCCAGGGGTGGTATGTGGTATGGGTAGAGCTTAATGTTGATTAATCTTGAGTAGTTAATTTTTGTATGTTGCTTGGGATTGTGATAGTAGTACGTTAGTTGTCTGAGATCAGAGTGGATTGTGGGTATGTGTTTAATTTGCTGGGTAGTGAGTGCATGATTGAATGTACACATGTACTAATATATTCCTTACACAGACAGTAGCTGCACTTCTTGTTTCAAGGAAACCATTACCAATACAGAGTTCATCTTTCCTTACTTGGATGACTAGCTAATCAAGGGAGACTCCCCCAAAGAGGTAACTCTCTCCCTTCATGAAACCATCATGGTGCTCCTACACCTGGGTTTTGTCATAAACTTCCCAATTTCCCACCGTGCTCCTGCCTAACAACTGGAGTTCATCAGAGCATTCCTAGACACTCAACAGGTCCGAGCTTTCCTCCCAGAATATCACTATGCCCGCCTCATCGAACTGGCAAAAAAGGTACAACATCAGAACTGTATAACAGCTCGAGAAATGCTTTGGCTATTGAGACACATGGTTTCCCAGTCCATGGTTTCCCTTAAGCTTGATTACACATGCATCAGGTGCAGTGGATTCTCTCTTCCTAATGGACATAATCGAAAGTTTGCCTCAGGAACAAGATCCACATCACACCTCAACTTATCACGTCCCTTCAGTGGGGTGTCTCCCACTAAACCTACTTGTCGGTTACCTTTTCAGATGCTTCCACCTCAATGCACTCTGATGACAGATGCTTCCAGATTGGGTGGGGGCTCATATGAACAACCTGACCACACAGGGACTGTGGACACAACTAGAATCTGCCCTGCTGAACAACCTGCCAGAGCTACGGGCACTGACAAATGCTCCGGCTGTTTCAACCCCTGCTATCTGGACAATCTGTTCTAGTCAGAATGGCAACCAGGTTGCCATATTCTACATACACAAACAGGGGGAAATGGGATCCCCTCTGCGAAGAGGCAATTTGCCTATGGTCCTTTGCCATCTCTCACCGTATCCATCTGAGAGCTATTTACCTCTCGGGCAAACTCAATATCCTAGCGGACAAATTAAGTTGTATCCTTTGTCCGCATGAATGGACCTAGAATCGAGAGATGGCTACTCAGATATTCCAAACATGGGGAACCCCACTCATAGATCTCTTTAGCACTCCACAAAACATGCAGCTTCCTCGGTTCTGCACCAGGGTTCTGTCTTTACACTGGCAGGCCCCAGATGTCTTCCTCCTCCTATGGAGAGAATGGCTGCTCTACGCATACCCATCCATCCCCTTGATACCCAAAATACTGTTCAAGATACAGGTCAACAAGGAATCGATGATTCTCATAGCTCCCTTTTGGCCCCATCAACCTTGGTTTCCTCTGCTCCTTTCCCTTGCGCACACTGAACATCTCAACTTGGGATGTGTGCTCAACCTCCTCTCCTAAGCCCATGGGATGCTCCTCCATCCCATTCTTCACTCCCTATGCCTGACAGCATGACTGCTGAAAGGCTAGTGCTCGCTGATCTTGACCTACCACAGACGGTCAAAGATTTCCTTCTTGCATCACGTAAAGATTCCACCAGGCGATCTCATGCATTCAAATGGCGTATGTTTGCCTTTTGATGCTCCCCAAAGGACCTTGATCTCTTTTCTTGCCTGGTAGTCATTTCTACAATATCTTCTCCACTTATCCTTAAGACAAACTCGGTGAGCGTTAACCTTAGTGCCATTGCAGCATTTCACAGACCAGTGGACAGACAGCCTATCTCCTCACACCCCTTAGTAGCACGCTTCATGCAGGGTCTCTTGCTATCCAAGCCACCCATTAAGCCACCTCCAGTGGCCTGGGATCTCAATGTGGTTCCTTCTCAACTTCTAAAGCTACCTTTTGAACCTTTAGCCATCACTTCACCAAAGTATCTATCTTGGAAGGTCATCTCCCTTGTCCTCACTTCAGCTCGCTGCATCAGTGATCTGCAAGCTCTAGTAGCAGATCTGCCCTATACTTGGTTCCACCATGACAAGATGGTTCTGTGTACCCATTCAAATTTCCTCCTGACGGCTTCCTCCTTCCATCTAAACCAGTCAGTAGTCCTCCCGTCTTTCTTTCCTATATCATATGTCTCTCAGGCTGAAGCAGCACTATACACCTTAGACCAAAAGCGAACACTGGCCTATTACCTGGATAGAACTAAAGATCACAGAAGATCCTCTCTATTATTCATCTCATTTGATCCTAGTTATCTGTGTCTACCAGTGACGAAGCATACTCTATCTAAATGGATAGCAGATTGCATCTTTTGCTTATACACAAGCAGGACTCTCTTTGGAGGGTCACGTCACTGCTCATAATGTAAGAGCTATGGTAACATCCATAGCTAATCTCCATTCAGTAGCCATTGAGGACATCTGCCGGGCAGCTACCTTGTCCTCCATTCATACTTTTGCCGCACACTGTTGTCTGGATAGAGACTCCCGTCGGGACACAGTCTTTGTCCAGGCTGTACACCAGCACCTCTTTGCGACTTAAACTCAACTCCTACCCTCCGTCCCTGCTTCTACAGGATACCAGACTATCATCGGGGGAGTATCGCCTCCTGGAATTGAGTCCAATGCCCTATATAACTCTTTCATGACTCATTGGCTACAAGTTTTTTGCCTCAGGGATCGCACTACTCTCGCCCCCATACCATTCTGGTACCTGGGAGCTAGTGGGTCCCATATGTGAAGACTTCATTCCTGCTTGTTCCTGAAGATAGCGTAGTTACTCGCCTGTAATAGATGATCTTCAGTGACAGCAGGAATCCACCTTCACAACCCACCCTCCTTCCCTAGCAGTTGTAGGGTTCGTTTTGTTTTCCTCCTTCTTGTCAGCTACAAACTCAACTGAGGAGAGAAATTGGGAAGGCAGGCACAGAGGAGTGCTCCCAAAGGCTTTCCTATTGGATACTGGGGAGCGTTCCCATGTGGGCTCCATCAGGGATGTCACCCATATGTGAAGACTGATTCCTGCTGTTCTCGGAGATCACCTGTTACAGGTGAGTAGCTACACTTTTTTGATATGGCATCAAGAGCCTTCCTGCGTATTGGCACCCAGAGTCTCTCATGGCTCCAGGTATGAGACTTACAATACAGTGTTAAGGAGAAGCTTCCTCATCATTAATGAGGTACCAGGGTAGAGGGAGAAGGAAATTCTATTATTCTCAGATGCATAGTATCCCTCTCTCTCCCGTGTGACACATACTAAGCAAGATTCTCACTCGTGGCCTGATCAGTAGAGGACCCAGAAGCCTCATTCTGTTCCGCAGCCAAAACTAGTGGTCAGGTTTTGACTGGCTCTAGAGAACATAGACAACCTTCCAATAGGAGGCAGACTCATGTTCCTCGTAGATTATTGGGCCATTGTAACCAGTGGTGTGATCTGGCCGATTCACGTAAACTGGTTTCTGCCACAGGCCAGGTTCGCCGAACCATACTGAAAGCAGAATCCCAGTGACGGCACTGCACTGGCAGGAATCCCTCCACCTGCCAGTGATTTGTTGGCATCGGGGACCACAGCAGGGAGGGAAGCCCCCGATGCTGTCAAACCACTGGCGGGTGGGGGGATTGGATCACTGGGCTACCAGGGAATTTCTTCCCTGTGATGACTACCAGCGGGCCAAGTTTGCAGCGCTGGCAATGCAAACATGTGCCATGCTGCCACCCACTCTGCTCCTTCACTGGTGGGATCAATTCAAACTGGTTCCTGATCAGATCGGATCTCGGCACTGATTGTAACCTCTGACTGTTAGGCTCTCAAATTAGTCCAAAATGGCTACTGATTTCACTTATTCTGCCCTCCTGCCAAGTTGCCCATTGAGAGTTCAATTAATCAGCACCAAGAAATATTTTTACAGGAGCTTTCTACCCTTCCACAGGCCAATGCAGTAAAGCATGTACCAATAGTGCAGGAAGGGCAGTTATTTTACTTGAGGTACTTCCTGGTCACCAAGAGCAGAGGGATTCCATCCCATCTTAGACCTGAGGAATCTGAAGAAGTATTTTGTCTGAGAAAAGTTCAGAATGGTTTCCATAGGAACCCTGCCTCCCTTTCTTCAAAAAGGAGATTAACTATGCTGTCTGGACTTAAAGGATGTACATCCACATTCATATTGATTCCAGACATAGGAAGACTCTTTGTAAGGAAACACCACTTCCAGTATCGCATAGTACCATTTGGCTTCATGTCCGCTCTTCTCAAATTTACAAAATACCCTGCAGTAGTCAAAGCATGTCTACATAGACTGAGCATGCATGTGTTTCCCTACTGTTATGATTGCCTGGTTAGGAGTACAACTCAGGATGCAGTTCAAGAATTCATATGCAAAATCATCTGAATCCTGTTGATGGTGAGATTCATCATAAATTACCTTAAGACAAATTAAACCCATCAAGCTAACTAGAATTCATTGAATCTCTGCTAGACATGACTCGGGAAAAAGCCTTTCTTCCACAGACATTTGGCTGGTGTTGATCATGGAAGAAATACAAGAGTCAGCAGACATCTGCAAAAGACCTGTTGAGAATATTTGCTCATATTTATTTATTTAACATTTTTTTATATACCGCCTTTCAGATTCGTCTCAAGGCGGTTTACAGTGAACATAACTTTGCTTACATGGGACTTTTCTTCAGAACTATTTACAATGTCAAATATCAAAAGTGCTTACAGATAACAGATAACATTTTAACTATTTACATGGGAGGTTGAGCTCTTACAGAGGCTTAGGGTTTTGCCAGTTTTCTAAATGTTGCAATAGTCGGTACAATTATTGAGTAGTATGGTATTGAAGTGCTCAGTAAATAGTAGTGTTTTCAAGTATTTCCTGGTCAGTAAAATCATTGGTTGCTCTGAATTGGTGTGGAAGGGAGTTCGATAGGGATGGTGAGTAGAGTTTGAACACTCTATGTAGTGCATTCTGAGAGGTGCTCACAGGTATCATAGAGGTTGCAAGGGAGCTTTGGTGCTGTGTCCTCCTTGATCTGTTGTCTGGGACTCTTCTGATTAAGTTTTCTAAGTAGCTGGAAGATTGATTGTGAATAATTTTTAATGCCATCATTATTGCCTTATATTTTATACGTGAACTTATACATGTAACTTTATGCTTGTGAACGTTATGCATGTAAACAGCCTTGGCATGTTTCTAAATGAAACAAACTCAGTGAACCCTGAGTACACAATGGAGGCAATCCACTCACAAGCTTAGTGATGTAATATCTGTCACAGTTTCCCTTTGTGACTCCCTGTCCTACTGGAAGGTCCATTCCAGTCTGGCCAAAGGATTATCTTTCCAAGTTCCTCCCTATCAAAAACTACTCAAGATAGAGTGTAGATGTGTTTCACATTCAGAGAATGTGGTCCTCCCAGGAAAGCATATCTGAACACATTACACCTGTACTTTATAGCTTTCTCTGGCTCCCAGTCCAAAGTCGTATATATTACAAAACACTAATGACTACATTTAAACTCATAAGAGATACCTCACCTCCCTCATCAACAAACAAGTAAAGACACGACTAAAGCAAGAATGCAGCCAGAACAAACTAGTAGTTTCCCCGGACTACCGAAAATCCATTAGAGTCACTAACAACAGAGCATTTTCACACTTTGCTCCCATACTCTGGAACGCAGTACCAGATGAATTAATTACAATTAAAGATCTCTCCACATTCTGCAAAGATCTCTCCACATTCTGCAAACCCCCAATTCTTCAAAAACACTTTGGAAGCCCATCGGAATACACTCTCCACACACACATATAGAAGATGCACAGACACCATCATCGTATTTAACTTAAAACCAAATTGAAGTTTAGACCTACATTTTTTGTTCAATGTACATAGTTCACAATTTGGACTAGGTTAAGTCCCAAGTTTTTGTTCATTGTACATAGTTATTGGAACTCTTTCATATAATTAACTTTGTTGTTTTTTTAATGTAAACTACATTTCATCTCCAGCAAAAGCATTATATAAGTGCTTAGAAATAAATAAAATAAAGGAATAAATAAAGCCCCTATCACATCAATTTCCTGGAACGGAGAGCAATTTTGAATGCACCAAAGGCTTTCAGAGATTGGTTGGCCAACCAAATTGTGATGATTCAAATGGACCACCAAGTAGCCATGTACTACATAACATGCAGGGAGAAACAGCATCATACCTCTTCTGTTGGGAGGCAGTCATAATGTGGAACTACTCCTTCTTTCATGGAGTGGCTCTCATGGACACAGATCTACCTGACAAGAACAGTTCCCTAGTGGACAAACTAAGTCGTGCCCTTGTCACTCACCTACTACCCCGGAGGCAGAAGGCCTGGGGCTTCAGTGAGGATCCTCTTATGTAGCAAGGACGGAGTAGTGCCCCCTGGGATTTTGAGTCCCAATAGCTATTCAAATAAGAAGGTAGCTGTGGTCGAGTAGCTATGCTTAAAGAGGTATTTATTTCCCTTCCCGGGAGAATTCTTGCAACAAGGGTCAAAAGAAATTAAACCATGATACTGGTACAACACAAGTGGGAACTACAAATTACAACACAAATGCTTCTTGTCAGCTTTAAACAAATCAAAAAGGGAAAACAGGCTTTTTCTCTCACAAAGCTTTCCGGTGAAATCTGTGTTCCTCCACAGATTTCTCTTAGGCAGGGTTTTACTCAGGCTTTAACAAAAAGAGGTCACGCTGTCTGAAAACACCATTGTACAGTCCATTTTACAAATATCTGAGCTCTCTTCACAGAAGTCACATTCCATGTCCTCGTGTGCTTCTTGGGAATTATATTTGTCAGGGCTGTAATGTGTATCAGTGTTTAAAAGTTCCCTCTCTTCTTGGCTAGAGCTTCTCTCCCCCTCCCCTTGCAGAAAGGCTGGTTACCATGCACTATGGATTCTCTCCTTAGAGGGCCATACCCTTCAGGACCAATGTAGTTAAAATCCAGTGCCCCTCTATTCAAGGTACTATGCCTTTCTTCAGGCTGAGTTCTGACTCTCCGTTTTGCAACCGGGAAGTTGAAAGTTTTCTCCCTTTCACTTCCCCTCAAGGGACGTCTTTCTCTCGGGTAGGAACTCACTTCTGGATAATAGCTTTTGCTCCCCAGGTACCTGCTCTCGTGGGTATTCCCTCTCCCAGCTCCTCGTGGTTTGCAGCTTGGAATCTCTCTCTGTCCCCAACCGGACTTTGGCTTAGTGAAGCCCAACTTTCCAGCACTAACGTCTGAGAATTTCTCCTGAGCAAACCCCTCTGAGGTGCAGATGGAATCTACGTCAGAAGCTTTCAGGTATGACTCCTGGCTCTCCTGAGCTCTGCTCTTTCCTCTCCAGTGAATCCTCTCAGGGTCTCTTTCTCCCTCGACATCAGAGAATGAGTCCGACTCCCTGCTCCCGTCTCTGTTTCCCTTGCGTGTGTATCTGCTTCTGTCTCTGTTCCCGAGACTGAGTCTGCTCCTCTCTCGGTTCTGCCCTGCTTTGCTCAAGACTGACTTTTTAAGTGCGTCATTCTTTGAGACTCTTGTTAGCTCAAACTGCCGCAGCTGTGTCTGCTTCCCTGATGAGCTATGACGTAATGCTCTATCTGGGCGTTTACCTACAGCCTGTGCTCTTGTTTTGCTTGGTTGCTCATAGCAACCTCTAGCCATGTGCTTTGCACTGCCGGTTTTAAAACTTCCCTGTGTATTTTCATCTACTTCCATAGGCACCATCTGCCTTGCACCATGACAGATCCCCCCCCCTTAAAATATTACGGGCTGCAGTTCTTACCTGACAGCCCGGAATCCGTGACAATGCATCTGCATTTCCATGCAGCCGCCCCGCCCTATGCTGTACTACGAAGCTAAAAGGTTGGAGTGCTAGGTGCCACTGGGTCAGACGAGGGTTGCTGTTCCTCATCTGATGTAACCAGGTCAGAGGGGTGTGGTCTGTGATCAAAAGAAATTGCTGGCCAGTTAAATAAAAGCGCAGTGCCTCCACTGCCCATTTAATCGCCAGGCACTCCTTTTCTATTGTCGAGTAATTTTTGTCTGCACTATTGAGCTTTCGGCTCAAATACGTTACAGGGTGCTCTACCCCATCAAAATTCGGAGCCATTACCGCCCCCAACCCTGTTTCGGATGCGTCCGTCTGGACAATGAAGGGTAGGTTGAAATCTATCCCCCTTAAGACAGGTGCCCTACAGAGTTTTTCCTTTAGGTTAGTGAAAGCTACTTCAGCCTCCGGGGACCACTTTATCATGGTAGGGGCGTTTTTCCGTAACATTTCAGTAAATAGAATACTCTCCTCAGCAAAGTGTGGTATAAACCGACGATAGTATCCTATCAAACCCAGAAAGCTCCGGACTTGCTTTTTCGTGCCCGGACGTGGGAAATTTCAGACACTCTCTAGTTTACAGACCAGGTGCCTTACTACCCCCCTCCCAACCATGTGTCCCAAGTACTTGGCCTCTTCCGTGGCGAACAGACACTTGGCCGGATTTAGTGTTAGTCCCGCCTTGCGAAGTGCCCTGAGTACGGCCTCTATTCTTGTAAGGTGTTGGGTCCAGGTTGTGCTGTAAATTATCACGTCGTCCATATAGGCCAGCGTGTATTCGTGGTGGGGCCTTAGGACCTGGTCCACCAATCACTGGCATGTGGCAGCGGCGCCGTGTAAGCCAAATGGCATGCGGTGAAATTGAAAGAGGCCTATAGGCGTGCTAAACGCCGTTTTTGGCTTGGACTCCTTCGTTAAGGGTACCTGCCAATATCCCTTGGTGAGGTCAAGGGTGGTCAGGTATCTCACTTGCCCCAAACGATCCAGCAAATCGTCTATCCGGGGCATCGGGTAAGCATCAAACTGTGACACTTCATTCACCCGACGAAAGTCGATACAGAATCGAATGGATCCGTCTGGTTTGGGCACCAGCACCACTGGACTAGACCAGGGGCTGCGTGACTCCTCTATAACCCCAAGCTTCACCATCTCTTTTACCTGTTCGACTATTTCTCTCTTTTTTGCCTCAGGCATGCGGTAGGGGCGTTGGCAAATTATTTGCCCCAGTGTGGTTATAATTTCGTGGGCTACTACGTTAGTTTCCCCTGGTGTCGTAGTTAAAACATCCGAGAATCTATCCAGGACTTGGGCCAGTTCTTGCTGCTGGGGTATAGAAAGCCCTTCACCTACCCTAGGTCTGGACTTGTCCCTCAAATCTGCAATTTGAGGACCCAGGTCTTCTTCTTTTGGTTCTTCTGCTAGGGCGGTCATAATCTTGACTTCACCCTGGCCCGTGGACCCAAATCCCTGTTCCCCCCTTATGGTGGACGGTAAGGAAGACACTTCTTCGATTATGGGGAAACCCACTCGCTCGCAGATTAACTGCACTATGCGATCGCCTACATGAATTTTAAAGTCGGTCTTACTAAAATTAAAGACCAGGACCTTAATACATCTCCTATAGTCGGGGTCTATCACCCCAGCCCCTATATCTAAGAAAAAGTTTACCGCAAGGCCTGACCTCGGAGCAATACGGCCATAGCAGCCCTCTGGGATTCTCACCTGGATGCCTGTATCAATTAAGGCCTTCCCTCCTTTTCCCACTATGGCTTCCTCCGCACTGAATAAATCATAGCCAGCCGCTCCTGGGGTGGCTCTTTGTGGGCTTTTGGCCAAGTTGGACACTTTGCAGAACTGTAGGACGAACTTTGCTTTCCCTAAGGGCGCCCCCTTCTTGGGAACCTGTGGTCCTGTCCTACTCTTCTGTGGTTTTCCAAACAGGGGACTCGGGAGTTTGGCGGCCAAAGCTTCTATTTCCCCCTCCTGTACTCCTACCTGGTGTTGGGTAGGCTTTAGGCTAGGCTTATTAAGCTTTCCCTCCATTTTTTGACTAAATGGTGGCCAGTCCCTCCCCAGGACAACCTCCCTTGGCAGCTTTGGAACTATGGCTACCGATATATTCTGCTGTGTTCCTAAGGCATTTACCTTTACACTGTGTAATGGATAATGTGAGGCTTCGCCGTGCACGCACCTGACCCGAACTTGTCCCTCTGCTTGACTCGGGGACGACTGGCGGTGCCCCTCAATGGCTTCCCAGAGCCTCTTGGAAATCATGCTCTGGTCAGCCCCTGAGTCAAGTAGAGCCAGTGTGTGAATACCTTCTACTTGTGCTTGGATCAAGAATTCGTCCTGCTCTGTTTCCTCTGCCCCTGTCACCAGGACTGTTCGTTCTGTGCAGGATCTCTGATAATGTCCAGTTTTTCCACACCTAAAACATTTTCCTTTGGGTACAGAATAGACATTATCATCAGAGACATTGACATTCAACATTTCAGGTTTATACATCTTATCATGCACATTTTTCTCACTTCTGCTACTTTTTCTCCTACCAGCTGCCAACCAGATACCTTGCCCGGAGGTGTCAGTCCTCTCGGCAGCGAAGTACCGCTCCGCTAGAGTGGCTGCATCCTCTGAGGTTTGGCAGTGCTGGAGCGTCAGAAATGTTTTAAGACCTTTGGGAACAGCCACCATAAATTGTTCTAGCACAATTTTGTCAATGACCGTTTCCAAGGTACCTCCCTCGGCTAGCAACCATTTTTTGGCTACACTTTTTAAACGTTGCGCTAGGGCCTTGGGGGTCTCTTGAGGCCTAATAACTGCCTCCCTAAACATTCTTTGATAGTGAAGGGGGGTGAGCCCTAATCTATCTTTCACCGCTTTTTTCACTTCAATATAATTGGAAGCTAATTCTGCTGGCATAGCCTTATACGCTGAAAGGGCCTCGCCTGTGAGGGACAGGGCAAACCGGGTGGCCCACTGCTCCTCCGGCCATTTCAGGGTGGTGGCTATGCGCTCAAAAGCGTCCAGGTAATCGTCCAAATTGTCCTGCGGTTGTAATTGTCCTAGCGAAAAGGCACCATACGACCTCAGACCTGCGGCTTGGAGTGCCATGGGGACGTCCGCTGCGGCATCTAGCGGTTTCTTTAAAATCGCGTCCATGGTCTCTATCAAGGGCCGCTGCTGCTCCTGTATGGTCTGCGTTGTCTTTTCCTGCAGGTAGTGGATAAGCTCGACTTGCTTATCCCATTGCGCCCTCATCCATTGGGCTACATCCTGTGGCTCCATCCTTCGGCCTTGATGTACCTATAAGAGATAGAAACAAAAACAAAAACCAAGTGCGATATCGCAACTCCTTTGTGTTTTTTTTTTCTTTCCTTTCCACCGCCCTCTTACTGCCCACCAGCGCCCCCTTTCTCACTTTATCCTCCCCGCGTCTGCCTAGGTACGTTTTACCTGAGCCTTCATGCAGGGATCAGCATGTGAGAAAGGTTTCTCTGGGTCCAGCACCTGGCAGCCGAAATCTTCCTGACGGTTCTCTCCTGTTGGATGACAGTTCTCCTTTTCCAGCAGACTGTAGTCCTTTGTGCTTGTCCTTTTGAATTCTTGCGCAAAAATCCTGCCAACTATGCCACTTGTCACTCACCTACTACCCCGGAGGCAGAAGGCCTGGGGCTTCAGTGAGGATCCTCTTATGTAGCAAGGACGGAGTAGTGCCCCCTGGGATTTTGAGTCCCAATAGCTATTCAAATAAGAAGGTAGCTGTGGTCGAGTAGCTATGCTTAAAGAGGTATTTATTTCCCTTCCCGGGAGAATTCTTGCAACAAGGGTCAAAAGAAATTAAACCATGATACTGGTACAACACAAGTGGGAACTACAAATTACAACACAAATGCTTCTTGTCAGCTTTAAACAAACCAAAAAGGGAAAACAGGCTTTTTCTCTCACAAAGCTTTCCGGTGAAATCTGTGTTCCTCCACAGATTTCTCTTAGGCAGGGTTTTACTCAGGCTTTAACAAAAAGAGGTCACGCTGTCTGAAAACACCATTGTACAGTCCATTTTACAAATATCTGAGCTCTCTTCACAGAAGTCACATTCCATGTCCTCGTGTGCTTCTTGGGAATTATATTTGTCAGGGCTGTAATGTGTATCAGTGTTTAAAAGTTCCCTCTCTTCTTATTTATTTATTTATTTACATTTCTTCTATACCGCACTATTTGCGATCAGCGCGGTTTACATAGAACAAACAGGCTAGAGCTTCTCTCCCCTCTCCCCTTGCAGAAAGGCTGGTTACCGTGCACTATGGATTCTCTCCTTAGAGGGCCATACCCTTCAGGACCAATGTAGTTAAAATCCAGTGCCCCTCTATTCAAGGTACTATGCCTTTCTTCAGGCTGAGTTCTGACTCTCCGTTTTGCAACCGGGAAGTTGAAAGTTTTCTCCCTTTCACTTCCCCTCAAGGGACGTCTTTCTCTCGGGTAGGAACTCACTTCTGGATAATAGCTTTTGCTCCCCAGGTACCTGCTCTCGTGGGTATTCCCTCTCCCAGCTCCTCGTGGTTTGCAGCTTGGAATCTCTCTCTGTCCCCAACCGGACTTTGGCTTAGTGCAGCCCAACTTTCCAGCACTAACCTCTGAGAATTCCTCCTGAGCAAACCCCTCTGAGGTGCAGATGGAATCCACGTCAGAAGCTTTCAGGTATGACTCCTGGCTCTCCTGAGCTCTGCTTTTTCCTCTCCAGTGAATCCTCTCAGGGTCTCTTTCTCCCTCAGCATCAGAGAATGAGTCCGACTCCCTGCTCCCGTCTCTGTTTCCCTTGCGTGTGTATCTGCTTCTGTCTCTGTTCCTGAGACTGAGTCTGCTCCTCTCTCGGTTCTGCCCTGCTTTGCTCAAGACTGACTTTTTAAGTGCGTCATTCTTTGAGACTCTTGTTAGCTCAAACTGCCGCAGCTGTGTCTGCTTCCCTGATGAGCTATGACATAATGCTCTATCTGGGCGTTGACCTACAGCCTGTGCTCTTGTTTTGCTTGGTTGCTCATAGCAACCTCTAGCCATGTGCTTTGCACTGCCGGTTTTAAAACTTCCCTGTGTATTTTCATCTACTTCCATAGGCACCATCTGCCTTGCACCATGACACCCTTCAACCACACAAGAGGACCCTGGACAGAAGAGTTTCTCTGGCTCTTTTGAAAGTGGGAGCCCCCTCAATAGATTTGTTTATCACTACTCAGAGCAGGAGCATGCATGAGCATTGCTCCAGAGTACAAACACACGGCAAAGTAGCCTCGGATACCTTCCTCTTGGATTCAGGGAAAGGTCTTTTTTACATGTATCCTGCTTTACCTTTAATAGCAAAGACTCTCCTGAAACTCAAAGATGAAAAGGGCATTGTGATTCTCATAGCACCTTACTGGCCCAGCATGCCATGATTCCCTCTTTTTCTTAAACTCATCTGGTTCATCTGGGCACTTCACCAACCCTGCCTACATAGGATCCGGGGATGCTGTTGCATTCCAGCATCAGTTGGAGTAGAGGAGTAGCCTGGTGGTAAAAGCACTGGCTTGGCAACTAAGAGATTAGGGTTCATTTCCCATTAGCACTTCTTGTGGCTTTGGGCAGGTCACTTAACCCTTCATTGCCTCAGACAAATCCAAGTAATCAATAGACATGTTTAATGTATATTACCAAGTTTAAGTTAAAATGTAAACTGCTTTGAATAAAATGATAAAGCAGTATAAACCCCCCCCTGCTAAATTCATTAATAAAAAATAAATTCCCTAGTCCTCATAAATTGGATATTGAAGGTTTTATCTTTTCATCCCTGAACTTGCCAGTTGGTGTTGCCAATGAACAATTGATTTACAGGAGAGATTCCACAAGGCAATCATATGTTTTTAAATGGAAGAGGTTACCCATCTGGTGTGAAGAAAGGGTCCAAGATCCTTTCTTGTGTTCCATAGACAAACTATTTGAATACCTTCTTCATTTTCTTGGAGTCCAGCTTAAAGGCCAGCTCTGTAAGAGTACATTTCAGTGTAATTGGTACATACTACCATCATGTAGAAAGTAAACCTGTCTGTCTATAGTCTTTAGTTGTTCATTTCGTGCTCATCTTGCTTCTTATAAACCTTCCCTGTAAGCCTCCTACAAGGTCTTGGGATTTAACAGAGCTGATAAAAGCTTCTTTTGAAATGCTAGATACCGGTGGACTAAGGTACCTTACTTGGAAGGTGTTATTTTTATTGGCAGTGACCTCTATATGCAGTTAGCAAGCTTTAGCCTCTAGCAAATGATCCAGCTTATACTAAGTTTTGCAAAAACGGGGATTTTGCATACTCATTCATAGTTCCTTCCTAAGGTGATGTCACAATTCCACTGACTCAATCAATAGTCTTTCCAATATTTTCTCCAAGACCCCATGCTCACAAAGGGGAAAGCGCATTGCACGTATTTGGATTGCAAGAGACCCCTCTCCTGCTTTCTGGAGAAGACTGAAGATCATTGAAATTCCACCCAACATTTTGTCTATTTTTATCCCAATACATTGCATATGTTGTCAACAAACATACACATTCAGTTTGGTTAGCAAAAAAGTAGGGTTGCCAACCAAATGGTATTTAGCTGGCTTGGGCAAATTTTACATGGCCAGGCCAGATGCAGGCTGAGATCTAAAACTGGCCATTGAAAAGCTGTTTTTTTGGGGGTTCTGGCTGCGGGACCAGGAGTGGCCACAGCAGAAAAACAGCTTTCATCTCCTGGTGTCCTTGTGCCCCTCCCCCCAGCACAGCCTCACCCTCTCCTCTGCCACAGCCGCGGCTCCTGCTTCTTGCAAAGCCGTGGCTGCAAAAGTGCTAATAATTTAAAAGCAAAATGAAACTGGTGTGGCTGCCAGGGGAAGGAAGTGCCAGAAAGGGACTGACACGAGGGGGGAGGAAGGAGGTGGCAGGAAGAGAGCTGACATGGGGGAAGGTGTGGGCTGGAAGGGAGCTTACACAGGGAAAGGTGGGAGCAGGAAGGGAGCTGACATGCGGGATGAAGGAGGTGGCAGGAAAGGTGCTGGCAGAAGGGGAAGGAGGGGCAGGAAAGGAGTTGATGGGGGAAGGAGGGATTCGAAGGGAGCTGACATGGGGAAGGTGGTGGCTGGAAGGGAGCTGGCATGGGAGAAGGTGGGGGCTGGAAAGGAGCTGACAAGACAGAGGAAGGAGGTGGCAGGAACAGGTCTGACAGAAGGGGAAGGAGGTGGCTTACATGGGTGGGAAGGAGGGGGCAGGAAGGGAGATGACATGGGGGGAGGAAGGAGGTGGAAGGAAGGGAGCTGACGAAGGGGAAGGAGATGTGAGGAAGGGAACCAAAATGGGGGAAGGTGGGGGCTGGATGGCAGCCAACATGGGGGGAGCTGGGAACTGGAAGGGAGCTGACAGAGAGGGGGGAAGGAGGGGGCTGGAAGGGAGCAGACAGAGGGGGGAAGAAGGGGGCTGGAAGGGAACTGACAGCGGGGTGAAGAAGGTGACAGGAAGGGAACCGACATGGGGGAAGGTGGGAGCTGGATGGGAGCCGACATGGGGGGAGCTGGGGGCTGGGAGGGAGCTGACATGGAGAAGGTGAGGGCTGGAAGGGAGCTGATTCAGGGTTGAAGGAGGTGGCTGGAAGGGGCTGACATGGAGAGAAGGTGGGGACTGGAATGGAGCTAACATGGGGGAAAGGTGAGGGCTAGAAGGGAGCTGACATAGGGGTGGAGGAAGGAGTTTGCAGGAAGGGAACCTACATGGGGGGAGCTGGGGGCTAGAAGGGAGCTGACAGAGGATGAAGGAGGTCGCTGGAAGGAAGTTGACATGGGGGTGAAGGTGGGGACTGGAAGGGAGCTGACAGAGAGGAAGGAAGGAGGTGGCTGGAAGGGAGCAGACAGAGGGGAGAAGTAGCTGGAAGGGAGCTGACAGTGGGGGGAAGGAGATGGCTGAAAGGGAGCTTACATGGGGGGAAGGTGGGGGCAGGAAGGAAGCTGACACAGGGATGGAGGAGATGGCACGAAGGGAGCTGACATGGGGGAAGGTGGGGGCTTGAAGGGAGCTGACAGGTGTAGGAGGTGACTGAAAGGGAGCTTACATGGAGAGAAAGTGGGGGCAGGAAACGAGCTGACATGTGGAAGAAACGAGGTAGAAGAAAGGGAACTGACAGAAGGGGGAGGAAGTGGCAGGAAGAACATAAGATATGCCATACAGGGTCAGACCAAGGTCCATCAAGCCCAGTATCCTGTTTCTAACAGTGGCCAATCTAGGTCATAAGTACCTAGCAGTTTCCCAAAAAGACACAGGTTCCACAATGCTTGTACTGCGTCAAGCAGTGATATCCCGAGTCCCTTTTAATAATGGTTTATGGACCTTTCCTCCAGGAACTTGTCCAAACCATTTTTAAACTCAGCTACACTAACAGCTTTTACTTTATCCTCCGGTAACAAATTCCAGAGTTTGATTACACATTGAGTGAAACAATATTTTCTCTTCTTAGTCTTAAATAGGTTACCCTGTAGCTTCATTGCATGTCCCCTAGTCTTCCTATATTCTGATGATGTAAACAATCGATCTACGTTTACCCGTTCCACTCCATTCATTAATTTATAGACCTCTATCATATCTCCCCTCAGTTGTCTCTTTTCCAGGTTAAAGAGCCCTAACCCTTTTAGCCTCTCTTCATAGGAGTATCCTTCCATCCCCTTTACTATTGGTGGTTCTTATCTGTACCTTTTCTAATAACGCTATATGTTTTCTAAGATACGGCGACCAGTATTGTATTCAATATTCAAGGTGCGGTCGCACCATGGAATGATACAGAGGAATTATAATATCCTTTGTTTTATTTTCCATTCCTTTCCTTATGATACCTAGCATTCTATTTGCTCTCTTGGCCGCTACTGCACACTGGGCAGAGGGTTTCAACATGTAATCCACGATGACACCTAAATCATTTTCCTGGGTGGTGGTTCCTAATGTGGAACCTTGCATCGTGTAACCATAGTTTGGGTTGTTCTTTCCTAGGTGCATAAGTTTGCACTTGTCCACATTAAATTTCATCTGCCATTTGGATGCCCGGTCTTCCAATTTATCAAGATCCTCTTGCAATTTTCCACAATCCTCATGGGTTTTAACAACTTTAAATAGTTTTGTGTCATCTGAAAATTTGATAACATCACTCGTTATTCCCTTTTCCAGGTCATTTATGAATATGTTAAAAAGCAGCGGACACAGAACAGATCCCTGGGGTACTCCACTATTCACCTTTCACCATTGGACAAATGTCCATTTAGCCCTACCCTCTGCTTTCTGTCCTGATCCACAATAGTATATTGCCTCCTATCCCATGACATTTTAGCTTTTCCAGAAGTCTTTAAGAACATAAGATATGCCATACTGGGTCAGACCAAGGTCCATCAAGCCCAGTATCCTGTTTCCAACAGTGGCCAATCTAGGTCATACGTACCTAGCAGTATCCCCAAAAGACAAAGGTTCCACAATGCTTGTATTGGTCAAGCATTGATATCCTGGGTCCCTTTTTAATAATGGTTTATGGACCTTTCTTCCAGGAACTTGTCCAAACCTTTTTTAAACCCAGCTACACTAACAGCTCTTACTACATCCTCCGGTAACAAATTCCAGAGTTTGATTACACGTTGAGTGAAAAAATATTTTCTCTTATTTGTCTTAAATAGTTTACCCTGTAGCTTCATTGCATGTCCCCTAGTCTTTCTATATTATGATAGCGTGAACAATTGATCTACGTTTACCCATTCCACTCCTTTTATTAATTTATAGACCTCTATCATATCTCCCCTCAGCCGTCTCTTTTCCAGGTTGAAGAGTCCTAACCCTTGTAGCCTCTCTTCATAGGAGTAGCCTTCCATTTCCTTTACCATTTTGGTGGCTCTTCTCTGTACTTTTTCTAATAACGCTATATCCTTTTTAAGATAAGGCAACCAGAATTGCACACAATATTCAAGGTGCGGTCGTACCATGGAACGATACAGAGGCATTATAATATCCTTTGTTTTATTTTCCATTCCTTTCCTTATGATACCTAGCATTCTATTTGCTTTCTTGGCCGCCGCTGCACACTGGGCGGAGGGTTTTAACATGTTATCCACGATGACTCCTAAATCTTTTTCCTGGGTGGTGGTTCCCAATGTGGAACCTTGCATCATGTAACCATAGTGTGGGGGGTTCTTTCCTAGGTGCATAACTTTGCACTTGTCCACATTAAATTTCATCTGCCATTTGGATGCCCAGTCTTCCAATTTATCCAGATTCTCCTGGAGTTTTCCACAATCCTCTTGGGTTTTAACAACTTTAAACAGTTTTGTGTCGTCTGCAAATTTGATAACCCCACTCGTTATTCCCTTTTCCAGGTCATTTATGAATATGTCAAAAAGTAGCGGACCCAGTACAGATCCCTGGGGTACTCCACTATTCACCTTTTTCCATTGGGAAAATTGGCCATTTAGCCCTACCCTCTGCTTTCTATCTTTTAACCAGTTCCTGATCCACAATAGTACACTGCCTCCTATCCCATGACTTTTTAGTTTTGCCAAAAGTCTCTGATGAGGGACCTTGTCAAAGGCTTTCTGAAAGTCCAGATACACTATATCAACCGACTCACCTTTGTCTACCTGTTTATTCACACCTTCAAAAAACCATATCAGATTAGTAAGACAAGATCTTCCTTGTCTAAAGCTATGTTGGCTGTCTCCCATTAGGCCATGACTATCTACATGCTGTGTAATTTTGTTCTTTATGATGGTTTCTACCATTTTCCCCAGTACTGATGTCAGGCTCACTGGTCTTTAATTTCCCGGATCACCCCTGGAAGCCTTTTTAAAAATTGGCGTTACATTGGCGATCTTCCAATCTTCAGGTATTACAGATGATTGTAATGAAAGTTCACAGATTACTAATAGCAGGTCTGCAATCTCATATTTCAGTTCTTTCAACACTCTTGGATGTATACCATCCGGTCCAGGTGATTTGCTACTATTTAGTTTATCAAATAGTTGTAATACATCTTCCCGGTGTAGTGATATTTCTCTCAATTCCTCTGCAGTATCACCTTTAAATATCACTTCAATCTTGGGTAACATCCCTACATCTTCCTCAGTAAAGACCAAAGCAAAGAATTCATTCAGTCTCTCCGTTATAGCCTTGTCTCCTTTTACTGCCCCATTTACCCCTCTGTCATCTAATGGTCCAGTTGACTCTCTCACAGTCCTTTTGCTACGAATGTACTTGAAAAAGTCTTTGTTTCGTGTTTTTGCTTCCGTAGCAAGTTCCTTCTCAAATTCTTGCTTTGCCTGCCTTATCAATGCTTTACATTTAACTTGCCAGTGCTTGTGCTGTTTCCAGTTTTCTTCGTTTGGCTCTTTTTTCCATTTCCTAAAAGATGCTTTTTTGGCAGCAACAGCCTCTCTGACCTCACCTTTAAACCATGCTGGCAGTTTTTTGGACTTTCTTCCACTCTTCTTAATGCTTGGAATACAGCTGGTCTGGGCTTCCAGGATAGTATTTTTTAACAACACCCAAGCTTGATGTAAGTCTTTATCCTTTGTAACCGCTCCTTTTAGTTTTTTCTTAACTATATTCCTCATTTTATCATAGTCTCCCTTTCGAAAGTTAAAAGGTAGTACTGTGGATTTCTTTACTATCCCTCCTCCACTAATTAAATCAAACACGATCATGCTATGATCACTATTGCCAAGTGGTCCCAACACCCTTATTTCTTGCACCAGATCTGGTGTTCCACTAAGGACTAGATCCAATATGGCTTCCCCTCTGGTTGGTTCATGAACCAGCTGCTCCAAGAAGCAGTCATTTATTTCATCTAGAAACTTTATCTCCCTAGCATGTCCTGCCGTGACACTGAGACAGTCGATACCGGGGTAATTGAAATCACCCATCATCACTACTCTGCTGCAACTTTTGTTAGCTTCTTTGATCTCTTTAAGCATTTCATCATCCATTTGTTCATTCTGGCCTGGCGGTCAATAGTACACCCCCACTGCCATCACCTTCCCCTTCATACATGGAATTTCAATCCATAGAGATTCTACAGCAAATTTTGTTTCCTGCAAAATTTTAATCCTTTCTGACTCAATGCCCTCTCTAACATAGAGCGCAACCCCTCCTCCAATTTGATCAGTTCTATCATTACGATATAGTTTGTATCTTGGTATCACAGTGTCCCACTGGTTGTCCTCCTTCCACCATGTCTCTGAGATTGCAATCATATCTATCTTTGATGAGGGATCTTGTGCAAAGGCTTTCTGGAAGTCCAGATACACTATATCAACCGACTCACCTTTGTCTGCCTGTTTATTCACACCTTCAAAAAAAACATAACAGATTATTAAGACAAGATCTTCCTTGTCTAAAACCATATTGGCTGTCTCTCATTAAGCCATGACTATTTACATATTCAGTAATTTTGTTCTTTATAATGGTTTCTGCCATTTTTCCCGGCACTGATGTCAGTCTCACTGGTCTGTAGTTTCCCGGATTACCCCTGGAACCCATTTTAAAAATTGGCTTTACATTGACCCTCCTCCAATCTTCAGGTATTACAGATGATTTTAATGATAGTTTACAGATTACTAATAGCAGGTCTGCAGTCTCATATTTCTGTTCTTTCAACAACCTTGAATATATACCATCCAGTCCACGTGATTTGCTACTCTTCAGTTTATCAAATAGTTGTAATACATCTTCCCGGTGTATCGATATTTCTTTCAATTCTTCCACAGTAACACCTTTAAATACCATGGGTAACATCCCTACATCTTCCTAAGTAAAGTCCGAAGCAAAGAATTCATTCAGCCTCTCTGCTATGGCCTTGTCCCCTCTTAGTGCCCTTTTACCCCTCTATCTCTAATGGTCCAACTGACTCTCTCACAGGTTTTTTGCTACGAATGTACTTGAAAAAGTCTTTGTTATGCGTTTTTGCTTCCACAGTAAGCTTCTCAAATTCTCTCTTTGCCTGCCTTAGCAATGCCTTGCATTTAACTGGCCAGTGCTTTTGCTGTTTCCCGTTTTCGTCATTTGGCTCTTTATTCCATTTCCTGAAAAATGCTTTTTTGGCAACAACAGCCTCTCTGACTTCATCTTTAAAGCATGCTGGCAGTTTTTTGGACTTCCTTCCACTCTTCTTAAAGCGTGGAATACAGCTGTTCTGGGCTTCCAAGATAATATTTTTAAACAACACCCAAGCTTGATGTAAGTCTTAAACTTTCACAACTGCTCCTTTTAGTTGTTTTTTAACTATTTTCCTCATTTTATCACAGTCTGCCTTTTGAAAGTTAAAAGCAGTACTGTGGATTTCCTTACCATCTCTCCTCCATTAATTAAATCATGCTATGATCACTGTTGCCAAGTGGCCCCAACACCCTTATCTCTTGCACCAGATCTAGTGCTCCACTAAGGACTAGGTCCAAAATGGCTTCCCTTCTGGTTGGTTCATGAACCAGTTGCTTCAAGAAGCAGTCATTAATTTCATCTAGAAAATTTATCTCCCTAGCATGTCCTGCCATGACATTGACCCAGTCAATACCGTGGTAATTTAAATCACCCATTATTATTACTGTGCTGAGCTGACATGGTAAGAAAGTGGGGGCAGGAAGGGAGCTGACATAGGGAAGGTGGGAACTTGAAGGGAGTTGATGGGGGAAGGAGGTGGCTGGAAGGGAGTTTATATGGGGGGAAAGTGGGGACAGGAAGGGAGCTGACGTGGAAGGAACAAGATAGCAGAAAGGGAACTGACAGAAGGGGGAGGAGGCGGCAGGAAGGGAGCTGACATGGGGAAAGTGGGGAAGGGAGCTGAGATGGGGGAAGGTGGGCGCTGGTTCGGAGCTGACATAGGGGAAGGTGGGGGCTGGAAGGGAGCTGACGTGGGGGGAAGGTGGGTCTGGAAGGGAGTTGACATGGGGAAGGTGAGGGCTGGAAGGGCACTGGCACAGGGGAGGAGGAAGGAGTTAGGAGGTGGCAGGAAGGGAGCTGATAGAGGGGGAAGGAAGTGGCTGTAAGGGAGCTGACACCTGGGGGTGAGACTGGAGGAAGCTGACACTTAGATATGGAACTGGTATATGGCTGGGTAATGAGCGGGTTGGAAGGGAGGGGACACTGGGACTTCAAGGGAGGGGGCATGTGGGGATGCACTGGAGGGGGATTGGACAGAGGGTAGGGTGACTGGAGGGGAGCTGACACGGGGGGGAGGGGGTGGCACTGGGACTGGAAGTGAGCAGATACTTGGGATGGTATTTGGACTAGAAGGGGCTAGACAGTGGGGAAGGAGGGGGACTGGAAGGGAATGGACATCACTGGCAGTCCTGGGAACGCAAAGGGTTTGACAATGGAAGGTAATAAGAGGGGAGGACTGGAAAGGGAGCTGATACTGGGGAGGGTTACTCTGTGACTGGAAATAGGCTGATGGAAGGAAGTGAAGAAAACAAAAGAAGAGACAAGAAATGGCATATGTACTATAGACCATAGAAAGAGAGCTAAGAAGACAGGAAAGCAGAATCCTCAAATCAGGACCAGTATGATCAGAGAATAAAATGGTTAGACAACAAAGTTGAAAAAATAATTTTATTTTCAATTTAGTAATTGGACTTTGTGCTATCTTTATATTTTACACATTATGGGGAACTGCATCTCTTATTCATCTGATGTTGCACTGCATGTGCAGTCTGGCTTCTTGGGATTTCTGTTTAATTTTTGTCTATATATTTTTATTTTTATTTTAGGTTGTAGTCACTTATTCTGTACTTGGTGAGGGTTTGTGTCCTGCATGTGTGACAGAGGTCAGGTGTTCTGTTAACATGGAGTTTGTACATAGGGATCTATACTGTACTGTAGTCATTTGTTCAACTTTCGAAGAAATGTATGGATGTTCTAGGGCCCCTGCCTGGTACTGGAGAATGTTTATGTTGTTATTAGTGAGATGACCAGAATTGTGGCAGGTGCAGGCCTGTGACCCACGGTGTCTGAACATAAGCAGGCCAGCATGGCTAGCTTGACCTGTAAATGAGGCCTGTGGAGAGGCATATAGGATTGCACATCCCCCAATATGCTGCTATTGTAAGATAGAACTCAGTAGAAGTATTGAATTAGCTTAGGTAGGCAGAACTGCAGAACTGAAAGATGGAAAAATACAGAAAAGACATGTTTAAAAGTTACTGATAAGAAAAAGTACATCTGCAAAGAAATAATTAGGAGCGCTGACAGATGAGTTGCAGAACCCTGCTCCTCTGCACGCACAAATTGGTTCTATGGCCTTGAGAGTGTGAAAGTAACAAGTTGATGAACTGACCATTGTAATTGGGACTAGAAGGGGGGCATGCAGGTGTCATGCCCACAGAAGGGACATAATTGGATAAACTTATCAGTACCGGGACCAATGGAAGGGGTACGGGAGGTACGGGAGGTTACCGGGACCAATGAAATGCTTTTCTATACCTAGAATGGAACAAAAGTCTATAAAAGTTGTTGTAATGCTTGAAAACTTTGCTCAGCCATTTTGAAATTGACTGGTTCGAGACTTGTGCACAAATAAATGATTTGGACCTTCTGAACAGACTCCTGGTATCATTGGTTTGTCTGCGCTTTGCTGCTACATATTCTTGGTGCGTTGGCCGGGAAGTTGTGGAATCAAAGTGTATATAGGGCAATATACCACGACTTTCCGCCTCTATAGGCTTGGTCCTGCCGGGATCGCGCCCTTCCGACGAGGGCTGCTCCCTGGCGCCACCGGTCCCTTGTATCGGAGGGAGCTGGTCGGACCTCGGAGGGTGCCGGGCCCGGTTGGAGCCAACGCCTCGAACCCGAGTGAGGGGAGTCCGAGGTCCAACTCATGCGCCTGCTTGGGAAGTTTGAGGACCGGATCCGGTGAGTATAGTTTTGATTTTGGGTCTAGACAGAGATAGAAAGAGCAGTACTGCCATTGGAACTTGGAATTTGGAATTTGTAATCTCGAGATATTGGGAATTGGTAAGAGAGCATGATCAACTCTCAAGGAAGAGCCGAGTAACCCCGCATGGGAAGTCACCGGGTGAAACCCTCATCCTTTTTGTAATTGGGAAAAAGACTAGTCAGAATAGATAGAAACGAATGCATTCTGGGATACGTTGCTAGCATGATTGTGTGAACGAAGTGTGAATGAGAGGTCTGGCAGCACGGACCAAGTGAAGGCGGACCCCTGAGTAGCGCATTTCCTGACCGGGCGACCGCGTTCAGGTCGCGAAAAGGGGGAAGTGATTGTCGTCTTGTCTTGTTATTTGTATTCCCTATACGTTTCCAGGGCCGTGAGGACCCCTTACCCACGGTCCGCCCTCCTTTTCCCTTCTGTCTGTTGTTGCGCGCACACATCGAAATGGGAGGGGCGGGGTCTACTAGAAACACTCCATTAGAATGTATGATCGCACATTTTAAAGAGGGATATTCAGGAGATTATGGTATTAAAATGACAGCAGCCCGTTTGCAGATTTTGTGTACTAGGGAGTGGCCCGATCTAGACCCCATCTGGCCCCGAGAGGGAACGTTCACTGTAGAGATTATTCAGTCAATACACCGTAAAGTGCGGGTAGCGCACCCCGATCAGTACCCCTATATAGATTCCTGGTTAAGTATTTGTGAAGATCCGCCCCCCTGGGCGCAGCGCTGTTATGAGGAACAGTGCAGAATAATGTTAGCTAAAACAGATTCTAGACAGAAAACGGAACAGCCTAAAATGAAAGAGCAGGATAAGAAAGCCAGAAAGAAGCCCATTCTGGTAGATCCTGATTCCCCAGAAATAGTCCTCAGGCAGCCCCGAACCCCAGGTCCAATAAGAGTAGCCCGGCGTCCTGCCCCAGAACCCCAGAGACGGCCAGAGCCGAGGCGGGACCCAACCCCTGATCCACCTCCCGGAGGGGAGGAAGACGAGGAATTAGTTGAAAGAGAAGAAGAGGACATAAAAAGTGAGCCAGAAGAAGGAGAAAGAGAGAATCCCCCAGATGAGGAGGACAGTGTACAAGTAATTGAGAAAGCCGGCGCTAGCACTAGCACGCCAGTAAAAGAGAAACCCAAAGCAAAACCTGTTGAGAAAAAGAAAGTGACTCCTTCAAAGGCAATTACGACAATAACCCTTAGATCCCAAAAGACACCCACTACAGCAAAAATGTTTCCCTTACGGCAAGTCCCGGGAGTGCCCGTAAAGAATGATAATGATGAAGTGGTAGCGGGACCCCTAACTTATGTGTATATCCCTTTCTCTACAACTGATTTATTAAATTGGAGGTCGCATTATGCCTCCTATACTAGTAAGCCCCAGGAGCTGACAGAATTAGTAACTAGTATTATGGAAACTCACCAACCCACTTGGCCAGATTGCCGTCAGCTCCTGACCACCCTATTCACTACAGAAGAACGAGCAAGAATTAGAAAAGCAGCTATTGAGTGGATGGCAGATAACCCTGTAGCTCCAGGACAGGGGCAGAATATAATAGACCGTCGGGAAGCAGCCCAGAGAGAATTCCCGAATGAAGACCCCCAATGGGATCCAAATACAGATGAAGGATCCACAGCCCTAGCCCGTTTTCGCCAAGGCTTTTTACAAGGCCTGAGAAGGGGGGGCCAGAAAGCTATGAACCTTTCCAAAGTTGCAGGAGTTATCCAAGGGACAGATGAGAGCCCAGCAGATTTTTATGAGAGATTAACTGAAGCATACAGAATGTATACTCCCTATGATCCCGAGGCACCAGGAAGTTTATGTATGGTGAATTCTGCTTTTGTAAACCAGTCTCAACCAGACATTAGACGTAAATTACAGAAATTAGAAGGGTTTGCGGGCATGAATGCAACACAGTTAGTGGAAGTCGCTCATAAAGTGTATGTGAATCGTGATACTGAAAGACAGAGAGAATGTGATAGAAAGATGAAGAAGAAAGCTGACTTTTTGGCTGCGGCCATAGTTGAAAAGAAAAGGGGAGGTGTCCCTAGTCGAAGGAGCAGAGGAAGAGGGCGGGGTCAAGGCGGAGGCCGGACCCAGAGACTAGGCGTGAACCAATGCGCCTATTGCAGAGAGGAAGGACATTGGAGAGATACGTGCCCGCAACTCGAAGACGCCCAGCAAGATGACGACAACGATCATCAGTGGCGAGAAGAGAGACGAGGCCGTCCCCGAAATCGCGGAGGAGCCAATCGAGAACAATTCCAGCGAGAGAGAGGAGGAGCCATTCAAGCATTGGCCACACCAGCCCATGATGAGGATGACGTGGATTAGGACAGACCGGGCTCCAAGTTTGCTTTAGGTCTCCAGGAGCCTATGGTCGGAATACAAATAGGAGACCAAATTATGAACTTTATGGTTGATACTGGAGCACAGCATTCAGTAATCGACAAAAAGATAGCCCCATTTACTACAAAAGCAGTCACCATTATAGGAGCAACTGGTGCCAAAGCCACAAAGTCTTTTCTTCAAAACCGAATATGCAGTCTAGGAGGACAGCAAGTAACTCATCAATTCCTTTACATGCCCGAATGTCCAGTACCACTACTGGGACGAGATATGCTAGCCAAGCTTCAAGCACAGATATCTTTCTCTGAACAAGGAGAAATGCAAATGACAGTAAATTCCCAAGCCAAACCAGCAGGAGTAATGCTGCTGACAGTGCCCCGAGAAGAAGAATGGAGGTATTACGTTGATGACTCCATCCAAGACACCTATTTTGAACAAACTTTAAAGAACATCGATGCACCACCTGGAGTATGGGCAGAAGGCAGTCCCCCAGGCCTAGCCAAGCATATAGCTCCAGTTATTGTAACCCTCAAGCCTAGTGCTACACCAGTGCACGTCAAACAGTACCCTCTCCCAAGAACTGCAATTGAAGGCATTCATCGCCACCTACAAAGATTGCTCGAGTATGGCCTACTAAAAGTATGTCAATCCCCATGGAACACTCCACTTTTGCCAGTAAAGAAACCTGGGACAGATGATTATCGCCCAGTGCAAGATTTGAGAAGAGTAAATGATGCAGTTGAAACTATACATCCAGTTGTACCCAATCCTTACACTCTTCTAGGACTGATACCTGCTGAAGCTACCCATTTCACTGTACTGGATTTGAAAGATGCATTCTTTTGCATAAGATTAGCCCCTGTAAGCCAAATATTGTTTGCATTTGAATGGCAGGACCCCATCTCTGGAAGAGGGGGCCAACTCACCTGGACAAGATTACCCCAAGGATTCAAGAATTCACCTACCATCTTTAGTGCTGCACTGAATCAAGACCTTTCAAGCTATCCAGTAGCCCCGGGGAAGAGAGTGCTTCTCCAATACGTGGATGATCTGTTGATAGCTGCCATATCAGAAAGTGAATGCATACTAGCCACCAAAGACCTCTTGCAGTTACTAGATGAAGCTGGATACAAAGTTTCCAGAGCCAAAGCACAGCTATGCCAAAAAGAAGTGAAATACTTGGGTTTTCGTATTACCCAAGGAAGCAGAAGATTAGGCAGAGAACGAAAAGAAGCAGTATGTAGAATTCCAACTCCAACAACCAGAAAGCAAGTCAGAGCCTTTCTGGGAGCAGCAGGATATTGCCGAATCTGGATACCTAACTTTGCCCAAATTGCCAAACCACTGTATGAAGCCACAAAAGGAGAAGAAAAGTCACCACTGGAGTGGGGACTTGAGCAGGATACAGCCTTCAAGACGTTAAAGGAAGAATTGATGTCATCACCAGCACTCGGACTACCAGATGTCCACAAACCTTTCCACTTGTTTGTACATGAAGCACAGGGAAATGCCTTGGGCATGTTGACTCAGAAATTGGGAAATTGGGAGCGACCTGTAGCATACCTATCGAAACAATTGGACCCTGTGGCCAAAGGATGGCCACCATGCCTGAGAGCAGTTGCAGCTACAGCGCTACTAGTGAGTGAAGCAGACAAACTCACACTAGGACAGAACATACGAGTCACTGTGCCACATGCAGTCCTTGCTCTCATGGAACAGAAAGCAAATTATTGGCTCACCAATTCCCGAATGTTGAAGTACCAGAGCATGCTATGTGAAAACCCACAGATACAACTTGAAGTGAGTCATGCCTTGAATCCAGCCACCTTGATACCCATCAGTGAAGAACTCCCAGAACATGACTGTATCGAAGTCATGGAGACTGTGTTCTCCAGTCGACCTGACTTGACAGATGTGCCCATAGACAATCCTGACCAGATCTATTATGTTGATGGGAGCAGTCTCATCCTTGATGGACGACGCTGTGCCGGATATGCAGTCGTCACTCAACACGAAGTAGTTGAATCATCAGCCCTAGCCTCAGGCACATCAGCCCAGAAAGCCGAATTGATAGCACTCACCAGAGCATTGCTGTTAGGAGAAAAACTTGTGCTGAATGTATATACAGATTCCAAATATGCCTTCACTACCTTGCATGCCCATGGAGCTCTCTATAAAGAAAGAGGACTCATCACATCCGGAGGAAAATCAGTCAAATATGGTCCCGAGATATTGATGTTACTTGATGCAGTTTGGGCCCCAACACGTGTAGCTGTCATGCATTGCAGAGGACATCAAGCAGGAAAAGGAGAAGTTGCCCGAGGAAATAGATTTGCAGATGCCTCAGCACGACAAGCAGCTATGACAGGACAGATTGCCCCACAAGCTATGCCAATGCAAGCAGCATTGTTTCCAGTACCTTTGAATCTATGGACCCCACGATATACCACCAAAGAATTGGATTACTATTGTAACAGAGAAGATGGAATACTGAAAGATGGATGGATTGAGCTGCCACCAGAAGAGGGCAGTCAACCTCCTGGACGAATAGTAATTCCTGAACTATTAGGACCATCTTTTGTCAAAGCTTTCCACGAAGCCACCCACTATGGGAAGAGTGCTATGGAAAAAGCACTCAGACCACATTTCTACATCCCTCTGATGACAACCATATCAGCCTCAGTAGCACGACAATGTCTAACCTGTGCCAAAAATAATGCCAAGCAAGGCCTTATTACGGCACCCCGAGTTCAGTCAGGAGGTGTCACCCCCATGCACAACCTCCAAATTGATTTCACTGAAATGCCAAAAGCCAATGGATACCATTACCTATTAGTATTAGTTTGTACTTTCTCTGGGTGGGTAGAAGCATTCCCAACCAGAACTGAGAAAGCCCGAGAAGTTACCAAAGTCTTAATGAGAGAGATTGTCCCCAGATTTGGAATCCCAGCAGTAATAGGGTCAGATAATGGACCCTCATTTGTCTCCCAAGTTACTCAGCAGTTAGCAAAAGCTTTGCAGATACAATGGAAACTCCACACTGCATACAGACCCCAGAGTTCAGGGAAAGTTGAGCGAATGAATCGTACCTTGAAAGCCCAAATGTCCAAGCTTTGTCAGGAGACACACTTGAAATGGCCCCAAGTGCTCCCCATAGCTTTACTCAGAATACGCTCAGCTCCTGTAAAGTCAACAGGATTTTCCCCTTTTGAAGTTTTGTATGGTAAACCCCCACCAATAGTGCAGGGAGTCAAAGGAAGTTTAGCCCAGATTGGTTCAGAAGTAACCAGACAAGAACTCCTAGCTCTTAGTTTTTGTTCTGCAGACTCTCCATACGTGGATCCAAGACCAGTTGCCTATCAACTTGACGGAACCCTTGCATCCCTACCAGCCTGGTACTTCGGTGTGGATCAAAGATTGGAAGAAGACACCGTTGGAACCCCATTGGAAGGGACCGTACACCGTCATCCTGTCTACCCCAACTGCAGTAAAGGTAGCCGAGATCGACGCCTGGATCCACCACAGCAGAGTCAAGCCCGCCGCCGATCCTGAACCAGAGCAGTGGACAGCAGAACAGCATCCTGATGCACCCTTGCGAGTTACTCTAAGACGGCAACCAGCAGCCTAGACACTTCATCACAAGTGCTTTGCAGTAGCCAAGTCTTTCGAAGAGGATTGCTGTTTTCCATGCAGCAACAGCTTTGTTTCAACTAACCCAATTTGTGTGCGATTTGACACACTACTTTGAGACTACATTGACTAAGCCAGATTTCACAAGCCAACTGAAATTGCTAATAAGTTGGTTAATGTGTACTGGACATCTTGAGGATCTTCAATCAACACTCAGCACCCGTTAAATTGCTTCATTAGCAAACGGGACGAAGAATAAAAGACCGTCGTGATCAAGATCAGCAAGCTGAGGATTCAGAAGAACTCCAATCAACATCAACATGTATCTTTGTTTTTGCTTTGCCTTGGTTGCCTTCTTTGGAGGTTTTGAACTGACTTACGCTTTACCTCCATGCACTGCTTGCATTACTTCTACTAGAACTGGACTGAAAGTAACTCAGACTTTGCTTTACCATTCTTACTATACCTGCAAGGGAACAGTAACTCGGTGTATCTATAACACCACTGAACTAAATGTTTGCACTCATGGCAAAATCAAAGCATGCTATAATCCGCATCAGAATCCATCCTATTACACGTTGGAAATAAGATGGAAGGATGCAGATGGACCTATATTAGCTGCTACACCACCACTTAAAGACATTACTAAACCTGCTGTTTTGAATTTTGATGCATGTAATGCCATTAATAGAGATAGTCAGTCCACCTGTGGTACATGGGAGAAAGCGTATCGAAATGACCATAAGTATATGTGTCCAGAAGGTGCCACAAATTGGTGGAAGTGTACAGGTAAAACGGGATCAGGCTATAGTACTGCAACAGCGGCAGATTACTATTGCCCGTATTGGGGATGTGTTTTTTATGCTACCTGGAACACTGGTATAACTGATGAGAAAATAGATAAACGGATGGCTACTCTAACCAAGCCAACCACAAATGATAAATGTCAGAAAGATGCTTGTAACCCCTTACATTTACGTATACACAATCCCCATGCATGGAAACAAGGATACAAGTTTGGTTTACGTATTGCTGGAGGAGCAATAGATCCAGGGACCATTGTGTATATCAGATTGAATACCCAAGCCCACAAGTCATCTAAATATCATATTCATAATACCTTTTATGAAGCCATGCATGTAAATAAGTTTGAGATCCCTCACCCCTCACAGAATTTATTTCTAGAATTAGCCGGAGCAGTAGTATCTAGTCTGAAGATCTCAGATTGTTATTTTTGTGGCGGAACCCAAATGGGAGACCAATGGCCATGGGAAGCCCAAGAATTGAATTATTCTATGACTTACAACCAGACTGAATTACATAAGACTACCAGTGAATGGGTGTTAGCGCACTCAATCGTTGGACGTCTTTGCTATGCCAGAACTGGACCCCAGTTCACCCAAAAGGTAGGACAGCTGGTCTGTCTTAGCCAGAAGTACTATAATGCCACGACTAAAAAGACAGCATGGTGGTCAGGAATCAGACATCCTGAACCTCCTAACCCATTAGCCAGATTTCCTGAACTTGCTGGTTTCTGGACTAACCTTGCCAAAGTCCAAGCCTGGCAAGCCCCACCTGGCCTATATTGGATCTGTGGAAACCGAGCATATGCACAACTCCCGCCACACTGGGGAGGAGCATGTGTCTTAGGAACCATCAGACCTTCTTTCTTCCTGTTAAACACTGAACATGGAGAACAATTAGGATATCCTGTATACACTACCCACAGACACAAGAGAGCATTGAGACAGAAAAGAGAAGCCTTACAGATAGGCAAGTGGGAGAAGTGGCAAGGTGATGATTGGCCACCAGAAAGAATTATTGAGTATTATGGACCTGCCACTTGGAATGATGATGGTATGTATGGTTATCGTACCCCAATTTATATGATTAATCGTATTATTCGCTTACAAGCAGTAGTTGAAATAATAACTAATGAAACTAGTCATGCTCTTACGCTCTTAGCTAGACAAAGTACTCAGATGCGCACTGCTATATACCAGAACCGCTTAGCACTCGATTATTTGTTAGCAGCTGAAGGAGGAGTATGTGGTAAGCTGAATTTAACTAATTGCTGTTTGAAAATAGATGATAAAGGTCAAGTAGTTGAAGAAATTGCTAAAGATATGCAAAGGCATGCTTATGTGCCAGTACAGACTTGGCACGCATTGAAATTTCCTAACTGGTTTGCTAATCTTTTCTCTTGGCTGGGAGGATTCAAGACTTTCATTGTTTTAGTACTAATCCTCGTTGCTGTTATCTTCTTATTACCATGTTTGATCCCATGTTGTATGCGTTCCATTCATAATGCTATTGATAGTACAGTAGAGCGGAAGACCGCAACTAAAATAATGGCTTTATACAAAGCTAGTCCTAGTCGAAATCCTTCAATCATGATGTGATTCTTCAAAAGGTGATTTAATTCTCACACCTTATTGAGTAATAGGGTGAGATTAATCAAAGGGGGGAATGTGGCAGGTGCAGGCCTGTGACCCACGGTGTCTGAACATAAGCAGGCCAGCATGGCTAGCTTGACCTGTAAATGAGGCCTGTGGAGAGGCATATAGGATTGCACATCCCCCAATATGCTGCTATTGTAAGATAGAACTCAGTAGAAGTATTGAATTAGCTTAGGTAGGCAGAACTGCAGAACTGAAAGATGGAAAAATACAGAAAAGACATGTTTAAAAGTTACTGATAAGAAAAAGTACATCTGCAAAGAAATAATTAGGAGTGCTGACAGATGAGTTGCAGAACCCTGCTCCTCTGCACGCACAAATTGGTTCTATGGCCTTGAGAGTGTGAAAGTAACAAGTTGATGAACTGACCATTGTAATTGGGACTAGAAGGGGGGCATGCAGGTGTCATGCCCACAGAAGGGACATAATTGGATAAACTTATCAGTACCGGGACCAATGGAAGTGGTACGGGAGGTACGGGAGGTTACCGGGACCAATGAAATGCTTTTCTATACCTAGAATGGAACAAAAGTCTATAAAAGTTGTTGTAATGCTTGAAAACTTTGCTCAGCCATTTTGAAATTGACTGGTTCGAGACTTGTGCACAAATAAATGATTTGGACCTTCTGAACAGACTCCTGGTATCATTGGTTTGTCTGCGCTTTGCTGCTACAGAATCAGATTTTTTTTTGGCTATCACAGGCCTTTTGAATGCCTTCTACGTAAGTAATTATTTTTATTCTGGCTATGCATTTGCCCTTATCTGAAATTTTCTTACAACATTGGATTTGAAGGAGAAATACTAGCATCACGTGAAAACAGTTCACAAAGATGTTTTGGGAAAAAGGAGGGTGGGGTGTAGCCAACATTAATAATGATGAGGGAGGGGCGTCAATTTATAGTTTGCAGGG
Organism: Ichthyophis bannanicus; assembly: GCA_033557465.1. Classification (NCBI taxonomy): domain Eukaryota; kingdom Metazoa; phylum Chordata; class Amphibia; order Gymnophiona; family Ichthyophiidae; genus Ichthyophis; species Ichthyophis bannanicus. The sequence goes on from CM066032.1 coordinate 1,061,675,318, forward strand.
GGAGTGCCAGATATCTTAGCATGGCCTGCCAAGGGCCGGCCGTATGCATGCTGCATGATAGCTATGGGCTGTGATTAGGGCTGTCAGCGGCCATTGTAGGCCCAAGCCAGCCCTGGGCGGCGGCAGTAGAATTGAGAAAGAAAAAAGTGAAACTTTGGGGCTGTGCTCAGGCATTGGGGAGAGCCGTGATCACTGTGGCTGCTCCCATTTAAGGCACTTGATGCTTGTCGCTACTCCCGGACACTGCTGCCGCAATCCTCACAGCAGTCCAGCAGTCTAGAGTAGCCACAAGCACTGCAGAAGGCAGCTGATGCTGGGAGGGGCTGGAGCTAGAGAAGTAGCCTAGTGGTTAGAGCACTGCTTGGTAAAGAAGAGACCAGGGTTTAATTCCCATTAGCACTCTCCATTGCCTCAGAAGAAAAGCCTGGCGATCTACTTCCATTCATGCTGCGAAGAAAACCCAGGAGCTGAAGGGTCACCAGGAGTAGGCTTTGATTCAAAGGCACATGTTGTACTGCCTAAAGCCCAATAGCAGGCTGTGCTTTTTCCATCTCCGACCGATCTGAGGCCTTCTCTGGTTTGTGGGTCCAGGGCTGTAGCCAAATTGCATCCCTCCTAATGCCAAACCTGATATCTGCTGTCTTATTTTGTACAGTAGAGGGGATAATGAATTTCTGTTTCTCTTGTGTTGCACTACATGCAGTGTCTGGCTTTGTGAGGTTTTGGTTTAATTTTTTTCTATATATTTCTCTTTTCATTTTATGCTCACTTATTAATGAAGGTCTGTCTATACTGTGTGTGTACAACTAATGCTGGGTATTCTGTTAGTATGGAAATTCTGTTTAAGAAGGTGTAGTAGTCTTGCTTGTTCATTTTGCACATTGCCCACTCTGCAATTATTTTTGGGGGCTGGGTTGGGGGGGGGTAAGCGGTGGGGCCAGGACAGGGGTCAGGAAAAGGGTGAGGCAGGGGTAGGCATGGGTGGAGCATGACTAGCCACAGGTGGAGGTTTTTCTCTTTGAAAAAGTGGCAGCCCTACGAATAACACCTCTTTCACTTATGTCAAAGCTGACTTGAATCTTTAGGGTTATTTCACGGTTCATAATGTCTGAGCAATGGTGGTGTCTTTGGCACACATGAGATAAGCCTCCATGAAAGAGATTTGCAGAGCCACAATATGGACTTCTATCCAAAATATTTACACCTCATTTCTGTTTCAAAATCATATTCAACCAATCTATTTTCCAGAATCTGTTCAGGGAATATAATATATCTCCTGAAACTCAGGGCTGTCCCAACCATCAGCAAACTAGGCAGTCGCCTAGGGCCGAAACCTCTGGTAGGCAGCAAAGAGGTGGGTTTCAAAGCTGGACAATAGATTTTGACAGCCTGGTTTGTGGTGGGAGGAGGAGACAGGAGGATGTTTAAGCTTAAGGGCACCAACTCCGAGGCCAGCCCTGTAAGAGGTATCGGGCCTGGATGGGAGACCACTTTGGAATAGCAGGGGCTGTAAATTCACTGTGCAGAAGAAAGGGCTGGCAATCTACTTCTGGTCACACCTTGTCAAGAAATTCCAGGGACTGGGTCAACAGGAGTCAGTATTGACTCTTGCATACACTGCATCTTTTACCATTTCCTCCTAGGACCAGTTATTTTCTGGTCCAGGCTACCTGTTCATAAAAAAAAGAAAAGGAAGAAGATGAAAACCTTTGCAAAGCTTAAAAAAAAACAACCCCCCCCCCCCATAAAAGTCTGAATGGCCTTTTGCCATATGTTTATACAGATTGCTGTGTCTAGTTTTCCCCTTTTATCTTTTAAAGGAAGTCTGCAGTAGGGAATCCCATATGTGAGCACTTATCCTCCTTGCCCATAGAGTATGCAAGGTTACTTACCTGTACCAGGTGTTCTCTGTAGACAGCAGGATAGTCCTCAGAATCCTCCTACCTCCCTTTGGGGTTACATTTTTCTATCAGCTAGCTTTTAGACTGAGCAGATAAGGCATCGTATTGAGGTAGGAACAGATGCGCAGGTGTGATGGAGCCACTCCGAAGGCTACTAAAAGAAGCTGAGAGAGGTTTTGCACGCACGGTTCCATTAGTGACATTACCCATTTGTGAGGACTTATCATGCTGTCGATGGAGAACACATGTTGTAGGCAAATACATGTTGGAGTGGAGGAGTGACCTAGTGGTTGGGGCACAGTACTTCAGGCCAGAAGGTCAGGGGTTCAAATCCCACTAGAGGACAGCAACCTTGGGCCGGAAGGACTGGGGTTTCTAGTCCCACAGGTGCTCCTTGTGGTCTTGGGCAAGCCACTTAACCCTCCATAGCCCATGTTCCCTGTAAAATAGTTATCTCCAAGTTATAATGCCCTGTTCAATGTAATTTCAGTTTGTTCAATGTAAACCCCACTGATGCAGAATAGCACAGTATATAAGAGAATGTAAATAAATAAAAAATAACTTTGTTTTTGTGTTAATGAAACTGAGCTACTCAATTTTTAAAACATTTTGGTGGTCATTTTAGAATGTTTGTGTAGTTTCTACATATGCAAGTAGCGGCATTTATGCATGTAGATGTGTAAATGTCAGATTCAGAATGCCACTATTTGCATTGCAGATGGCACGTGCAGGTAATGTTTTGGGTGGGCTCTGGCATTCCTTTCAATTATTTTAATCAAATTTTAATATAAACTGCTCTGCTACTATTATAAAGGGTGGTTTATCAAAATTTTAATAAACATAAACAACATAAACATACATGTATAGTCCCAAATATTTCCTCATTGTTGTTGCACCTCCTTCAAGTAACCCACAAATATTACATAGTTATCCTTTTAGCCAAGGCTTGATATGAATTATCAAGGATGGCATTTGTGCTTAGGCACTTCAGCCAGCATTTAGAAATTAAAACTTTGCCATTTGGGACTCTTTTCCTAACTAGTGTTTTCAATACATATAGGGCCTGATGTACAGCTACTGCCCCACTAGCTTCTATGGTGAAAGTTAGGCAAGCATTTACTACGCCTGGGATCTGCCCCCGAAACTTCCCGATGCAAGCCGGCTAGCACTGCGGCATGCAGTGGTGCAACCACTGATATTCAGCGGCACTGTGTTAGTGCTGCTGAAGATTGCGGCCAAGGGGATTAATACATTTAGCAGGTCTGCTAACTGCATTAATCCCTTTAAATATTGGGCCCATAGTTTTCTGGAATATGACTTTTTTACATGTAATAATGTTTACTCATTTAAGTGCCAAATCTCACCACTGCTATATGTATTTGCTGGTACTTCTATATAGAAGATGCTGAATGAGGCTTCTCTTTTTCTGGTTATGTATCTTTGTAAAATTGATGCTACTGCAGTACGTGCAGGCAAATAAATGTATATTTTCCAATGGCATCTTTATACATATTTTACATAAGGCTCCAAGTTCTGCAGAATAAGTTGTAAAATACAGGGGTAATTGTGAACATTCTGACTGACTGTCCCAGTTCCTACTTCAATGTTCTATACAAAATGGGACTTCACATGATATCAATAGAGCTATAGGGTACCAACTGGTTTCATGGCGTCCATAACTTTGCATTTCCAAGCCTCCTTTTATGTTTTCATATAGCCATTATGCTACTCTTGTATATTATCTGTGATAAAAGCATTTATGTTTTTTTACAGAGCTCTGCAGATCTTGACAATAAGGAAGCGCTAGAAAAGATTGCATACTTGACTTCCCAGCTAGATTCAAAAGAAAAGATGCTGTGCAAGATCACCGAGGAGCACACTATCAGGAAGAGGGACCTGGAAAAAGCTGAGAAAACCATTTCTGATTTGACATGTTCCATGAAACAGAGGAAAACCAGTGAGACAGTTAAAGAGGTATTTGCATCAAGAATATGTTTTGAGGAGTGCATTTGCTGCCATTGATGTTGGCAACTTAATAATTAGAAACGTAAGTGACTGGTTGATTGATGGCTGTGATGATCTCTTGGTTGCTTGCATGCCTAGTGAATAGGTTGTAAATCTCGCAGATAGGGTTTTAGAAAGTTCTGGATGGGAGTCGACTGTTGTGTTACATATGGATTCCAATGGCACAGGAAGTTGCAGGAGGGTAATTCTAAGTCCCAATTTAGGCACGAAGGAGATTAAAATAGAGAGGTTCCACAATAGAGTTCTCAGGGATACTCTGAATTATATATGCAGGTCCCAAAAGAAGAAGGAGCCCCAAAAGCACAATGCATGGATGAGGCCATGGGACAGGTTAGATTGCTTTAGATGTTATTAGACATAGGAAGTAATATTCTGTTCCAAATGAGTGGGTTGCCCCCTTGTGAGAATAGAGCTCAGCAGCTGGGTTTTAAACTAAATCTTGAAGGAAAGCTTCAAAGTCTCTAAAGAGTGTGTGGCTTAAAGTGATCTATCCTCAAAGAATATTCTTAAAACAGGGAAATTAGAATGTCTTGTATGAGATAAATTAAGTAGATATTATTTATTTATTTTCATGAATAGAAGACAATTTATTTACTGCCAATATTTAAACGAATAGAATCCAGAAAATTCACAAATATTATATAACAACAATTCTCCAGGAACAAGCAGGAAGTCAGTCCTCACATATGGGTGACGTCAGCGCCGACGGAGCCCTTGTGGAAGCATTTCCCCATTTTTCAAAGAAAGCCTTTGGGAGATGCCACCACGCATGCATGGTGCCCTTCCCTCCCATGGGTGCCATCTTACTCATTCTCCTATTTTCTGCAGAGCCCTTCAGACATCTGTCTGGTTTCCCCTGGAAAATGTTGATTTTTCTCGACCTGAGTTTCACACTCTCCAGTTATGCACCGGTACTCGTCCCGCCACCTGAGCCCACTGCCCAGGCATTGGGTTTCGGGTCCCTATACTTTTTTCCTCCTCCTGGCGCCTTCACACTATTTTTCCAACTAGCAGCCCCACAGGTCTTTGACCTCGCTGAGGTATTTTTCTCCCCCATGGTTACCCGTGGCTTTAAAAAGTGTGATCAGTGTACCAAGATAATGTCCCTCACTGACACACATGACTGCTGCCTATGCTGCCGAGGGCTGGAACATGACCCCACGGCCTGCGGTCTGTGCAAAAATATGTCCACCAAGGCCCTCAAGAGCTGTCAGCAACAGCACAACTAATTCTTTCCGGAGTCAAGGGCTCCGAAGGCCAAGGCCCCCTCTGAAGCCACGGAATCCCGTGGCACCACTGCGGACTCTGGTCAACGCCATGGATCTTAAGAAAGGGAGTCTCCCTCAAGGGAACACAGGATGAAGAAAAAACCCTTGAAGGTAGCATCCCTGGATGGCTCCAATGGGACAGGAAAGCCCCGGGCCAGCTCCCGCAGTCCACGATGCTTGTCCGAGGGATCGGTGTGGGAGCGGCCTACCAAGATCGCCCAGGAGGAATCGACCGCAGATCGATCTCGGACACCAGAGCCTTTCGTCGTTGAGGACTCCCCTTCAGGGGAACCGGCACGGGTCCCGAGTTCCTTGGTGCTGACGTCAGTGTCTGCAGAGCTGTCCGGACCTGAATCGAGGATGGTAGCCCTGATGCACAGCCTGACTGCCTTCATGGATCAGCAGCAGGCATTGCTGTCCAGTACTACCGGTTCCTCCACCTGGACCACCGGGCCCTCGACATCGAGGACGCCCCTGGAGGCCGAGCCAATCCTTGAGACCATACAGCCTCGTCAATCCTCAGCCTAGTTCTCGATCCCAGTCTTATTTGATGGGACTGAGATCTTATCTGACTAGCACGCAGGACATCAGCCTGAGGGCCTCTGAGGGACGCGGGCAGGGTTCCGGCCCCAGGCCTGGGAGTCTCCCTTCCCCCAGTCTTCCACTAACTACGCAGAATGAGAGACTGAGGACCAGGAATCTCTGGACACCTGACACCACCACAATGTCCCCTTGGACTCACTACTCTCTGAGACCCGGCATCAGTTCCCGCCCGAGGATATGGCATTACTCGATTTCATGCGGGATATGTCAAAACCTCATATTCCTGGCGGAATCGGAGGAGGACCCTTGGACAGAAGAATTAGAAATCCTCCAGTACGATGCCCCACTGAGGGAATCACTCACAGTACCCATCCCACCCATCCTGGAATGGCTAATGTGGGAGACACCAGCATCAGTGCCAGTTGTGAACAAGCAGCTCGACTCAATGTATGGGGTCCGTTGGAGCCCGGGCTTCCAGAAATCAGAGCTGCTGCATAACTCCATGATGGTGGAGTCGGCCATGCATCGGCTCAAGAGTTAGAAGACACACTCCTTGGTGCCCCCGGGTAGAGAGGCCCACACCTTGGATGCCCTCGGCAGAAAGTGCTACCAGGGCTCAATGGTCATCGGCCGGAACCGGGAATGTACTTGAGAGACCTGGTAAAGGAGCTCACCGGGTTCTCGGCTGGGCTCTCCGAAGAACTCCTGCAGCGGTTCAGGAACCTGTCCAAGACTGTCCGTGAGTGCTCAAAATTCATGACTCAAGCAGCCTATAACAGCTTTGAGTCGGTGACTAGCGTAGCCATGGCGGGCATCAGTGCCTGATGCCAGGCTTGGCTATGCCAGGCTTGGCTACAGTCTTCTGACCTTGAGCAATGGGTTCAGGACAAATTGGTTGAAGTCCCATGCCAAGGGGAGAACCTCTTTGGCAAACCCATGATGGAAAAGGCTGCCGAGTTGGAAACCAAGTTCATGATGAGGACCAGGCTCTCCAAGAAGACCACTGTCCCTCCCCAATGGAAGGGTCTGTGTAAAATGCCCTTTTACCCTAGGAAAGGGCTGCTTACAAAAACTACCCACATTTTGAGGCTTCCCTGACTCCCCAGCAGGGTCAGCAGGCCAAGGGACATGGACAAGGCTCTTGTAAGCAGAAAGCTCCAAACCCCCTGCGTCGGCATAGCCTCTCTACCCCAAGCAGGACAGCAGCCCACAGGGGGACATCTGAATCATCATGTCCACAGATGGCTATCCATCACCACTGACCTTTGGGCACTTCAGGTGGTCATGGAGGGCTACCTCCTCCACCTGGCACAGACACCTCCTCCTTTCTTCCTGGGAGAGCCCCACCCAGGTCTCCCCTCCACCGGGACCTTCTACTGAAGGAACTCGCAGGCCTTCTCGAGGACGAGGTGGTGGAACCAGTACCCAACATCTCAGGGGCAAAGGGTTCTACTCCAGGTATTTCCTTATGCCAGAAATAACAGGGGACCTAAGGCCCATCCTGGACATGCAAAATCTAAACAGGTTCATGGTGAGGGAGAAGTTCAAGATACTCTCCCTTGGAATATTGATGCCTTACCTCCAGTAGGGAGACTGGCTATGCTTCTTGGATCTGAAGGATACCTATAACCACATTCTCATTCACCCCAGCCACCGGCATTGCCTGCACTTCATGGTGGGGGGAAACCACTACCAGTACAGTGTCCTACCCTTCGGCCTGGCGTCTGTCCCGGAGTCTTCACCAAATGTCTGGCAGTAGTGCTAGCCTTCCTCCATCTCCAGGAGATATTTGTCTTCCCCTACCTGGACAACTGGCTCATAAGACTATATAGCACTAAATGAGAGGTTAGATATGATTGGAATCTCAGAGACATGGTGGAAGGAAGAAAACCAGTGGGACACTGTGATACCTGGGTACAAACTATATCATAATGATAGAGCTGATTAATTGGCGGAATGGTTGCGCTCTATGTTAGAGAGGACATTGAGTCAGAAAGGATTAAAGTTTTGCAGGAAACAAAATTTGCTGTAGAATCTCTATGGATTGAAATTCCATGTAAAAAGGGGAAGGCGTTGGCAGTGGGGGTGTACTATCAACCGCCTGGCCAGAATGAACAAATAGATGATGAAATGCTCAAAAGAAATCAATGAAGCTTACAAAAGTTACAGCACAGTAATAATAATGAATGATTTCAATTACCCCGGTATCGACTGCGTCAGTGTCACGGCAGGACATGCAAGGGAGATAAAATTCCTAGATGAAATAAATGACTGCTTCTTGGAGCAGTTGGATCATGAACTGACCAGAGGGGAATCCATATTGGACCTAGTCCTTAGTGGGACACCAGATCTGGTGCAAGAGATAAGGTTGTTGGGGCCACTTGGCAATAGTGATCATAGCATGATCGCGTTTGATCTAATTAATGGAGAAGGGATGATAAGGAAATCCACAGTACTACCTTTTAATTTTCAAAAGGGAGACTATGATAAAATGAGGAAAATAGTTAAGAAAAACAAAAAGGAACAGTTGCAAAGGTTAAAGACTTACATCAAGCTTGGATGGTGTTGAAAAATACTATCTTGGAAGCCCAGACCAGCCCAGCTATATTCCACGCTTTAAGAAAAGTGGAATGAAGTCCAAAAATCTGCCAGCATGGTTTAAAGGTGAGGTCAGAGAGGCTGTTGTTGCTAAAAAAGCATTTTTCAGGAAATGGAATAAAGAGCCAAACGACAAAACCTGGAAACAGCATAAGCACTGGCAAGTTAAATGCAAGGCATTGATAAGGCAGGCAAAGGGAGAATTTGAGAAGAAGCTTGCTGCGGAAGCAAAAATGCGTAATAAAGACCTTTTCAAGTACATTTGTAGCAAAAAAACCTGTGAGTCAGTTGGTCCATTAGATGATAGAGGGGTTAAAGGAGCACTAAGAGGTGACAAGGCGATAGCGGAGAGACTGAATGAATTCTTTGCTTTGGTCTTTACTGAGGAAGATGTAGGGATGTTACCCATGACTGAAGTGGTATTTAAAGGTGCGGAAGAATTGAAGGAAATATCGATACATCGGGAAGATGTATTACAACTATTAGATAAACTGAAGAGTAGCAAATCACTTGGGCCGTATGATGTACATCCAATGGTGTTGAAAGAACTGAAATATGAGAATGCAGACCTGCTATTTGTAATCAGTGAACTATCATTACAATCATCTGTAATACCTGAAGATTGTAGGATGGCGAACGTAACACCAATTTTTAAAAAGGCTTCTAGTGCTTAGGGACGATGGGTGCCTTGAGTCTTTTCCTCGGCTTAGAGATCGTTATGCGCTGACAGGGGTAGATGTGTTCCCTTACGCCCAATTCCGTAGTTATATAGGAAGCATCCCAAAGGTGTCGTTGCAGGGTGATGTCAGCTCAAAGATGGAAGAGGTGTTAATGGGGGGGGGGGGAGCAGGGGGCGAGAGTGGCATTCTTGCGTAAAGCATTGGAGGAATTGGGGGTGGGGGAGGATGAGGCTGGCTTAGCGGGAGTGTGGGCTAGTGAGGGGTGAGGAGATCACGGGCGAGGGGATCACGCAAAGTATAGCTACTATTCTGGAGCTCAGTGTGGTGGTAGCTCACCGAGACATGCAGTACAAGTTAATTAGAAGATTGTACTATGCCCCTAATCGGGCCTGGAAAGCGGGACTTAGTACGTCTAATCGGTGTCCGAGATGCGGGGCAGGAGCGGCCACGTTGGGACATATGTTTTGGTCTTGCCCCACATGGGAGGATTCTGGGGGGGAGTTCAAAGGCACTTGCGGAGATGTATGGGGGATGGGTTGACTTTCACAGCGGCTAATTTGGTGCTGGACATATGGGATGGCGGGTGGGAGGAGTGTTTGCGTCGCACTGAATGGAAGTGGATACGCTTGGTACTGGTGGCTGCGCGTATGACTGTTCTACAGGCATGGCTGGAGAAGGGAGGCCCAAAGTGGGGGCAGTGGAGGATTAGATTGCATAATATTTTATTGTTTGAATGGTCTAGGGCCCACGGTCATCCGAAACAATGGGACTGCTTTCTGCGGAGCTGGGGGCCGCATCTTCAGTTGATGCCGGCTCGGGCACGCCAGCGGATCCTGGGGGGGGGGGCATAGTGGGTAATTCATTACTCTGGTGGTCTATATGCCTATTCACTTGGATGGTATTGTTAGAAGTAGATGGGGGGTGGGATGGACTGGAGGGTGGGGGGGAGGGGGGAATAACCGGGTGGCAGTATTATGGTGGGGGAGAGTTTTGGATTTTGGCACAGGACTATGCCTAGCCCACTGGTCGCCATGGCAGTTTAGAGTAGGTGGAGAGTAGGTGGCCCGGGGGGGGGGGGGATTGGGGGGGCTAGAAGTTGGGATTTGGGAAGGGGGGAGGGGGAAAAACAGTTAAAAGTTATCAGCTGCAATACCTACTTGGTAGTACTATACCACTATGGTATGGACAGTCCCGTGTTGAGTTGATTGCTTTTACAGTTGCTTTTATAGTTGGGTGCTGGGGCATAAGTTTAGGCTTCTATAGATCTGGCTCGAAGTTATATACGGGACTTTGGGTTGGTGTATGTTGCTTCGGTATTTTGTTGTTTATGCAATTTGCTGTGTACTGTTGTGTGCAACTGAATAAACAAATTTAAACATAAAAAGGCTTCTAGGGGTGATCCGGGAAACTACAGACCGGTGAGCCTGACGTCAGTACCAGGAAAAATGGTAGAAACCATCATAAGGAACAAAATTACTGAAAATATAGATAATCATGGCTTAATGGGAGACAGTCAACATGGCTTTAGAAAAGGAAGATGTCTTATTAATCTGTTATGTTTTTTTGAAGATGTGAATAAACAGGTAGACAAAGGTGAGTCAGTTGATATAGTGTATTTTGACTTTCAGAAAGTCTTTGACAAGGTCCCTCATCAGAGACTTTTAGCAAAACTGAAGAGTCATGGGATAGGAGGCAGTATACTATTGTGGATCAGGAACTGGTTAAAAGATAGAAAGCAGAGAGTAGGGCTAAATGGCCAATTTTCCCAATGGAGAAAGGTGAATAGTGGTGTACCCCAGGGATCTGTGCTGGGTCCGCTGCTTTTTGACATATTCGTAAATGACCTGGAAAAGGGAATAACGAGTGAGGCTATCAAATTTCCAGATGACACAAAACTATTTAAAGTTGTTAAAACCCAAGAGGATTGTGGAAAATTACAAGAGGATCTTGATAAATTGGAAGATTGGGCATCAAAATGGTAGATGAAATTTAATGTGAAGAAGTTCAAAGTTATGTACCTAGGGAAGAACAACCCAAACTATGGTTACATGATGCAAGGTTCCACATTAGGAACCACCACCCAGGAAAATGATTTAGGCGTCATTGTGGATCACATGTTAAAACCCTTGGCCCAGTGTGCAGCGGCGGCCAAGAGAACAAATATAATTCTAGGTATCATAAGGAAAGGAATGGAAAAAATACCCAAAGGATATTATAATGCCTCTATATCATTCCATGGTGAGACCGCACCTTGAATATTGTGTGAAATTCTGGTCGTCGTATCTTTAAAAGGATATAGCGTTATTAGAAAAGGTTAGAGATGAACCACCGAAATGGTAAAGGGGATGGAAGGATACCCCTATGAAGAAAAGCTAAAAAGGTTAGGGCTCTTTAAACTGGAAGAGAGACTGATAGAAGTCTTTAAAATAATGAACGGAGTGGAACGGGTAAATATAGATCAATTGTTTATGTTATCAGAATATGGAAAAACTAGGGGACATGCAATGATGCTACAGGGTAAACTATTTAAGACTAATAAAAGAAAATATTTTTTCACTCAACGTGTAATCAAACTCTGGAATTTTTTACCGGAGGATGTAGTAAAGGCTGTTAGTGTAGCTGGGTTTAAAAAAGGTTTGGACAATTTCCTGGAGTAAAGGTCCATAAACCATTATTGAGAAGGGACCCAGGATATTAATGCATGACCCAATACAAGCATTGTGGAACCTGTTTTTTGGGGAAACTGCTAGGTACGTATGACCTAGATTGGCCACTGTTTGAAACAGGATACTGGGCTTGATGGACCTTGGTCTGACCCAGTATGGCATATCTTATGTTCTAAAAGGTGGCACTGCCATAGAGGTACAGCAGGCCACATCATACAGAGCATGCACCATCTAGGTCTTAGAGCATCTGAGGTTCATGATAAACCACCCCAAATCCCATCTCCTCCTGACACAATATCTGGAATTTATAGGGGCAGAGCTTGGACACTCTTTAGGCAAAGGGCTTCTTGGGCTCACCGTCTCCGGGCACTAGCCACAGTTGTGCAACACTGTTCCTCTGTGTCAGCTCGGCTTCTACTGCGCCTTCTCGGGCACATGGCCTCCACGGTACATGTCACCACAGACACCCATCTGCACATGAGGGCTGCTCAGTGGTGCCTTCGGGACCAGTGGACAGAGGCCATGGGTTGTCTCCAAGACAGAGTCTTAATGACCCATCAGCTGGCAGAATCTCTGACTTGGTGGCAAAACGCCCAACACTTTCAGGCTGGGATGCCATTCCAAACCCCAAACCCTCTAAGAGTCCTCACAATGGATGCTTTCCTGCTGGGATGGGGCGCCCACTGTGAAGAATTTCGCACCGAGGGCAGCTGGTCACAACTCGAGGCCAACCAGCAGATCAACCTCCTGGAGCTTCAGGCAATATATATAGCCCTCCGAGCATTCTGCCACTACTTGAGGCACCAGCTGGTACTGATACAAACAATCAGGTGGCAATGTTCTACGTGAACAAACAGGGGGGCATGGGATCTTGGACCCTCTGCTGTGAAGTGACGACACTCTGCTCCTTTGCAGTTCATCAGGGAATACTCGTACTGGCTGTTTACCTACCAGGCCAGGACAATGCTCTGGCAAACAAACTGAGCAGGGTCCTCCAGCCGCACGAGTGGTAGCTGGATCCCAGAGTAGTTACCTGGCTCTTCCATCTCTGGGGGACCGCATGGGTGGACCTCTTTGCCAGCCCGGACAACTACCAGTTGCCCTGCTTCTGCTCCCGGCAGCCCCACCTGTCCCATGTGGTGGCAGATGCTTTTCTCATTCTGTGGTTGGTAGGTCTCATGTATGCCTTCCCATCCGCACTGCTGATTGCCAAAACTCTCTTCAAGGCTGTTTGCGACAAGGCATCGCTAATCCGCTACTCCTCCGTTTGTCATTGGAAACTCTAATCACCCTGGGGAGCTCCAAAAGAGCTCTTGTCTGAGGAGGAAGGCTCTCTCCTGCACCTCAGCGTGGGGTCCTATCACTGATGGCGTGGCTGCTGAAAGAGTGCTGCAGTACCTTCTTCACCTCTCACAATTCAGGCTTAAATCAAACTCTGTTAGAGTGCACCTCAGTGCCCTGGCAGCGCATCACCACCCCGTTAAAGGCAAGCTGCTCTCAGTCCAGCCTCTGGTGACCCGCTTCTTGAAAGGATTCCTGCTGTCCAAACCCCCTGCCCTCCCTCTGGTGATGGAATGGGACCTCAGTGTAGTACTGGCGCAGCTCATTCGCCCATCATGTGAGCCTCTGGCTACCTGCCACCTGAGATACCTCTCATGGAAGGTTGTGTTCCTGGTGGGGCACACTTCCGCTCGCAGGGTCAGCGAACTCAAGCCCTAGTTGCAGAGGCACCGTATACCAGATTCTATAAAAACAGGGTCATGATATGCACACACCCCAAATTCCTTCTGAAAGTGGTATCTCCCTTCCACCTCAACCAGGAGGTGGTGCTACCCACCTTCTTCTCAAGGCCTCACTCCAGTAGGGCAGAAACTGTCCTTCACACCTTGGACTGTAAGAGGGCCTTGTCTTTCTACATTCAGCTTACCCAGTGCCACCAGAAAACTTCTCAGCTTTTTGTTTCCTATGACTCTGGTTGGCTGAAGGAAGCAGTAACCAAACGGACACTGTCCGTTTGGGTGGCAGACCGCATTATTCTAGCCGATGAGCAGGCTGGGCTCATGCTGGATGGCTGGGTCACAGCACACAGTGTCAGGGCCATGGCCGGCCTCTGTGGCAAAGCTGTGCTCCGTCCTGATGTTGGGCATCTGCCGGGCTGTCACCTGGTCTTCAGTGCATACCTTCACAGCTCATTTACTTCTTGGAGAGGGAGTCCCAATGGGACAGCTCCTTGGCCAGGCCATGCTCCATAATCTTTTTGGAGTCTAGACAACTCCTACCATCCGACCCTTCTGTGTTCAGGCCTACCAGAGTGCTCGCTCGCTCCATTAGACACACAGGTCGTACTGTAGTCTGTATCTGCAGACTCACTTGCTGCTGCTCATGGCTCCCCTTGAGGGCGACCGTGATTTTTCCTTATGGGCTTGCAGTAGCCTTTAGCTAGGGAGTCCCATATGTGAGGACTGACTTCCTGCTTGTTCCCAAAGAAAAAGTAGTTACTCACCTTTAAAAGGTGATCTCCGGGGACGGCAGGAATCAATCCACACAACTTTCCTCCTCCCCTTGGAGTTGCTTCTTTACCTTTTTTTAGCCATCTTTGAGCTATGTCATCTGACTGAGCAAGATGGCACCCTTGGGCGGGAAGGGCAACCACACATGCGTGGTGGCATCTCTCAAAGGCTCTCTTTGAAAGCTGGGGAGGGGGAGGCTTCCGGGAGGGCTCTGTTGGCGCATACATCACCCATATGTAAGAAATGATTCCTGCTGTCCCTGGAGAACATCTGTTGCAGGTGAGTAAATACACTTAACTATATCACAATAATGGTTGGAATATGAGCCTCCATTTAAAGGTTTTTCTGGTAAACATGAAATGAATCACCCCTATGAATAAATTTCTTAGCCATATTACTGAATAGTGCTCTGAATTCTGAGACTAACCACTGCAAACAATAATTTGAAAAGTGCACACTTACAAAGTGACACAGTGGCGCATTTCCCGCATTCGCAAGTAGTACCAGCCAGGTGAGGGGTACACGTATGTGTATTATGAGGAGTGTCACGTGGTGCATGTGTCCGTGTGTCATGGAAGGGTAATGGGAAGATGTGTCTGTGTGTGTGTATTTGGGAGTGCGTGCATCTGTGTCTGTGTCAAGGGCATGCGTGCGTGTGTGTGTCATTGAGAGGAAGGAGGGTCTTGCATGGGTCATAGGAGTGTCTTTTCTCCTGCATTCTTTCTCCTTCTTTTCACCCAGCGGTGCACTCTCCCTTTCCCCTCTCAACAAACTTTGCACTCGTTCCTATCCTTATCCTGCATTCCTTCACTGCAACTCTTTCAATTCTCAGTCCCTCCTCTAATCCTGCCCTCCCCAATGCTGCTCTCCTCTTCTCTAGCCTAATGCATTCTCTTATTTATTCCCTGCATCCCTCCTCTTACCCCATCCCTTCTGTTTATTGTTTCCTCCCTTACCCAGTCCTTTCTATAATTTCAGCTAAGCAGACACAGGAAGCAGGAGATAATGGAAGAGTAAGGGTCTTTATTGTGCACAGGAACCCCAACGCGTTTCGGCAACGCCTTCCTCAGGGGGAATGACACTAAATAAATACAAACATTGTATGAACATTAACAATTAAAAACAGTAAAAGGTTACATATAAAACATAATCAAAAAACATCTAAAATATGAAAGCACCGGCAAGATGTGAAACATAAAATAATTAGATCATACAATATAAACACCAAACAAAACAAAGCAGGGCTGAGGAGAAAAAAAACTGACTAGAACATTATGAAGAAAAACGGGAAAGAAACACATAACTCATGGACCTTAAAAAATGTGTGAAGGCATATTCCATGTAAAATATAAATGACAATAAACTTATAAAACAAACATGAAGTACTAAGAACTATAGTGCATATCTCTTATAAACTGGTAAAACCTAGAGAACAGAGGGCCAAACTGGGCCTAGCACACTGCATACAATGTTAGATAATAAATGAATGAACAATATACATTATACTGACGAGAATCAAACAACAAGAATAAATAACAACAAAAACGAAATTAGATAAAAACCACAATATAAATATAGTAATTAATATATTTAAATTATAAAATAATAAAGATAAATAAAAATAATAAAAACAAAATTAAAAAGTAATATATTATAACAATATAAATAATTAAAATAAAGTAAAATAAACTAAAAACAGGATAAAAATAGAATGATAGAAGATAAAAATAAAAATAAGAGGAGATAATAATAATAATAATAATGAGAATAATAATCAAAATAATAAAACAATTAAAAATGAGGAAATAAATTATAAATTACAGTAAAAAATGATTATAAATTATAAGCTAAGATAATAAAACTGAGGCCCTACTTACGTCAAATAATGACGTGAATCGTCGACAATAGTGCCCATGAGAAATTATTATACAATAATATCAAATTACACATGAACTTTAAAAAATAAAAAACATACTAATAATAATAACAAATAAAATATTGAAAATATTAAAAACAAAAACAAAAGTAATTCATGCGTTGCCAGGGAAGCATCCGGATAAACCATGGGGTCACCCTGGTTAGGACATGAATCATCGCATTAGTGACATTAAATTCGCAGTGCTAAAAACCATTATTCCACACTGGAGGGGAGGTAACATAGAACAAACTTTGTTGAGATTTGAGCAACGTTTTATTTATGAATTTAAGACTTTGGAATCGTTTGGTTTAAACCAAGAGGCAGATCTTTCCGTCTTTTTGGGCTGATAATCCCCCCCTTGCATCACACTCCCTTTATTCACCGTTGACCTCTTGTACTCCATTTGAGTAAACGCACTCCGTTCCATTTGTTCTCTTTAATCTATTTTTTTTGGAATGCAGCATGGTTGTGGCTCCTCCCCCAAGCACTACGGTGTTTGTAATTTGGCGCCAAAATTGGCGTTTAAATAGCAGTGTAGCTCAGCCGGTCATTTTTCAGTATGCTTTGAGCGTTTCAATTTCTTCACAAGTCCGTTGGACGCGGATTCCTTGATGGTTTGAGGTTCATCCTGATCGTGAGTGTTTTCATGGGTAATTGTTTTTAAAGGGGTTCATAGTTCTCTCTTTGGTTGATATACAATATTTCTTTCTAGCAATTAGTGACTAGTTCCTACACTAGTTTGATGCGACTTCTGCCTACGTGTGTATGGGTGAGTTTTCCAGATTTCCTTTACATAAGCAGTACCTATCATCCCTTGTTATATGATGTTTCTCTGCAGTTTTTTGCATTTATTTATTTCAGTCTTATTGTCATAATTATCGCACTCGGTGGTCTCTGTGGCCTACATTTACGGCTATGTTTCCATTGCGGTTATTAGTTTGGTTGTTTTACTTCCTGTGTGTTACTCCCTTTAAACCTCTCAGGACCATATAGTTCTACGTGACCGCACACAATTCTAATGATCTCTCAACTGGCTTTTTCCTTAACTTGTTGCCTTTCGGCTTCCTTTCAATTGATATGCGACTGTGCTGGGTTAGTAAGTTGTTTTTTTAAGTCTTTGTACAGTAACGTCCTTTTTACAATCTTTTTCGCAGGCTTTCTAATCGTGGCTGCCTTACGTTGAAGTTTACATAATTCAAAACGGTTCTTGTAGTTTACAATTTTAAGACATGGCCCCATAAGTTCTACTTTTTATAATACCACAGGCCACTGCGTAAACTACGGGACTCGTTATATTTGTTTACCGTCCTCCTCTCACTGTCCACGACTGATATACATTCTTTGATGGCACACTTACATTTGACTCTTATCTTTTGCCACTCGTGCACTACTTATTTTTATTTTTTATTTTTAACGCTGCTACTTTTTTAATAGCATTTTAGAGTTCCCTAACATTTTTTATTCCCTGAGGTGTCTCCCTGCCCTAAACGCGATTGATGAGCCGGTTCATACAAATTACATTTACCATGCTCTCTATTCCCAATTTATTAGGGCCCCATAAGTCTACTTTTTATAATACCATGAGGGGGGTTTTTTTTTTTTTTTTTTTTCCAACTGCGTAAACTACGGCACCGTTATATTTGTTTACCATCTTCTTCCATTGCCCACGCTGTAATCCATTTTTTAAGGCACACTTACAATCTTACTCCTAGTTTTTGTCACTAAGGCACTACTTATTTATATTTTTTATTTTTTATGTTCCCTACTGCTGTTACAATTTTTAATAGCATTTAGAATCTTCTGTTCCAATTTTTTCATCCCTGATTGTCTCATTGCCACAACGCGATTGATGAGCAGGTCCATTTTTTTTTTGTTTTTTGTTAAACCCAAATCATATTACCATGCTCTCTATTCCCAATTTATTTTGTTTATTTATTTTTTTACCCCCTTTTTTAAATATCTTTTTTCTTTTCAATATCTATTCTTCATTATTATATTACTATATATAAAACAAATTTATGTATTATTATTCTTACCAATATTTGATTTGTTTAACAATATAAGTTTTTATCACAACTTGTTTATTTACTATTTTAGTGATTATTATTTTTAAGGTTATACAATATGTATTATATAATTTATTAATTTGTATTATTTAGTTCTTATCTATTTTTATAGGTTTTCACCTTGCATTTATTTATTTATTTATTAATGTTTTTATTCATCATATTTTTTATTTATTGATTATGCATGTATTGTTCACTTTTTATTGTATGCAAATATTGCTTTTATTTTATTTTTGATCCGTTCACAAGTTCCTATCTTGTCCCCTATGGGTCATTCATGTGATGTATTATTATTATGATTATTTATTATTTATTTTTTTATTTTTTATTTATTTTTCATTGATTTTGTTTATCGTTATTGTATCAAATATGTTTTTTATTTTATTTTTTTATCTGTTAACAAGTTCCTCATATTGTTCCCTATGGTTCTATACCTGGTTGATTATAGCACACCATGTTCCACATGTTTTAACATTTTCATATAGAGTTAAGACTATAGTTAGTTAACGCAGCATGATTGCCCATGGCTGGTTGAGTGTCCAATACGTCATTGTGTTTAGACTGGCTGTCCCCTCTCCCTCTACCCTGGCAACTAATGAATTACTTTTTGTTTTTGTTTTTACTTATTTTCAATATTTATTTGTTATTATTTTTTATAGTATGTTTTTTATTTTTAAAAGGTTCATGTGTACAGTTGATATGATTGTATAATAATTTCTCATGGGCACTACTCGTCCGATGATTCACGTCATTATTGAAGTAAGTAGGCCTTCAGTTGTATTATCTTAGCTTATAATTCTAGAATCATTTTTACTGTAATTTATAATTTATTCCTCATTTTTAATTGTTATTATTGATTTATGATATTATTCTCATTATTATTATTATTATTATCTCCTCTGATTTTTATCTTCTATCATTCGTTTTTTTATCATGGTTTTAGTTTATTTACTAATTTTAATTATTTATATGGTTATATACTTTTTAATTGTGTGTGTTTTTATTATTTTTTAGTTATCTTTATTAATTTTATAATTGTAAATATATTAATTAATATATTTATATTGTGGTTTTATCTAATTTCGTTTTTGTTGTTATTTATTCTTGTGTTTGATTCTCGTAAGTATATAATGTATATTGTTCATTCATTTATTATCTAACATTGTATTGCAGTGTGATAAGCCCAGTTTGGCCCTCTGGTTCTCTAGGTTTTTACCAGTTTATAAGAGATATGCACTATAGTTCTTAGTGCTTCATGGTTGTTTTATAAGTTGATTGTTATTTCATATTTTACATGGAATATGCCTTCACACATTTTTTAAGGTCCATGAGTTATGTGTTTCTTTCCAGTTTTTTCCTTCATAATGTTCTAGTCAGTTTTTTTCTCCTCGAGACCTGCTTGTTTTGTTGGTTGTTTAATTGTATGAGTCTAATTATGTTATGTTTTGACATCTTGCCCCCCCCCCCCCCCCCCCCCGGTCTTGCTTTCATATTTTAGATGTTTTTTTGATTATGAATCGTTTACTATGTAACCTTTTACTGTTTTTAATTGTTAATGTTCATACAGGTTTGTATGATTAGTGTCATTCCCCTGCGGAAGGCGTTGCCGGAAACGCGTTGGGGTTCCTTCGGTGCAAACAATAAAGGACACTTACTCTGCCATTATCGCCTGCGATTCCTGTGTCTGCTTGGAACTACCTGCAGGAGGTTGAATCCCTCCTTGTGTGGGTTGTGTATACTTTCAGCTAAGCCATAAAAGGGGCCTTTTGGTTGGGAATCTACAGGAAACAAGCAGGAAGGAGTCTTACACATTATGGGTACAATCATGGTACCGACGGAGCCTGCACGCGGAATGCTCACAAGCATCCAATCAGAAAGCTTTTTGGGAGCATCCCTCGCGCCTGCGCGCTGACTTCCCGCACTTCTCCACTGCCTCTCCTCAGTTTTCGTTTTTCCGCAGAGCCGACAGGATTGTCGCTCCTGTCACCGCAAGAGAAGAAAACTTTTTCATTTTTAAAATTCTTATTTCCTTGTTTTCTTGTGGTCGCGGCTTGGCTGTCCCGCCGATACCGGTACCGCCGGTGCCTGATTCTTTTCTTTTCTTAAAATTTAGAGAGGGATTTTTTCTCTCAGTTTTTGTCTGAACATTTTTTGGGCCTACCAGGCCTCTCCAGCATGGAGCCTTCTTCCCCTTAATGAAGTGCCCTTCACTGTGGAAACATAGTTTTCGGTTTAGACCTCCAATTGATGGTGTCTAACCTGTTTTCGGTCCTGACCCTTTTTCCCCTGATCCATCAGGCTGTTATTATTGGGAGAAGACCTTCCCTTTTTCGAGTTTCCCTCGATGCGTTTTTCCTCCAGGGGTGAGGACACCGGTTATTCTTCTCCTCAGGATCAGGTAAACCCACAAACAGTCTGTTAAGACTAAGACAAATTCGTGGAAGGGTAAGTCTCATGCCAAGCATGATGACGGCTCCGGCCTTGCCCTCAAGAACCCATTGGCAATAAAACACCCGGTGGGAGCTCTTCGGGCTCCAAAGCATTTACGGGGTCTTCAGGTTTGTTCCTGGGGCTCACCCCTCACAGAAGAACATTACCTGAGCCATGCTCGGGTGGTGGTATCCGCTTCGAGCGTCGGTACTTGCACCCCGGCATCTGGCAACCGGTGTCGAGTGTTCCCACTCTTTACCACAGGGATCGTCAATCTGGTGTCCTTGGTACCTTCGGGGAACAGATCGTGATACGACCCAGATTGGCTGGCCTGTATCTCCGCCATGCTCGGGTTGGTACCAGCTTCGGAGCGAGGTACCGATACCCCGGCATCGGCATCGCGTGTCGAGTGTTCCACTCTTCACCAGGGATCGTGCATCCTGGTGTCTACGGTACCTTCGGGGGGCCGTGCCGATCGGTATGACCCCATGATTGACCTTTCCTGTATCTTCGCCATGCTCGGGGGTTGGGTATCGACTCTCGAGCGGTATCCGATACCCCGACATCGGCGCCGGTGTTTCTGCGAGGTGGTTCCACACTCTTCACCAGGAATCGGTCATACGGACGTTCCTTGGTACCTTCGGAACCGATCACGATATACGGACTCCGATTGACTTTCCTGTATCGGCATTCGCCGATTACCACACACCGACGTCGGACCTTCTAGACAGGAATCGACAGAATCGCTCCCTTCGATGCCGAGTCTAGAATCGATATCCAGTCTAGATGACGTCGGTACCGACGCGTTTCGGAAAAGACCCATATCGTTTCCGACTACGCAGTTTTACGAGGATATCAGCAAGCCTCTCTGGGCTACCTCGGTACCGCTTCAGCAGCCCCCGATTACGCTTCGATGGACATTTACCTCATTCCTCATTTTGATTACTCAAACCACCATCCTAAAAGGACTCCCCTCAGACCACCTTACATCCCCTGCCAACTTGCCATGAACAGTGCAGCGCGAATTCTCCTCGCAGCGCCAAGAACAAGAGCATATCACACCCCTCCTGAAGCAGCTACAACTGGCTCCCCATCAAGCCAGCGATCAGCCTTCAAGACCTTAGTGATGACATTCAAGGCCATTCACAGGGGTCTCCTCCTATTCACTATGTGACCTCATCCAATCAACACCACACACCCAACAGGCTAAGAAGAACCGCAGTAGGCCAACATGCGTTTTTGTTAAGTGATACCGAGGGAGACATGACAAAATGCTCCAGGGCAACATCGAACAGAGACCTTTATAGGACTATGCGCCCCAAGATCTCTGGAACTCCCTACCACCACACATCAGAGCAACATACAATGTGAGCCAGTTCAGGAAGGTGCCTTTTTAAAACACTTTCTCTTTATCCAACACCTCACACTGACTTGGGGCCCCGAACCCGAACCCCAGCCACCAATTATGATCAGTACCAATAACTCCATCTGACATGGTATATAGTTACCTATTCAACACTATGCATATGTATATAGTTTTCTTTACCGGTTATCCAAGTTGCTTGTTCCTGTTCAATGTAATGACCGCCTGACGTTTGTTTATTGTCGGATACTGTT
Source organism: Ichthyophis bannanicus (assembly GCA_033557465.1). Lineage (NCBI taxonomy): Eukaryota > Metazoa > Chordata > Amphibia > Gymnophiona > Ichthyophiidae > Ichthyophis > Ichthyophis bannanicus. The sequence goes on from CM066032.1 coordinate 1,061,697,540, forward strand.
TGTTTTATGTAAACCGTTGCTGACGCACATAGTGCGGTATATAAAAGGGGGGAAAAATGAAATAAAAAATAAAGAAAAAAAAATAATAAATTACCATCTCCGATTCCCCGTATCGATGTCGATTTCCTGCAGTTCCATCAGTGCCATCGATCATTTTTATGCCTAGCTTGGAATCGATACCGGGGCACTGACGATGCAGTACGGAAACTGACTAGAATCCGAACTGTCCAGTATCACTGTCCATGCTAGCAGGATTCTTTGTCTGCACCAGCCAGTATGTATTATGGTGCTCAAGCTGCTTCTTCAACACTCAGCTCTTTCACCCAGGAATAGTTCCCAATGTGGAGATCCTTCTTTTCAGGAATTTATCTCCTTGACATGGCAACCCTTTCTTGCTATTCCGTATTCCTGGTTCTACTCTTAACCAATGAGTCCTGCAGAAAAGGAAAATATAATGCTTCCTTTACATCATTCTTTGCAGGATCTTTCTTCTGCGGATGTGGGGAATGCACCTTTAAAAGGTTCCTTCCGCCTTGACAGCCACGCTAAATGTCTGTTATCAGGTGCACTCCCTCTCCTGGGGTTTCAAAAAAACCCAACTGTCCACATCATTCCATTGTAGTGGATCTCAGCAATGAGGAAGGTAAGAAGCAAGAAGACGCATTCTTCTGTATCCGCCAGGTCGTGCCATCTAAAGCACTTGATACCTTTGGAAGTTACAAACCCTTCCAAAACTTCTATTTGGCGTTCAAGAAATTTATCTCAGATAGTTTTCATATGAGTTTGACAATTCAGGACTGTCACAGAGAAAGTATCTATTTTGTCCCCTTTTTTGTCCAGAAGCCTAAGGCCCCTGACTATTCCTTGCTTCTTAATCATAGCAGGAAATGTCTCTTGGTTTCTTTCTAGTGATGTCTCTAGACGCTTTTGAGTAGGGTCGAAGATCCTCTGATATTGCCATTGGAGCACGTCGTAACGCCTGCTTGCAAGCTTCAGACTTTGGAAGAAGATGGTGCACAACATACCACTGGGTTAATTCGCCCTTATGTACGTGGAGAAAATCCCTTCGTTTCAATGAGAGAGGCGTTACGTCAGGTTGCTCATTGGCTCCCACTGGACTTCCCTGGTTCTTGGAAAACCATCCTAAGCCTTCTTTTTCCACAGGACCGTAGGAAATGTCCTACCAAACCTTTCTTCTCCATAAGGAAAAAGAAAGGTTTCACCATTCTCCTGACCATCCGCTCAGATGTACCCAAGCCAGGGACATCTCATCCCTAGTCTTGAAGTCTCCAGGACTCCTTAACCAGTCTAATAATAACCAACAACCAGTTAGGTGTCCTGTATGTTGCAAGCTACAGTTAAACTTCTTCTTAGCAGAACGTTTATTCGTCAAAATCTACACTGTTTGTGTTTTCTTTTTCAGATGCCTTAGCTGTTAGGATCCTTATTGTCCATGGGTTACACGGAATTCTTCCCCGTAGTAACTATACTTACCGAAGGGAGGTTACAAACTATCCGCATGATAGTTTCTGTTACCCCAACATGAACCTCGTGGCCTTCAGCTGACTTAAACATATGGTAAGTCACCTTCCAGCCCCCTCATCTTCTAGGGTTTCCCCTGCGGAGTTGGTACCATACTGAAACCACTTATCTTTCTATTCCAGTGTAGAAGTTTTGTTATTCCTTCAATTCATGGCTCTGAAACAACTCATCAGACAAGGGACGCCTCGCGGAATATATCCGACTCCCTTTGTACTGTTTTCCTCTATGGTTTATACAGGAGAAATCCATCGGCTGCTTTTGTTCAGGTGTGGTCATGCAGGAGTTACAGTGGATGACTTTAGGCCTCATTGCAAGCTACTTTCAACTATCTTGCATAGATACCAATCCACTGCAGGTTATCTTCTTCTAGCCATATCCTTTCCTAGTAGAGTGGCAACCACACCTGACTTCCAGTTTAATTCTCCTGCACAATGCTCTATCTGCATAGTGTCTTTCGGAGAAGCGTTATACTATGGAGCCCTTGCTACAGAGCAT